>ML682047.1:915881-1034176 GCA_007922195.1 Podocnemis expansa
CCTCTACGTGCTCTTTCCCAGCGTTTGAGTCTTAACAACTGCTTTGACTTCCTGTTACAGTGTGGCCTGATCCCATGACTTACACTCCCCTGCATTTATTTTCCTCCACTTCTGTAAGTTCCCCCAACTTCAAAGTGTCTGACGACGTAGGATTTTCTCCCATAAAAGGTCATGTGATAAATAAATTTGTTAGTCTTTAAATGCCTCAGGACTCTTTACTTGTTTCACATCAACCTAACTCTGAAGCGCTGCCGAGACAGCTGAAGTCACAACTAACACCATACAGCAAACTACAGGTCCTGCCTTCTTTTCAATGCTATCAGTGCAAGTGGTGTCACTGGCAGAAGCAAGGAGGATACAGGAGACAGGCAAAGAAAAAGAAGCATTACTTTTTCTTTGACACTGGTTACAGCTACACATAAACTCAAATACCAATGTTGGGAATGAAACACTGAACTGTTAATAGTCATTTCAGTTCCCCTTTAACTGCTTCATCATCACTTGATGTAGAAAGAACATGGAGGCATCCAGCACCATTCAATACAACCCAGAAATCTCTGGACCACGAGTATTGAGGTCAGGTATGGCGAACAGTTCTGGAGGTCCAGTTTGGTTAAAGCAACACAAGTGCATGTCTTTAAGGGTCCTGGCAAAGGCATTATGGGTCCGATCCAAAGCCCACTGAAGTCAGTGGTAGCCTTTCAATAGTTCTGGGCTGATCTCTTACGTCACAGTGTTTCATTTGTGTAGTTCTCCCAGTGTCATCACATTCCCTTAGCGTGAGAGTAGCGTTTTGCTACCTGTCTATGAAGCCTATGTCCAGCAAGTGCTTTGGTCAGTTTTATTCATCAGAAAAACATTAGTGTATAATTTATGCCTTTCAGTGGAAAAGGGTATGAAATGCAAAAGGCAAGTTCAAACTCTCCTCATTTGGCCCATATCACATATACATAAATCTTCAAACTACACAGACTACATTTAGATGACATTTAATTTCTTTCGTGGCAGACTAAACAATCATGACTACACCTTTGGCATTTAATTTCTTGACTCCAAGGAAGAAGGCAACTATCAATACCAGAGAAAAGTCTGAAAGCAAACAAAGCCTGAGTTCTGTGCAGAGGAGCCTCAGGCAGTTTCCCTTCTTTATCAATGGCCAGGAACATTACCTGTCTGCACAAAGAACTTGGTTGGCCCACAGTGGTTTGGCTGAGATGCTGACCCCTTACCCATCTGGACCCAGTTTGCAGTGCTTTCCAGAACACAGCAGCATAGCTGAGTTTGAGGTACTTGATCTATTAGTGAGGGGATCTAATGACAGAACCATAGAACTAAACGGAGCAGCAATATTTCAGTATCAATTAAGCATGTCATTTCATTTATTACAAAGTGATCTAATGGACAGATCTATCGCTCGTTGCCTCTGTTTTATACATACAGGTTTTTATTTTTTAAAGAAAAAGTAATAATGTTTTGGATTGTTTTGAAAAGTAAATTATCAGTTAATTTTAATAGGTTTCAGTGGAACTCCTTGTGTTTTGCCTGCACTGAAAAGACCAAGCGTGATGAAAGTCAGCAGAGTTATGCCATTTCAATGCACTCTCTACGGAATGTTCATTAAGAACATAAAAAATTTGGTGAAATTAAAAAAATAAATAAAATCTAAGACTTTGGTGGAAGCTCTTTGAAACAGCAACCGTGTTGTCATGCCCATGTGGATAATGCCTAGCATGTGTTAACAAAATACCAATATTAAACAAATAATAAATCTAAAGAAATGACTCTCTCAATTACATATGCCACTGCTTAGAAGTCTAGCAAAGGTCCACATCTGACCATTCAGATGTTTAATATCTGTAACTGACTTTGCAGATCACAAAACAGCAACCACATGGTACATGATCCACTCCAGCATCAGAGAGGCAGTGAGCTTAAAGGTGTCCACTACATCCCTTCCCCATTGACATCAAGATTCTTCATTCACCCCTAGGCAACTCCAAGACACACCCTGAGACCCCCTTGTATGCCCTGATACAAAAAAAATTACATAGGCTATGTTTACACTACAGGGCTCAGTTAAGTCGACTTAATAAGGTCTACTTAAAGTCAACTTTATTGAGTCAGCTTAGTGAGGCCCTGTTTGCTTAAGTCAACTTTATAAAGTCAACTTAAGCAAGGAGACACATTTAAAGTCAATTTAATAAAGTCAACTTTAAGTGGGTCTCTTGGCTTACATCGACTTTATGAAGTCAACTTAAATGGCTCTAATAAGCTAAGTTGACTTAACACACACATTGCATTAAATCAGATTAATAAAATTGACTTAACCCTTAAAGTCGACCTTAAGGGCAGGCGTTATTAAGTCGACTTAAGCAAGTGCTTAAGTTGACTTAAGGAAATTTAAATGTGCCCAGAGAGTTGCTTAAGTCGACTTAAGCCCCTAGTGTAGACATACTCATAGTGCTCCTGATAAGGTAAGATACCTCCTTGTAAAGGACGGTTCAAATAAATCATCTCTATCCAAAACACTATTATCCTGACTTTGTCTAGAGGGGATCAGTTTGTGCTTGTTACCTTTTAGGAATGAAGATGGTACCATCACTGGTATTTGGGGTATTCTCGTACCATGCTTCTGGAACATGCTTGCATGAGTGTTCTGCTCCCTGAATGTCTGAAGTGTGTGGTTTTTTGTAAAGCCTGTACTTGCCCAAAGGTGCACAGCCTGACTTCTGCTAACTTTGCTTTCTAACAGCACAGCCTAATTGCCTCACACCCCACCTGTTATACTAGCCCTCCAGTTTCAGGATTTTACTTTTACTACCAAATGATGTTACCCTTAGTTAACAGGCAGAAAGGTGCTAGCTCCAGATCACAAGCTTCGGAGCTGCATTACAGATCTCTCTTTGTTTGGGTAAGAAGCAGCGGGGCAGTGTCAGTATGCTGGTCTCCAGCACCCTCTGCTGACTAAATATCGCAGACATTGCTCTGATTAGAAAATCCATTAGTCATACACCTATGAGGAGTACATGACCAAGGTTTTAGGGTGGAAAGGCCCTTCTCCACTTAACCTTCCCACAACTCCTTTTCTTTGTTGAACAGCAGCACCGCTCATAGTTGATCCTGTCCAAATGTTCCTAAACATTGACACTAATCCTAGACAGCCCTTCTTGTCTTCGATGTTTCAGTCGGTAGGTTAACTACACCATATTGCTAAACCCACTGACCAGTGGGGTTACTTACCAGTAACCGTCCTTCTTTGAGATGGGTTGCTCACATACATTCAGTTACAGATGTCTACGTGCTGCAGCGCATGGTAGCTCAGAGATGCTTTAACCTTAGCCTGTTGGGTCAGGGCACACGGCCAACGCCCCCTCTGTGCTGCAACTGCAGCTATATAGGTGACCGTGACCCTGACCCTCCCAGTCCTTTATACCTTCACCAACTCCATTAGCAGGGATGGTGGGAGGGGCCTGAATGTATGTGAGCAGCCCATTTCGAAGGAGGACAGTTATTAGTAAGTAACCCACCGATCTTCTTCGAGCGCTGCTCACATCATTCAGTTACAGGTGACTGCTAGCCATGCCCAAGGATGGTGGGAGGAGTTACAGTCTGCCCACGCTGAGTATGGCTCTGCCCAACGTGGCATCCTCTCTAGCCTGTTGGGCAATAGTGTAGTGCGTCATGAAAGTATGTACCGATGACCATGTAGCTGCCCTGCAGATCTCTTGGATCGGGACCTTGGCAAGGAAGGCCATCGAAGATGCTTGGGCCCTGGTAGAGTGGGCTCTAACAGTCTCAGGAAGGGGAGTATTCTTTGATATCCATTTGGAGAAGCACTGTGAGGACACTGGGAGATGTCTTTTGTGCTCGGCAACTGCCACAAAAAGTTGGGAGGTTTTGCAAGAATGGACGTGTGCGCTCGATGTATGTTAGAAGCGCTCTCTTCGCATCCAGGGTGTGCCACCTCCTCTAGTTCCCCATAGCCTGAGGATCAGGATAAAATACTGGCAAGCAGATCTCCTGATTAAGGTGGAAGGGAGTAGCCACCTTAGGGAGAAAGGGAGGGTGGGGCCGCAGGACCACTTTGTTGGGGAAGAACCTTGTATACAGGGGTTCTTAGGAAAGGGCCTTCAACTCTGAAACCCTTCTAGCAAAGGTGATTGCTACTAAGAAGGCCACCTTCCAAGAAAGGACCAAGAGGGTGCATGAATCTAAAGGTTCATGGGGGGCTCCGTTAGCACCCGGAGCACCATGTTCAGATCCCATGAAGGGGTAGGGTCATGGGGCTGTGGAAAAAATCTTTCAAACCCTTTCAGAAACCTCGTGGAGGTAGGATGGGGAAAAACAGGGGTCCCATCCACCTTCTCATGAAGGGCTGAGATGGCCGCCAGGTGGACTCTGAGCGCGGAAAGAGCAAGGCCTTTGTCTCTAAGGTCCAGCAGATAGTCAAGGATTAGGTGTAGCAGGGCTAGTAGAGGGTCTACAACTTTGTCCCAGCCCAGATGGAGAACTGTTTCAATTTGGCTGTCTAGGTGGACTTCGTGGATGGTCTTCTGCTACTAACCAGGACTTTCCTAACCCTGTCTGAGCAGAGCCTTTCCTGCTCACTGAGACAGAGAGTTTCCAGGCTGTCAGGTGCAGGCAACCTGGGTTCGGGTGCTACAGGCACCCCGAGTCCTATGTCAAGAGATCTGCCCACAGAGGGAGGCGGAGGGGGGTCTCTACAGACAGGTCCTGTAGGAGCAAGAACAAGCGTTGCCTGGACCAGTCCAGAACTATTAATATTATGTTTGCTCCATCCATCCTGATCTTCAGGAGAACCCTGTGTATCAAAGGGATCAGTGGGAAGGCATACATCAGAGGGCCAGACCAACTGATGAGGAACGCATTGTTTAGGGACCCTTCCTCTCGACCCCTGACAGAGCAAAATTGCTGACACTTACGGTTCTGCTGTGTCGCAAACAAGTCTATTTGGGGTGTACCCCATTTGTGTATCAGGTGGGAGAACACCGTGTTGTGGAGCGACCACTTGTGATTCGCTAGGGGTTTTCTGTTGAGCGAGTCCACCAGCCTGTTGTCCACTCCCAATAGGTGCGTGGCCACCGGGGTGAAACTATCTTAGGGCTAACTCCCAGAGTTTGCATGTTTCTTTGCAGAGCGCTGGGCAGCAGACCCCCACCCCCGCCGGTTCATATAGAGCATGGCTGCGGTACTGTCCATTAAAATCTGAACCAACCTGTCCTGTATTCTGTCCAGGAAGGTCATGCAAACCAGTCTGATGGCCCACAGTTCCTTCACATTTATGTGAAGTAGACTGTCTATGCAAGACCAAAGCCCCTGGGTGGAAAGCCCCCCTGAGATGTGGGCCCCAAACCCCAAGTCTGAGGCATCAGTTATCAGACTCACTGTGGGCATTAGCGTTTCAAAGGGAATTCCCCCCATGGCAAACTGGGGCTCCCTCTAAATCTGTAATGTCCTCAGAATATCTTGAGGAACTGACAGTATCTTGTCCGGCTCCCTCCATGGGTGGAACACCGTGGAGAACCAGACCTGGAGAGGCCTCATTCTCAGGCATGCAATCTGAATCACAGAGGTGGAGGCTGCCATGTGGCCGAGGAGCTATAGGCAGCGACGGGCTGTAGTCACCCGAGACTCCTGCAGCTCCGTAATGATGGTGCGGATCGAAATCTTGAAGGGGGCAGGGAGGCCATCCCTTTGTGAGCATCTAGAAGAGCTCCTATAAACTCTATACTTTGGGATGGGCAGAGTTTTGACTTTTCTTGATTTATGCAGAGACCCAGGTACCCACAAAGCCAGGTTACTGCTCTAACATGGAACTTTACCTGAGATCTTGATTCCCCATGTATTAACCAAAGGCGTTAAATTTTTATGCCCCACTGGCACAGGAACGCCACCTCCGGCACCATGCACTTTGTGAACACCCTGGGAGCCAGAGACAGCCTGAAAGGGAGCGATGTAAACTGGAAGTGATTCCCCCCACAATGAACCTGAGGCACTGTCTGTGGCAGGGACATATTGCTGTGTGAAAGTAAGTAACTTTGAGGCTGAGGGCTGTGAACCAGTCCCCGGGAGACACAGATGGAATGATCTGTGACAGGCAAACCATACGGAACTTTATTTTCCTTGTGTGTTTGTTTAAGGCTCTGAGGTCTAGGATGGGTCTTAGGTCCCCGTTGGGTTTGGGGACCAGAAAGTATCAGGAATAAAACCCTTTTCCCCACTCCCGCCTTGGAACCTTTTCTATGGCCCCGAGGGAGAGGAGCTTCTCACATTCGATCTTGAGCAGGCGATCCAGTTCCTGGTTCACGAGGCTTGGGTGAGGGTGCGGTTTTCTGACCTGAGGAGTTGAATGCAACTGAATGCAGTACCCTTCTGCTACCATCTCATGGACCCACTGGTCGGATGTGATGTTGGCCCAGTGGTGTGTAAAGTGGTGCAGACGGTTGGGGACAGTTGGGGGTCAAGGCTGTAGGTTCGCTGTCCTCGTGATAACCATCAAAAGCACTGCTTCCTTCCTGACAAGTGGTCATAACCTTGCCCATGCCTGCTAGACTGGGAGGCTTGGGGCTTCCCATTCTTGCTCAAGATGGCCTTGTCTCTATCTAAGTCTCTGAGATGACACAGGGTATTGGCAGGAATGAGGAAAGGAACTCTGCGTCTGGATCTGCTGTTTTAACTGCTGCAGCTGCTGTTGCAGGAGCTGATGGGGTTTTAGGGAGCGCCTGGTAGATTGCGGGGTGTAGATTCCCAGTGATCGGAGAGTGGCTCTCAAGTCCTTCATACCATGGAGTCTGGTATCTGTGGACTTGGCAAATAGGTCAGGGCCCTCAAATGGCAGGTCTTGAGTGATAATCTTCATTTGTGGGGACAAGCCCAAGCCCTGAAGCCAAGCAGAACAACGCATCACCATGGCAGAAGCCATGGTGCAGGAGGCTGTGTCTGAAGAGTACCAAGTAGCCATGAGGGCGTCTTTACAAACCAATACCCCCTCTTCGACCACCACCTCAAAATCCCTGAGGCAATCCTTGGGGATAAGGTCACAAAAGCCTTTCATGGCTTGCCAGGGATTAAAGGCATATCTTGTCATAAGACCCAGATGGTTGGAGATACACAGCTGTAGAGCTGCCATTGCATAAACCTTCCTGCCCAGCAAATCGAGCTTTTTAGCCTCCTTATTCTTAGGGATGGAGCTCGGTTGGCCCTGTCTCTCTTTCTGATTGACTTTGTCGACAACCAGTGACCCTGGGGTAGGATGCTGGAAGAAGAACGTGAACTTGTCCAGAGGGACATGATATTTACAGTCCACCACCCTTGACACTGGCAGAATTGAGGAAGGGGTCTGCCATTGTGCCCTGGCAATTCTGTATACCCCTTCATGGAGAGGTACAGATACCTTGGCTTGTGGGACACTGTCCCTTACATCAAAGACGGGGTCGGTTTCCTCCTGGACCACCCCCAGTTCTATATTCATATTCGTTGCCATGCGGTGGAGTAACTCCTGCTGTGTGCAGCAGTCCTCCTTATAGGCTAGAGGCCTTCAGAAGGTGTGTTCATCCACAGAGGAGGATGAAGGGGCCCGGGATCTACTATGTTGAGCAGAGTCGGGAGCGAGCTCCTCATCGCAAATGTCCAAGGACTCCGGAGTCTGAGGTGGAGATGGTACCAAACGGTGCCGTGAGGTTGAGCTGTCGTTGGCTATCATGTCTAGCCATTCATGCGACCAGTCGTTAAAAGAAGTTCTGGCCACAGTACGGTGCAGGGGAGAACAGCCCCTGCTCAGTTGAGAGTTCTTGGTGGTACCGGAGGAGCTGGGCCGCGACGTTCATAATGGGGCCGACAGGGTTGCCTTGCTCTGTGGCAGGGGCGTCGAGGAGCACTTTCAATTCTGCTTTCTGGATTGTTCTCCAGTTCCCGAAACAGGTTTGGGAGAAATGGAGGAGCATGCAGAAGCCAGGGACAATGAAGAGGACAAGGTGGACCTCTGTATTCTAGAGCCCTGGGAGCACGGTACTGAAGGTTCACGGGACAAACGCCCAGAGGAGGAAGCCTCAGAGCAGTCATCGGCCCCATTCTGTGGTACCAATGGAAAGGCGGACGGTACCAGGCTTGAGGGCAGTGCCAAACCCTGCCTCAACCACTTCATGGGCACCAAAGCTGGCGTCGTCTTTGACCAGGTCTTCTTCACCAGTACCGGAGCCAGGTCTCAAGACTGAGCCCGTGTCTTTGCAGGGGCCCGCGGCATTGATAGTACCGAAGGCAGTCCCAATCCTGGTTCACCAGAGAGGGGATTTGGTGACTGAGGCGAACGGTGCCGTGGCAGTACTGAAGAGAAAGCTGACCGAGGCCGCGGATTCTGTGCCGGAGGGTGGTGCCGAGACTCTGGTGCAGGACTTCCTCGAGGTGCCAGTGGAACACTAGTGGCTTGGGCGGCATCAGAGGCGGGTGCGCTGTTCTCGACAAGAGTACATAAGCGCCGCCCTCTGTCTTTGCAAGTCCTCCATTTAAAGGACTGGCAAATAGAGCAGTTCGCAGCAAGGTGCAACTCACCCAGGCACGCAAGGCATTTCTCATGAGGATCGTTGAGTGGAAAAGCTTTGGAACATGCTGCACATGGTTTAAAGCCCACATTTTAATTTCGCATGAAGGAAAGACAGCCACTTGCTTCCGCAAGTTTTGGCTGATCCAAAAACATCGCTGAGGGCGGAAAAGGGAACTGGGAGGGTCAGGGTCACGGTTACCTATATAGCTGCGCTTGCAGCACAGAGGGGGCACTGGCCATGTGCCCTGAGCTGACAGGCTAAGGCTACAGACTTTCCAAGCTACTGTGCACTGCCGCATGTAGACACCTGTAAATGAATGATGTGAGCAGTGCTCGAAGAAGAATTTTCAGTTGTTCTGCAGGTCCATTAAAAGAGGACATGAAGTAATGGGCTTAATCTGCAGCAAAGGAGATTTAGATTAGATAACAGGAGAAGCTTTCTAAGGACAAGGGTAGCGAAGTTCCAGAATAGACTTTCAAAGGCAATTTGTAGAACCCTCATCATTAAGAGCAGGTGGGACTTGTAAAGCACAGTCTGACTTACTTAGTTCTACCTCAGAGCAGAAGCTGGACATGATAAGCCCTCAAGGCCCCTTCCAACCAGGAGCGTCCCTGTCCTGGAAGAAAATCTGGGGCTTGGGCACAGACAGTCAGCGCTCGGGCTCTGTAAGCCCGGCACCAGCAACACCTCTGCTTCCAAGTCTAAATTTCTATGAGTCTTCCAGTGGTCATCTCTTCTTTAGCCTTACCTCATACCTTTTCTCCCCTTATCCCTTTTTTCACTCACTGCCCACCCCCCCCCCAGGCTAAGAAACAACAAAAAATATCTTTGTATAATCTATTCCCTTCCTTTCTTTTCAGAAGTGTGTGTTCATCAGCGACATGATCTCTTTCTTTTAGGATGCAGAGAATATTAAGCCTAAAATACCTAGCACGAACACCAACCAACAATACAATTCCATATAAACGTCCAGCAATAACCACTGTGAAGGGCAAGAAATCAATCACCCCGCAGTCAGCAGATACCAAAAGTGAATGGGTCTGCTGGAATCCTCAGCAATACAGTACATCCTAAGTATGGTACATCATACATTAAAGTTTCCATTAAACAAGGAATACAGAGAATACGTTGTTACAACACTGTGCAATAGAAACCTGAGCCTTTGGAATTTGTTTACTTTTGGAGCACTGGATTTTCCGCCTTTACACTGTTACTAGTTTTCTGAAGTTTTCTTTCCCCAATTTTTATTTTATTTGTTTAGGAAGAAGAAAAACAAAGCTCACAGATTTCCAGTTAAGATGCACCAATCAGCCAGAAGGCATATTGACTCATAGACTTGATTGTTTCTGTTTGCAAGTTCCAAAAAGGATTTCAAAGTCATAATTTGATGAGTTGAAAATCAATAGTATTTAGCTGACCAAAAGTGGTAGACCTCAACCCAGATTACGTTTTTAACCTTCAAAGAGACGTTTTAAAAAACAAAAATTATGTTTTGGAGAGAGACAATGCCTTCAAAAGTTTAGTTCAAATAAAAAATGTTCATAAAAAAGTTTTCAGCAAGTGAAAACAAGGAGCCATAGTGGAAAACATTTTACAAACATAATTACTGTTTAGCAGTCGCTATTGACAATCACCACAATATATAAAATATTAAATGGAAAACAATTTTAAGAAGCTGAAAAGCTATCTATTATGTGTGTTTAATGTTAAGGTGTGTATCCCTCTTTTACTAATGGGTTACAGTCTTAGTTTCTTTAAAAAATGCTGATAATTCAAGATCATTGGAGTTCAACTTCTTATTTCTCTTTGCTTTACCATTTCCAATACCAGACTTTTACATAATACTGTAAATAGAACCATGCTGAATACTCCAAATGTGGTCTTACTACGTACTAACAAAGTGCCACAATAGTGTCATATTGACTTCTTTAGAATTGTTATATTAGCACCCAATACTGTGGTTAGAGGAGTAGCAGTATGTCCAAGGTTTTATCCACTCTTAGTTTTCTATTCTGTATTTTTGAAAAAAGAACATTTGAGGATTCTTCTTCAATGAAACCGCTGCAATTGGTTTCCATGATTTTGCATCAGTGAATTTCTAACACATTAAGATCACCAATACACTTCAGAGATATAAAGTCTCTCATCTTCCATAGAACTCAATGGAAGGGTACTCAGCACCTCGTAACTGAACAAAATTAGTCCCAAGAGGATCCTTACTATATGGAAAGCCTCTCCATCCTGAACTTCTTCCACTCATTTCTTCCCTCTTAATGTTCATCACAGGCTGTATCCAATGAAAGCAGCTTATTCCAAGCAATGCTGATTCCTACATAACTAGGTTTTCATACACTCATAAACTCTAAGGTCAGAAGGGACCAACATGATCATCTAGTCCAGTGGTTTTCAAACATAGGATGGGGACCCAGTACTGGGTCACAGACCCTCATGCACTGGGTTGTGGCACCCCTTGCTGTCACTGCCAAAAGACTGCAGTGCAATGCTCAAAGATGTAATTGCTGGGTCACGGGCATAAATTAATTTTTAATTAGGTCCTGAGGAAAAAAGTTTGAAAACCACTGCAGGCCACAGAATCTCACCCAGCCTCTCCTGTAATAAACCTCTAACCTATGACTGAGTTATTAAAGTTCTCAAATCACAATTTAAAGACTTTAAAGTACAGAGAATCCACCAGCAAGTGAGCCATCCCCCATGATATAGAGGAAGGCAAAAAAACTCCAGAGCCCTTGCCAATCTGCCCTGGAGGGAAATTACCTCCTGACCCTAAATATGGTGATCTGTTAAATGCTGAACATATGCAAAATGCTACTGGAATCAAGGCAAAATAAGCCCAGTGGCCTTCTTGCAGACAATATTTCACTTAATTTGTTATTTTTGTCATCGTTGTTGGACATTATTTCCCTTTTGTAAGTCCACAACATCCCTCAAATCTAGTGCCATCCTGAATCAGAGCTCATAGCAGTTTATTCTTTTCTGCCATGAAGGCCATGGGTTTGTAGTTTATAAAGGTGTCACATGTTTTATGTCAATCTGCTGTTATCTCCCTGTCCTTTTCTTCAAAGCAACATTATAATAACCTGGTAAATACATCTCTTTCATCACTTCCCTCAAAAGCCCATGCTACTGGAATTTTGATTTCTGGATTATCTTTTTTGGCTTGATCTACATTTCCTTCATTATTCTTCTAACTTCTCTTTTAGGATCTGCATCCCTAACATTCCTTTGTCAACAATAAAGCGATAGATTTTTAGTAAGATTTAAACCTTCTATCAATTTATCTTTGCCCTCTATTTGAAGGCCTCCCTGTCCCCTGAGGGATCTCTTCTTTGTTGTAAGCTTGAAACATTATTTACATAGCTTATCATGATGCGTCATTTAACACAGAAATTATCCTGATGATCACATTTCCAAAACTCAAACACACTGAACTGAAAGAAGTGGTGGTGTGGGAAGGATCAGTTAAACAGAAGCACATCACTCCCATCTGCTCAGCGAAGGGCTTTATAACAAACTCCCCCCAGCATGATGTTCAGAAAAAGTGCTGCTTAGGGAAGAGAATAAGAAAACTTATCCATCCAATCTGAAAGCTTTCTTTCTTGGGAAATAAATTCCACAGATTCACAACACTGAAATCCGATCCTTTGCAGCCTTGGAGACAGACCAACCCAGTCAATCCAAGGCAGGGGAGCTGGGGAAACCACCAGGTGAAACACACCCATGGCCTAGGAAAAAGTAAGTGCTCAATCAGTAAAGAAAATTAAGCAGTAAAACTAAAAAGAACTACTCTCCTGCACAGGAGGGTATTACATGAATAGCAAACTTTGAATGTCAACATATAATTCAATATTTTTTGCCCAGTTCACACCCATTCAGTGTGGGTTAGATCTGTAGAAATCATTACTCCAAGAAAGGAAATTTTCTGGTTAAATTTGAACTAATTTTACTATTCTTATTTACGGGGCGGTCCACAGATCCATGATACTGGAATTTTTATAGCTATAGCCTCTACAAGCAGGAACTATACATAGTCATATATAGCTGCAAAAGGGGATAACTCTTTTGTGACTGTTTTCAGCATACTACAGGAGGGAAGACCTGTCTACTGAAGGTAGCATCTAATGACAAAAAAACATCCAGCTTGTAAAATTTGAAGGTGGTATGAACAGATGACCAGTTAGCTGCATTACAGGTTTTCTTCTGCTTATGAAGTTGTCGCAACTCCAACAGAGTGAGTTCTGATATTGAAAAACCAATTTAAAAAGCAAGGATAAATACTAACAAATTTATTTATCACATAAGCTTTTGCAGGAGAAAATCCCACTTCACCACAAAAGCTCATGTGATAAACAAATTTCTTAGCCTTTAAGTGCCACAGGACTCTTTGCTTGTTTTGCTAAACTAGACTAACATGGCTGCCCCCTAGGAACTTGGAAAAACAGTGGTACTCAACTGCAGTAACTTCTGTTCTTCACGGTGTATCCCTCCCATGGGTGCTCCACTTTAGGTGCTGCTGATCAGATCTTTTTGCAGTACTTGTCCTGGTCCCACTTGCATAAAAGTGGCCTCATGGCAGGCTTCAGCATCCATGCACACACACACCCACCCCCGCAGTTCCTTGTCTACCACAAAGTCTGCATCTGAATTCTGAAGTAGAGGGAAGGAGAGAGGGTAGTGGAACACCCACAGGGATATACATGTCAAAGAACAGAAGTTACAGCTGGTGAGTTACCTTGTCTTTCTTCTTCGAGTGCTGTCCCTGAGGGTGCTGCACTTTGGATGACTATGCAGTGGTGTCCATTAGATGGTCAAGGGACTTTGGTGTATAGCTGAAAGTATGGCTGTGGCCACAGTGACATCTGTGGCAGATGCTCTGTCTATTAGACAATGTGTGGTAAATGTGTGCATGGATGACCATGTAGCAGCTCTACATGTGACTGTAATGGCTACTTTCTTTAGGAATGCTGTAGTGGTGGATATAGCTCTGGTGGAGCAAGTTTGTGTCCCTAAAAAAACTTGGCGTTCCTTCTGTTCTCAGCATGTATAGATGCACTGTTTTATCCGATTGAATAGTCTTTGCTCTGATGCCGGTTCAACTTCTAATCTTTTGGCAAATGAGTTTGTTTGTTTGTGTGTTTGTTTTATGGAATTCTTTTCTCCTCTCTAGGTAGAATGAGAGGGCTCTTCCAACATCGAGTGTGTGACAAACAGTTTCCTGGGGATCTGAATGCAGCTTTAGACAAAAGGTAGGCAACTGTATATATTGGTTGTTATGGAAATCTGAGACCACCTTCAGAATGAATTTCAGGTGTGATTTCAGCATAACTTTATCGTTGTGCAAGTCAGTGTGGAGAAGGATGGCCATCAGTGTATTAATTTGTCCTACCCTCCTGGCTGATATAATAGCTACCAAGAAAGAAATTTTCATAGTGAGGAGTAATAAGGAGCATGTTTCTGTGGATTCACATGGTGGTTTCATGAGTGACTGTACTACTAACTTTAAATCCCATGTAGCTACTGGGGAGCGGATGTTCGGAAAGAGTTTCTGGAGACCAGGTGGAAAGCATTTAACAGTCAAGTGAGAAAAACTGTTGACTCATTTGTGAGACTGTGAAAAACTGAAATTGCAGCTATGTGGACCTTTAAAGAGCAATTTGATAGTTATGAATGTTTGAGTCCTAGGACTTAGTTGAGAACATCTGCTATGCAGGAAGATGTCATAGAAATCTGTTTGCAGGAGCACAATGACTGGAATCTGTGCCACTTCCGAAGCTAAGTTCACCTAGTAGTGAGTTTTCTATTATTCAGTAGTCCCTGCTTAGCGGAAACAAAACAGTTAATTCTGCTGGTTGGAACCAGTTAGGTAACATGCTGTGAGGGTTTTTTTGTGCTTCTGGATGAAGCTGTTTCTACTGTGTGCAGGGCAATGGGATCGATCCAGTTTGTGTGCTGATAGTTCAGGAATATCTGTGAACCAGGGCTGTCAGGGCCACGCTGGTGCTATCAGAATCACCTAACGCTTTGTCTGCTACAAAATCAGAACAGTGTGTGTGGCTGGAATGGGAGGAAAGGTATAGAGTCAACTCCCACTCCAACTGATTGAGAATGAATTGTCTACAGTCCCTGTGCCAACATCTGCTCTAGAACAGAAGTTGTGATATTTTCAATTCTCGGATGTAACAAGGAGATCGATTTTCAGAAAGCTCCGCTGCATGAAGATAACCTGTACGATACTGTCGCTTATTTGCCATTTGTGAGCAATGAGAAAGTGCTGGCTTAGGATGTCTGCAGTACAGGGCCAGCCCAATGGCTTTTGGTGCCCCAGCTGAACTGTGATTTTGGCACCCCCTATAAGGGGGTGATCTTTCATTTATAAAAGATCATCCATAAATGTATTTTTTAAAATAGAAAAAAACTCCACTTCCATCTAACTTGGTGCACTTTAAAGCCTGGAGACCTCCTAGGTTCATCTATATGGTCGGGTTGGCCCTGCTGCAGTGACACTCTGAGACCCTTGTAAATGAGCTGCTGAAATGTGGATTGTGTGCTTTATGCATCAGTTCCACAGCTGGACTGCTTTGACACACAGGGAGCTTGATCTTGCACCACCCTGGAAGTTGATATAGAACATGCAGGCCATGTTGCTGGTCAATATCCAGACTGATTTTTTTCTTATCATTGGCAGGGAATATCAACAAGCATTTTGAACTGCCCTGACTTCCAGTACACTGATGTGAAGGTCAGTTTCTGATTTTAACCATCTGCCCTAAATTGTCTGGTTGTGTAGAGGTGTACCCCACCTGCTGAAGGAGGCATCTGTAGCGATCATGATGGTTGGATGAGATTAGGCAAAGGGAATTTCTGACATGATGATGCTGTCTTTTGTCCACCACAGAAGAGAGGTTTTGACATCTCTTGGTATTGTTAAGAGTCTGAGCCTCTGTCTGCAAATCACTGCTAGCCATGCTTCAAAGGCTTGTGTGTGTAAGCTGGCATGATGAACTAAAAAGGAAGTGGCGACCATGTGACCCATGAGCTGCAATGCCATGCATACTGTTATTTGTGGAGCCAGTCTTACACAGGAGATGATTGCTACAATTGTCTGGGATCTAGGTCTTGGTAAGTATGTCCTTGCTGTTATGGCATCTAAAGTAGCTCCAATGACTTCTTGCTACTGAATGGGCTTGAGGGTAGATTTTTTCCACATTTATTTTAGTTCTAGCTACATGAAAAGCATAACGGTCTGTGAGGTGGCAAACATGGCTAATGTCTTCAGTGTTGCTCTTATTAGGCAATCATTGGCTAACGTCTTCGATGGTGCTTTTATTAGGCAATCGTTGAGATATGGGAATATTACAGTCTCATGTTCTCAGGTGTGCTGTGGCAACAGGTAGTATCTTGGATAAGACTCTCAGCACAGTTGACAGACCAAATGTTAATGTTTATTGTCTACCATGAGTCTTAAAAATTGTCTGTAGGGAGGATGGTTTGTGATGTGAGAATAAGTGTCCTGAAGGTCAAGGTCTGAGATCAGTCTCCTTGTTGCAGTTTCAGTACTATTGTGGACAAAGTGACCATCTTGAATTTTTGTCATCTCACATATTTGTTCAGCGCCCTTAGGTGCAGAAGTGGTCTCTGTCCTCCACTCTTTTTTCATACTACAAAACAATGGGAGTAAAAACCCTGGCCCGTGCGCATGAGGGACAGGGTCTATTGCCCCGATTTGTAGTAAATGTGCAGATCCTTGGTGTAGTATATGCACATGAGCTGGGTCCCTGAAAAGGGATGGGGAAGATGTATGGGATATTTGGATGGGTATGAACGAAGTCGTGTAGTCCAACTGGATTATTTCTAACATCTACTTGTCTGAGGTGACTGTGCACCATCGTGGATGGAATGGTTTGAGTCTGGAGGCCTGTGCTGGACTGCTCCAGAAGATGGCTTCCTTCAGTCCCACACTTTGTTGAAGGGAGATTCCTGGACATGGCCAGGTGATATATTGAGCTCTTCCTAGGAGCTCTGTGCTGCAACCCAGGGGGGTTAGGGGTACACAGGGAGTCCCCGGCCATTTGCTGCCCTGGCAGACAGTGCTGGCAGGCAGAGCCTCTGATCCATGGCAGGGACATTCTGTAGAATGAAGGCAAGGATTGGGCCTGAGGATCCTCACCAGGTCATCCTTCCACTGTCTCCGGGTCCTTCTCAGTAGCTCTCTTTCACCACAACACTGCACGGGATGGCCAGGCTCCGGCATCTGCATGAAACAGTTCCTTGGCCCTTTGCTACCGTGCTTCACCCTTCACTCTCCTTGCATGGGGGTGGGGGTGGGGGTGGGGGGGCTGCTTGCTAGTATCGGCCTGCAGCTGTAGCCTATGCCGGCCCAGAGGACTTTGCTGCTGAGCTGCTGCCACTGATTCCTGGGAGCTCTCCTGCTCAGGGAAGGAAACTTACCCCATATTGAGCAATTGAGAGAACAGGAACATATCTCCTTGAGGGGCTGGCTTTATCTACTATGGTTCACTCCAAGGGAGGTAAGCAGCGCACAGGGGCTAAGGATAAAAAGAATCCTCTCTGCTGATAAATGCAAACCTGAGAGCCTGGAGATTTTAAGCCTTCTTCCATTTTTATTCCTTCTTCAAATTACTCTGCCGCAGGGAAGCCAACAAAATCTGGAGGTTTCTCAGAGGAGGAGCCAGACCCAGAGGCAGCCTTCGGCAATTGGGGGTCCTGGAAGAAGGCCCAATGTGGGGCCCCCTATAGGCCCCTACTGCATCCTCCCTGTGGCCCCAGTGCCACCTGCAACCCTAAATGCCTTCCCCCCCCCCGCCCCCCCGGACTCCTTGTTTATTTTGCTGAACCAGACTAACATGACTATCCCTCTGGAACTCATAATTTATTCTTGGGTATGATAATTTCAAAGATCTTTCTATCATGAAGCTTGTAAGTTGACCATCTTTTACTTAACATGAATGAGCTAATGCTGAACTACAAAGTTAAAGTGAACATTTAAAAAAATTAAAAAGTATGTGCATTAACTAATAAACAGAAAGTGGTAAAATTAATAATAGCTCAAAAATAACTAAAATACTGCTTTTAAAATTTTGGCAGTCAAATCTTAAAAAATTTTCATATAAGCTTGGGTTTATGTGCACTAGCAGTTTAATACAAATATTTATAATAAATAAAAATAAGTGAAAAGAATGTTTCTAGTGTGTAGCTATAAATGGAAAACACCAAATTTCAATGAAGTTTTCTGAAGTACTCAAGTTTATAAGACTCTGGCCCCCTCAAAAATATTAAATAGTAAGTACAAAAGAAGCTAAAAATTACTTACCAAAAGAAGCAAAGGGGTAGCCGTTTTAGTCTAGTTCAGTAAAACAAACAAACAAGGAGTCCTGTGGCACTTGAAGACTAACAAATTTATAAATAAAATAAAAATAAATGTTAGTCTTTAAGTGCCACAGGACTCCTTGTTTGTTTTACCAAAAGAAAGACATACAGCACAGACATCACACAGAGCTGTAATGATTGCCTGAGGGCAGTACTATATTTATATATAGAAGCCTATATGGACCCACCTGGTAACCTGAGCTAACCAAAGCCAAAGGAAAAATTGTCACAAAGGAAAAGGAAAAGGCAAACGAAGACCAAGTAAAAAAGAAAAGGAAAAGACAATATTTCACAAAATTAAAAAATGGCAGAATAAATGGCCATACTGAATAAATAAAAGACCACTGGAAAAGTTCCTGATATTGTGCTGTCTATTGCCTACTCCTGATTTTTTAGCATGTCAGTGTAATGATAACGGGAAGATAATGGTGAAATCTTGCCAAGTTACAAAGTGGCAGCTGTCTTAGACTAGTCCAGCAAAAAAAACACAAGTCCTGTGGCACTTAAAGACTAACAAATTTATTTTTTCACTTGAACTTTTGTGGGACAAAATTCCATTTCATCAGATGGGGGAGCTTACAGAATGGAATGAAAATAAATGTAAAGGATGTAAAACATGAGATTAGGTTATACAAATACTTCCATGAAAGCTCATGTGAAAATAAATCTGTTAGTCTTTAAGTGCCATAGGACTCCAATAGTGAAATCTGAAATTCAAACAAAGCACAAATCCTAATGATAGTTTGCCTGGATGAGCCAAGACTGAAAAGTGCTTAGGCTTCCAGCCCTCTGCTAGATGAGAACAATTTCTGTATTTTTCTATATTTTCATTTCTGTCCATCAAATTGAGGATGGGGACCCTTGTTGCTTGGGCCCTACATGAACGACTGCTTCACCCACTCCTAAAGCTGCCACTTCCCTCTCATTGACCCATGTAGCCTGCCTCCAAAGCTTTAAACAGAGCAGAGGACTCACTGTCATGGATCTGTAGCTATCAACAGGAATAAGAAAGTGACAGATTTCAGATGTGCCTACTATTCTCTTTAGGCACCTGTCATGAGGTTTTCCTTCCACTCTTCCTCAGTGTCTTTCCTCTGTCAGAATGTTCTGTGTTTCAGCACACCATGAGTTATTCAGGCAGCATCAACACTTGCACATTTATTGAGACAATTTGTGTCACTCAGTGGAGTGAAAAAAAACCACTTCCCTCCAAATGATGCAAGTTAAACCAACAGACACACCAGTGTGGATAGTGCTCTGTTGGTGGGAGACACAGCTACTGCCACAGTGCCACTCAACACAGATGGGGGAGAGGGGTGTCATTATTTTCAGCTTTTTCCTGCAGCACAGAGGAGCTACAGGGGAGATCTTACAGCATCAGAACATCCAAGAGCATTTCTGCCCTGTGGAAAGACCTAGGGCACAGGCACGGGCCCTGGCCTCTGGCCCCGATTCTCTGCCTGGGCCCGATCCCTGGCCTTGGGCTCCTGCCGCTGCCAGTCTGGTACCAGATCCCCGGCCAGGGACAGGGCCGAGAGAGGCAGGCACCACAGCAGGCAACCCAGCCTGAATTCCCGGCTGGGGACCGGGCTAGGAGTGGCAGGTGCTGCCACCGCTGCCAGCCAGCCCCCGGATCTCTGGCCAGGGATGGGGCTGGGAGAGGCAGGGGTTGCCCCAGTCATTCAGGGCACTAGTGCTGGGACTCAGGGCATGTGCCCCGTGTGCCAAGCACTAGCAACACCCCGAGTACATCTGTGCCACCAAAAAGTCACCAGTATAGACACAGCCTTACAAAGGAATGTTTATTTTCAAACCAAAAGGCTCCTTTGCCTGTCATACACCCCTGTTTTACCCTGAGTTCTTTTCTGTACCTTCCTGTATATCAGGAGTATCGCTGCCCTGGGGAAAGTCCCAGGGCACAGGCACAGGTCCTGCCCCCTTGCCTTAAGCCACACCTCCCATGGCCCCAATTTTCCGCCCAGGCCCAATTCGGCCTTGGGCTCCTGCTGCCATTATTCTGGCCTCAGATCCCTGGTCGGGGCCAGGAGAGACGGGTGCTGCCACAGGCATCCTGGCCTGAATTCCCAGCCGGGGACCTTGCTGGGAGCAGCAGGTGCCACCGCAGACAGCCCCGCCTGGGAAAGGCCTGGGAGAGGAAGGGGCTGCCCAGACATTCGGGGCACTGACGCTGGGACCCGGGGCACGTGCCCCATGTGCCAGGTGCCAGTGACGCCCCTGCCGCATATCCATCACATATGATTAGAGTGAATGCACCTTACTTTTTGTCAGATGCTGCCTGGGCTAGTTCACTGTCCTGAGTCATCTTTTAAAACTAAAACAGGCATATTTTCCAGATGAGCCTTCTGTACATTTTTAGTGATAGGACTCAGGAGAATGGAGGGTTACTTACCAGTAACTGTCCTTTGAGATGGGTTGCTCGGATTCATTCAGTAATAGGTGCATCCGTGCCACAGCACACAATTGGTCAGAACCTTTTTGCCCTAGCCTGTCAGAAGAGGGCTGGCAATCATCACCCCCGTGCCACCGTGTGTCTACATATGTGGCTGCCGCCCAACCCATCCCCAGTTCCTAAAAGTCGCCAACTCCAAGCATGAGGATGGAGGGAGGGATGTGAATGAATCCGAACAGCCCATCTCGAAGATGGACAGTTACTGGTAAGTAACCCACCATTCTTCTTTGAGTGCTGCTCGGATACATTCAATAATAGGTGACTATTAGCCATGATAATGGATGGTGGGCGGAGTTGTTTTTTCTACCTTAAGCACAGCCTCTCCCCACCATGGGTAGCTGCTCAATGAGTAAGGTCCTTGGGAGGTCCAAGGTATTGACCTTGGCCCAGGCAAGAGCAACTTGAGAAGGCCAGATCTAACACAGTGGAGGAATGAAGGCCCAGTTTGCCTGAGCACTAGCTGATATGCGAGGGGCAGAGCAGCGTCAGGTCACCCTACTATAAGGTGTCAGACAAGACACATTACGGGCTATGGCCAAGGAACGTGTTGCCGAGCAAGGACCTGAGCAGGTGTTAATACAAATATGCCACGACCAGAGAGCTAGGCATTCTGGCACTAACATATGTCAGGTGCAGTAGCTGGAAAGAAATTAAAGTGAACCTGGAGCACTCAGTGTACCTGCAGTAGGAGAGATGTTGCAAGAAGTGAGGAGGGAAAGGTGGAGGAAAAACCACCCCTTTTCTAGTCTAGTGGAGTAAAGCACAAGAGACATGAGGTAAGAGATGACTACCTCTTACAATGAGGGGTGTGAGCGGGTACTCGAACCCCCACCAGAAATGAGAGCTTAGCCACTGCTATAGAAATTACGTGAACTGGCCATGGCAGAGGCCTCCTGTGGCCCTGTAGGCATTGCCTGGGGCAAACGTGCCCTTCTCGAAGGCGTTGTGACATGCTCATATTGTGTGGGAGGAGCTGTCAACACCTGCAATGTTGCACTGAAAATAGAAATTATTATTATTATTATCCTGGCCTGATGGCTGGCAATTCGCCACAGGAACAGGGTCGAGGGAATTCAAGTACAAAAAACTGCCATAACCAAAGATGGAGGCAGAGAGATAGGCTCATGTCCTCCGAAAGAGGACTGGAAACCAGTCCCCACAGCCTACGGTACTGATCTTCCCTTCAGAATCTGTGACCTTGCAGCACACAGGGCCACAACGCCGCACCCACCCTAAAATGGACAGAGCCCGGGAATGCAAGTATCAGAATTGAGGTCCACTGGAGTGTGGGGCTAACAAGGAAGAAGATCTCGGGGATCTAGGAGATAAGGAAGGGGAAAAATTCCCTCTGGTGAGAACAGGGCAAGGTTGTGTCACCCTGATTAGGTGCAGCCTTGGCCCTACCCACTGAGTCACTTTTCAGTCTCTCTCTCTCTCTCTCTTTTTTTTTTTTTTTAACCAAAGAGGAAGGAGGATGACCTTTAGCAAGGGTCAGCTGGTTTCTGGAGGACCCAGGTCACTACTCAGAATTTCTGGGATGGGCCTGTTAGCAGGCTCCGTCGGGTGTTGAAGGAATTTCCAAACCATTTAGTATAGAAGTTTAAATATGCAGAAAAACGACTACTACAGCTCAAGAGGATCTTCGGATGGGGGAAAGGGGAGGGGTTGTATTCAATGGAACCTGAGAAAAAAGACCCCCAGAGCCATCAGAAAGGGTGACCGCAGCGCTATGGTCACCTTTGGGGAAGTGATCTACTGGGAAGGCACCCATTGGGTAGGAAACCCCAGGGAGAAATGCTTAGGCCCATACTCATACTGAGTATACACAACTGATCTCTGGGTCAGTATCGGAAAGACCGTTAACCAACGATGGACAGGAATCCATCCAACATAAAGGAAAAGGGAGGTGGGTGGTCCGAAGATTACCCAGACCTCAATAGGAAGAGAAAAGGGAGGCAAACCCGGGCGGTATTGGGTTTGTTCTATTGGTAGGATAGAACCCCAAGTGCGTTCACAGCACCCATGAGTGCCCACTGGGAGACCTTGGGTCGCTCCATAGACATGCAACTGTCCCTTGGGGAACTAGGGGATGGAGTTCAGGATCATGGGAACTGAAATCCCAGATTATTGGATAGACAGCGCCTGCGACGCACCCCGGAGTCCAGGCTGTGGTAGTAGAGGAAGAGGGAGCACTTCCCCACTAAAGTTTAAAATAGCCTTTTTCCCTATAAGGGTAATGGGTAGATAGGGAGGACTGGGCCAGGGGCTCTATCATGATGAGATCTTTTTCAAGCATGCTCACCAAAGAAGCTATCGACAAGCTGATGAAAATATGATTGCGGGAGGGGTTACCTCCTTAATGAGAATCACAAGCGACTGACACGAAATGCCTGCGTATAGTGACCTGGTGCCAACATCTCCACCCGGCACTGGGCAGGACAATATCAAGTTGGCCACCCCATAGGCCTGAAAGATGCATGAGACACCACTGAGAAAGGCAAGTCTAGCTTAGCATCCCTATTGAGAACTGTCTGAGCACAAGCTTGTCCATGCTCAGTGGTGTGAAAGCGAGTGACGCGAAAAGGGATGAGTAAAGGAGAGTGAAGGCTCCACCTAACCCTGCGGAAAGGAGCACAAATGTCCTCCGGTGAAGAGGGAGCGAGGAGTCACAACCCTCTGAGAAGAGGACCTCTTGGACATCCGACTCAAGAGACACAAAGGGCCAGAGTTAAGGTCTTACGGAAAATGAGTGTGTGTGTCTTCCCAGTATGGTAAAGAATATTTAGGAGAAAATCCCTCAGTCTAACTTGGGAAGCACTGAGTGGGAGGTGCTGTACCCTCCAATATTTGCAGAATACCCTCGTTTTTGGCTTGTGTTCTCCCAAGGGGAAGCGAAAGAGGCACCACGCTGACAAGCCGGGGGGAGGGGGGGGCTTCCCCACTGAAAGAAGAGTCAGTAAGGTATACGGGGTGGCACAGAAGGAGGAAGTAAGCTTCCTCCAACTACTGACAGCGGTAAATGAGACTATAACGAGGCCAGGGGTAGACAGATGACCTTACCTGAAATCAGAGCGGTCCATCAGCCTGAGGGAAGGTTCCCGAGTCAGTGGGCACCCCATAGGCCAGGGATTCTCAGGAGATGTGCTTTGTAACAACAACCTGGGTTGGCTATGAAAGGTACCCCTGGATGAGAGGCCGGGTGCCTTCCCGCGAGTGGGGGGTGGACCCGAGACAGGCGGAATTCCCCAAACTAGGATTCAAACCCAAGCCATGGTGGTGGGAATGTCGACTCCTATCCAGTGACCCAAAGGAAGGGTGAGTCTGGGCTTGGTGTTACACCCTGTGGGGGTGGAGGGCGGGCAAGGGGCCCAGACAGGAGGAGACCCAAATACTTAACCCTCCCTGGAGGGTCATGGGCAGTACCCAGGACAGCATCCATCTCTGGCGGGAAGAAAGCTTCACCATCGAAGGGGAGGTCAAAGACTACCTGTTGGGAGACCAAGAGCACCCTCGCCTCTTGCAGCCAAGTCACACGTCACAGGGTCACAGCTGAGGCCATTGTGCGGGAGGCCGTATCTACAGTGTCCGAAGCCAATAGGAGGAGGTCCTGGGATGCTACCCTGCCTTCCTTGAGGAAGGCATCATACTCCTCCCCCACCTCTTCTGGAAGTAGGTGTGTCTTAACTTGTTCATTGACTCCCAGACATCCAACATATATCGGCCCACCAGGGCCTGGTTGCTAGTGACATGTAACTGGAAGGCGGAGGAAGAATACATCTTCTGACCCAGAAGGTCTAATTCTCTGGCATCCCTTGATGCCAGGAGAGGATCGCGGGGAACTTGTCCCAGGCCCAGCACCGTTTCCACCACCGCTTAAGATGGAACTGGGTGGTGGGTGAAAGAAAGAAATTCCGACCCTGGAACTTGATATTTGACGCCCATCATATCTGACACTGGGGAAATAGAACCCAGTCTTTGCCAGCATGACAAGGCGAGGTCCCAGACGCTAGAGTGGAGGGAAACAGTGATGGGTTCCACCGATGTAAACACAGGCCTGAACAAATTATCAGAGGGCCCTTCAAAGGACTGGACCTCCATCCCCACATGGGCTGAAACACGGCGCAGGAGGTTGAAGTGCACTGAGAGATCCCCCATATAGGAACAAGGCACCAGATTTAGAACTCTAGCCGGTACCGTAGGAATCGGTGCCAAGGTGGGTGAAGTGGTCTCTTGGGGGGGACCATTCATGAGGTCAATACTGAAATGGTGATGGTGCCAGAGGTCAGTGATGAGGCCATTTAGTTCCCCTTGAAACACCCTCCCCTGGACTGGAAGGGGGGGAACCCCTCGGGACTGTGAAGACAGTGTCAGGGACAGCAGGGTGATGTGGTGCTGGGGAGAAAGCTCAACAGTACCGGGATGCTGAGGGGTGGGAGATTCCAATGCGGGGGAACTTGGCACTGATACTGGAGATGGTGTTCAGTGCCACCTTCAGTGTGCTCAGACTTTCGAAACGATGGTTGGCTTACCCCTCCTTCTAGCGGGTACTGGGGAGGGTGGAGAAGGCAATAAGAGGAGTGCCTTCACTGCCTCAAATGCCTCCCGAGGTGTTGGAAACGGCACCGACTCCTCCCAGTCCCATGGGTAGCCCCATGTGGGGGACTCAGAGTGTTGCCAATGCTGCGGTACCAACACCAGTACCAAGCTGGTCTTACATCCCCTGGGGGAGCAGTGCTGGAAAGGCTCCATGGTACCACATGGGACCCCAAAGCCTTGAGGGTAGGCTGATGCACTTGCCCTGAGGCCAACGCACGGCACCTTTGCTTCCTGTCCTTGATTGTCCTAGGCTTAAAAGGACAGACAGATGCAGCAGGAGGTGATCAAATGGGCTTCGCCCAGGCACCAGAGGCACTTCTCATGGGGGGTCGTCCCACAGGAAGGCCTTGCTACATGCAGCACAAGGTTTAAACTGTGGTATGGTGGGTGGCGAAAGAGAGAGGTGTCACTGCTCCAAAGCTGGGTGCTTGAGGAAGAAAACACTCTTCGGTGGAACCAGGTCCATGAAAAGGTGTTCCCAACTGAGCAGAAGGCTCATAAATGAGAGAGAGAGAGACAGGCTGCTTGCTAATGCAAGGAGAGGGCTGATCCATGAACTGTCACTGAGGCCAACAAGTTGAACTGGAGAGGGGTCAGGCAGTGGCCGCATATGTAGCCACGGGGTGAAATGGGGGGCGGTGGCCACCAGCCTTCTTCTGACAGGCTAGGGCAAAAAGGTTCCGACCAATCGTGTGCTGCGGCACAGATACACCTGTTACTGAATGTATACGAGCAGCGCTCGAAGAACAATTACATTAGTCCCACAGAGATATAGGTAACAGTGACTGTATGATGAGGCCAATTAGCATGCTAATTCTGAGAGTGCTTTTCCAGATGACAGCTGCCTTTCACAGCAGTGCTAGTGAAAAGAAGGATTTTATCATTAGTCTAATGATATTTGGGGTTTTCCTTAAATTCACAGGATTTTTTCCTGATGTCCTGAGATTATGCAAGAATCCCAGCATTATTCTTTATATATATAGCAGCAGGCTCCCACCCAGACTGGCTAACACAAGGAAGGACAGTGCTGATCATGAAAGACCCCCACAAGGGAACAGCACCGTCCAACTACCGGCCAATAACCTGCCTCCCCACAACATGGAAAGTCCTATCAGGCATCATAGCTGCCAAGCTACAGGACCACATGGGCCAGTACCTGAGCACAGCTCAGAAGGGCTTTGGGAACAACACCAGAGGCTCAAAACACCAGTTGCTCATAGACAGAGCAGTTGCCCAAGACTCAAGGTCTAGACAGACCAATCTGAGCACAGCCTGGATTGACTACAGGAAAGCCTACGACTCAATGCCGCACACATGGATCTGTGAATGTCTGGCGCTATACAAAGTCAACAGGACACTAAGGACCTTCCTCAAGAACTCAATGGGACTGTGGAAGACAACACTGGAAGTCAACTCAAGACAGCTTGCACAAGTGGCCATCAAGTGCAGCATATACCAAGGTGATGCGCTGTCCCCGCTGCTGTTCTGCATTGGGTTGAACCCCCTCAGCCAGATAATCACAAGGACTGGATACGGATACAAGTTCAAGTGTGGAACTACCATTAGCCACCTCCTCTACATGGATGACATCAAACTGTATGCTAAGAATGAACGAGACATCGACTCGCTAATCCACCTGACACGGATCTACAGTGAGGATATTGGGATGTCATTCGGACTGGAGAAGTGTGGCCGGATGATAGTAAAGAGAGGGAAGGTAGTCACAACTGATGGGGTGGAACTACCAGCAGGCCACATAGCAGACACACAGACCAGCTACAAGTACCTTGGCATCCCACAGTCACATGGGAACCACGATGAGGAGGCAAGGAAGACAGCAACATCCAAGTACCACCAAAGGATAAGACAGGTCCTGAAGAGCCAGCTCAATGGGAAGAACAAGATCCACACCATCAACAGGTACGCCCTGCCAGTCATCAGATACCCAGCCGGTATAGTGAGCTGGCCAAAGGAGGACATGGAGACTGCCGATGTGAAGACCCGGAAGCTCCTCACAATGTCCGGAGGTTTCCACCCCAAATCCAACACCCAGAGACTGTACACCAGCCGGAAAGACGGCGGGTGGGGTTTGGTGAGTGTCAAAGCCACTGTCCTGGATGAAACCCAGAGCATCCAGGAGTACAGGAGTAAGATGGCACCCAAAGATGAGCTGCTGAGAGAATGCCTGAGGCAGCAGCAGACATGGGAGGAAGATCAAGCAGAAAAAGTGCCATGGCAAGACAAGACCCTGCATGGGATGTACCATCGACAGATAGCTGAGGTGGCTGACATTGGGAAATCCTACCAGTGGCTGGAAAGGGCTGGACTAAAAGACAGCACTGAGGCACTGATCATAGCAGCACAAGAACAGGCACTGAGCACCAGATCCATTGAAGCAGGGGTCTACCACACTAGACAGGACCCAAGGTGCAGACTGTGCAAAGAGGCCTCAGAGACAGTCCAACACATAGTGGCAGGATGCAAGATGCAGGCAGGAACAGCATACACTGAACAGCACAACCAAGTAGCTGGCATTGTGTACAAGAACATCTGCACAGTGTATGGGCTAGACCCTCCCAAGACCAGATGGGAGATCCCACAGAAGGTCGTGGAGAATAACAGGGCTAAGATTCTGTGGGACTTCCAGATCCAGACAGACAGGCAGGTACTGGCCAATCAACCAGACATCGTGGTAACAGACAAGGACCAGAAGACAGCGGTGGTGATAGATGTAGCAGTGCCAAGTGACAGCAACATCAGGAAGAAGGAGTATGAGAAGTTGGAGAAGTACCAGGGCCTGAAAGAGGAACTAGAGAGGATGTGGAAAGTGAAGGCCAAAGTGGTCCCAGTGGTGGTAGGAGCACTCGGGGCTGTGACTCCTAAGCTGGGAGAGTGGCTCCAACAACAGATCCCAGGAACAACATCAGAGCTCTCTGTCCAGAAGAGTGCAGTGCTAGGAATAGCTAAGATACTGCACAGAACCCTCAAACTCCCAGGCCTCTGGTAGAGGACCCGAGGTTGAGGAAGACACGTACCACTCATAAATTCCCCTCTGTGACTGTGGGATGCCAAGGTACTTGTAGCTGGTCTGTATGTCTGCTACGTGGCCTGCTGGTAGTTCCACCCCATCAGTCTTGACTACCTTCCCTCTCTTTACTACCATCCAGCCACACTTCTCCAGTCCGAATGACATCCCAATATCCTCACTGTAGATCCGTGTCAGGTGGATTAGCGAGTTGATGTCTTGTTCATTCTTAGCATACAGCTTGATGTCATCCATGTAGAGGAGGTGGCTAATGGTAGTTCCACTCTTGAACTTGTATCCATAATCCTACCTCGAATATGAGAGTGACACGAACTAGGAGAGTCATGCCAGCTCAGACGTCGCCTGGATTAACAAGGTCTGTTCCAGATGTTGGGGAACCAGGACAATCTGACGATAAATGGGCTACTGGAACAAACCATAAAGGTAACGTGTAATGAAGAGCATAGTGCAAAATTACATAAGTACTTCATGCCACATAACACAGTCATTGTGGCTATGTGGAAGGTCCTTTTAATTTGAGATTTTTTCTAATGGCCTGGATTATTACACATCCTTGGCTAATGTAAGAGTGCTAACCTACATATAAAACTGAATGGTAGGTAGGATTTAATTAATTGCAGTTGTGGTTGTTACATTTTCAGAGAGAATTACATTTTTATGTCTACTGTTTAACTACCAACTGAAAGATCTTTACGTTACGATAAGTTTAACCATAAAATGATTTTTAAAAAAGTTAGTAAAACCATATTATGCTTCCACGGCAATCTGCCAGAACCTCTGAGTTATTTCCATCAAATTATCTGGCATCCAGACAGTTGGCAACTAACTCAAAGCTGAGCAGAAGCACTGGGGGCAACTGCTGCAGAGATTATTTTCTTCATAAATCTTCTCATGCTTTCCTCTTAATTTCAACACCAATGCATCAAACTCTTCACGAGACATTTCTGTGGTACCTAACAGCCTCATAGAGAGGAAGAGAAATCAGAGGCAATGTGCTGAAAATGGAGAGCTGTAACTTCCTAACAATTTAGTAATTCTCTAATGCTTCAGACATCCCCAAAATATGGCTGCCACAGGGCTCCTTTCCAAAGCTTTGGGTGGTCAGTTTGGCACAAATAAAACTCAAGAGATACTTGATCTTCACTGCTATATAAGCATGAAGCAGCAAACTCTGCTAGTTAGATCAGTGGATCTGGATCACTTTCTTTTAAAGTCTATCACATTCTTCAAGGTAGAATCCCTGGAAGTTTTTCTCATACAACACTAGGGTGAAAGCTGACCACCGATAAAATGGTAATTTAAGAGCTGCTCATCATTTATTGGGTAGAGCTTTACAAAAATCTCTCTCTATGTATAGATATACACCTATAGTGAAGCCCTGGACTGGACTGTAGTGGTGCCCTCAAGAACCACATGGAGTCATCATTAGTTTTAAACATTCTACTATCCTTCTACAGCTCACTACTTTGTGTATCCTACAGTACCAAGAACGTAACTGCACTATAAAAGTAGGAAGGCACATGTAATGGGGTCCTAAATACCAATAAAGTCTTAGGAGGCATGGAAAAGGGGGTGTGGCAGATTGTCTCAATTGTATTTTTAAGTGAGTTATAAAAAAGCCAGCAGTCACCCACTCTCTTGGGAGGTGGAGACATTGTACTGGCAACTCCTCAGCAATTTTAAAAATGAACATTGAGAAAAATAATTATGTTTCTTGGAGGGATTTTTGACCTACACTTACTAGTGCTTTGAGCTTTACCACTGTTTCCCACCCACTCTCCCAACAGCATGCAAAGGGTAAATGTAATGTCAGCCATCATTAGGGTAAAGGAGGACACTGAACACTGGCATGGACCAACTGCTTTGTACAATTCCAGAAAACAAAGAGGAAGTGTACAAATGCTAGGATGAATAACTAGGAAAGAACGCTAAAATTTCTCAGCAGTATTCAAGCAGCTAATCTCGAAACACAGAGCAAGAAGTGCATTAAAATTCACACCATTTACAACCATGATCCAAACTTCTAGCACTTGGTCTAATTCTTGCATAATTTGTAAAGAAATATAAGACCTCTGGCAATTAAAGCATGTATAGTGTGGTCAGAAATAATAAAATGACAGCTATACGCATACAAGAGAAAATATCAGGAATGGTGAAAAATGACAATAAATACAAATGGTGCAACAATCAGATGAACAATTCATACAACATAAAGGATTTTAGCAGACTTGAATATGAATACTGGATTTATCATTAGCTACAAAATTACTTCTTAACACACAAGTTTGGGGATGTTGTTCTCAATTTTAACATTATGAACAGACCGCAAAAGACAGCAATTTACAAAGAAAAGCCTACTAAAAATATAAAGTTCTAGTCTTCTGCTTTCAGATGGCACTCTTGAACAATGGTTCTTTTTCTCTGTTTTCCTCATTACTAGTGGCCGTAGGGACTAGAATCATTGTTAGTACCACCATTTCAGTGTACTACTTCATTTAATTTCTTCTAGCACCCAGACATCTGGGACAATTAGACATTTGACAATAACATTTCTGCATTGTGTACTCAACAGACTAGACCTGTGGGTCTCAACTGCTGGGTCAGGACACATTACTATGTCACCACATAATGGTAAGTGTGTTGCAAAGAGCTGGGGAGATGGTTGGATTCAGAAGCCTTGTCCTTTAGGGTTGCAATATACCACAAAATGTGTTGCAACCTGCAAAAGGTTGAGAACCACTGGATCAGACTATGCTTGCATATTTCAGGCCAGGGTTTATGGGATCTCTGGGAAAATTCAGAGGAAATTGGGCATAAGTTACATGTTTTTCTCTAGGTATGTTATACTGAGGCTCTCCTACGGCATGCCAAGACTGTTATTATGGAGTATGACTGCAGCTCCAGTGGCCATAATCTAGCTAGCTTGAGTTCCAAAGCAACAGAGCTGTGGCAGTGTTCATTCCCATGCCTAATTGTCCAGGGGTTTGGGCAGGCCTGTCCAGCCTGCACTGGAGTGCATGCTGCTGCAGTTTCACTGCTCCAGAACCAGGCTAGCTAGATTAAGGCCAGCTAGGTATATCTCCTCAAGCTGCATCATATCCCATGATCACAGCATCAACATAATATTAGCCTCACTCCCACTTAGGTACATAGAACTTACTCTCCACCAGTGTTCCCTGTAAGCTGCGCTGGTGCACTGCACCGCAGCCTGCCGCAGCTGCCAGCACAGAGAAGGCTGCTGGCAGCGCACTGCCAGCAGCCAGAGTCCCTCAATAGAGCTCCTGTGGAGCCAGGAGTTTTGAAAACTCCCACCCAGAGAAGCTCTAACGGAGCATGCCCAGAAAATCTGAGCATGCTCCATAGAGCTTCTCTGGCCCAGGAGTTAGGGCTGGGCCGTCGGGCTCCAAGTCCAGCCCCAAGGTAAGTTTGAGGGGGCGGGGGCGGGCTGCTGGGAGCGGGGGGGGGGCTAGCGGGGGGGGGCCCGGGGGGGGGGGGGCCGCGGGCCGCGGGGGGGGAGGGCGCAGCGAGCAACAGGAGTTGCTCAGCTGCCCTCTCCCATTAGAGGGAACATTGCTCTCCACGTGCACAGAGCACCTCTGACTTTGGTCTAGCTCACTGAGATTAAATGAAGCTAACCTGAGCTAGTATCAATCATACAATGAAAGGCCAGAAGTCAGAAACACAGCAAGAAAACCAGCTAAAAGGAGGAAGGATGCTAGAATATCTAAATTAAAGAAGACTGCTCCCATATTTAACCTACACCTTGACCTTAAAATTATACCCGCTAAGACTCTTGCACCAATAAGGTAACTAACAATTAAAGCTATTTAATTTATGGCACCTTACATCATCTTTCTGAACTGTTTGTGCTTTATTTGTTCGCCCAGGAGCCCAGAGTATGTTAGGCAATCTAAAGTGAGAATGGGAGGTCTAAATCTAAGCCCAGCAACTAAATTAAGATCCCATTTGGATTTGGGGAAGTGGAGTTGTCTTCTGTGGCCTGAAATAACACAACTCCTTTGATGCATATAAAGGCCACAGTAGCTGCCATGCTAGAGGCTGCCAAAGGAGTACACATAAATGCAGCAACTTAAAACCATTCTAGCAGCAGCAGAGATGGATGGAAGAGAAACACGTGTGCAGTCTGCACCAGCAATGAATCAAGGAGGAAAACTTGAAACCGGTTAGAAAATTTGGGAACTAAAGGAAGCCCCACCACTACAAAAGGCAGGTTACTTATCTGTAACTAGAGGTGCTTTGAGATGTGTGGTTCAGCAGAGGGTTATGCACGTGCTATAATCCAGGAGCTAGAATTTTTCCAAGTAGAAGTGTCCATTGGTCCACACGTGTGCCCTTACACGACCAGGCAATAAAGGGTGAGTGCATCTTCAGTTCTTCCTCCACCCCAGATCTACCTGGTCCACACCAGACGGGGAGGGTGGGACTGGAATACAAATAGAGACCACACATCTCAAAGAACGCTTAGTTGAAGACAAATAACCTCCCTTTTCAATTTGAGTGATGGTCCCTATTGTGTTCCACTGAGGGTGATTAACAAGCAGTACCTAAACAGATGGAAAGAAACTGCTGTGTCAACTGAGGTGATGAGATGAAGAAACCTCTTGGCTACTGTGGGATGCCAGGGATGATAACCCAAGTGGTATTCTTTTCCATGCCTGTACTTTGGTAGTGGGAGATGGGTATTCTGGTGATAGGACATGGTGGTGTGATAACTGTGGGAACCACTAGGGGGGGAAGGGGCTTTAGATAAACCTTACTTGGACCCCTGTGGGTGACACAGGGTTGTGGCCAGTTTAGACCGGGGCCAGGATGGCTGGCTGGGAGGAGAACAAAAGGACTGGGAGGAGAGGAGAGGGTAGAAGAAAGATCGGGTCTGAGAAGCAGGATCTCCAGAGCTCTTCCTGGGGGATTTACTCCTAGACCTCCTGGTTGATCGGAAAGCCAACTGTCCTAGCCGCTGTGCAAACTGGATTGCTAATAAACCCTCTGATGTCTACACTGGCTGAGTGTCACGGCTGATTGGGATGGCTGGCACCCTCCTGGAGGGAGGACCCCACCCCAGGGGAGCCCAGACAGAGCAAGGATCGGACCCTCTGAGCCTGGATTTGAGAGCTCACTACAGGTAGCGTGAATACCCAGTGGATTCAGGAGCAAGCTCCACCACAGTGGAGTCCTGACTGGCTGTGAACAGAGGGGATCCAAGCTTGTCAACTGCAGTCTCCATGACAGGTATCCATTGCAGAATCATGCACTAAAGCATGTGAAGAAAAGGTGTGTACCAAACTTTATGCCTGCCTTACCTATGCCCACAAGGGGCACGTTGAGCTGTACAGGGGTAGTTGATGCTTGCACTCTTGTGGAATGTGCCTGCACCTCGTTAGGTAGGAACTGAACCAATAGTTGATATCAGAGAATAATGCACCATGAAACTCACTTCAAGATTCTCTGGGTGGAGATGGCCTGGCCCTGAAGTCTCTCTCCACTACGGCCACAAATAACCTAGACTTCTGGAAGAGTTATGGCCTCTGTGGCTAAAAGACCAGTGTCCTACAGCAGTGGTTCTCAAACACTGTGTCAGGACACGTTACTGGGTCACCACACAGTGGTAAGTGTGTCACAGAGAGTTGGAGAGATGGCTGCATTTGGCATGGTGTGGGTGGGTTGATGTATCCTGAAGGGTCATAACAGGGCACCAAGCATGCCATGATCCACAAAAAGTTGAAAACCACTGCCCTACAGACATCAAGGAAGTGAAGCTGCTGTTCCTCATTTGAGGCGTGCGGTTTGGGAAAGAAAGTTGGCAAACGTCTGAGCTGGTTGAGGGGGGAGCAGGCAACCACTTTCGGCAGAAATATGGGGTGCAATCACAGCAAAACAGCATTCTTATAAAATGTACTAAAAGGGAAATTTGCTATCATGGCTTCCAGTTCACCAACCCCTCCTTACAAAGGAGACAGCCACCAGTAGGGCAACCTTCATGGAAAGAGAGAATGGGTGCAGGATGTAAGTGGCTCAAAGAGGGATTTAATTCACAACCTAAAGACTAAGTTGAGCTCCCACTGAAACGCAACAGATTGGATGGGTAGGTATTTATGTACAAGGCCCTTCCAGAACCAGGCAATGAAAGAGCAGGCAAAACCAAATGAATCTCTCCCAGAAGGTAGAGAGCACTCACAGCAGCTGCAGGCACTGTGATGGAGTTGAGAAGGAGCCCGATGCCTTCAGATAGAGGAAATACTCCCATCAGCATCAGGATGCCAATAGCCACAGGGGCAGGATAGGCAGGACCTTCCTGTTGGGCCAAGGTGAAACGCACCCACTTAACACAGTAGGATCACCTTGTGGAGTCCTTCCTGCTATTGAAGAGGACCTCTATATTACCAATGAACATCCTCACACTAGTGGAGGTGTACATCCAAAAATCAGGCTGTGGGTAAAGCGTATGTGGATCAGGGTGTCTGAGTCTGCTGCTGTGTTGTGTGAGCTGTTCTGGGAACACTAGGAGCAGGAGTGGAGGATGCAGGAAACTAGAACTGTCAAGGCCACAATGGACCAATCAGGATGACTGTTGCTCTCTCCCATCAGAGTTTGTGAAATGACTGGTAAGTGTGACAGGTTGCTCCCCAGATCCAGTCCAGTACCACTGTAACCCCCCAATCTTCACTCCCAAGCCCCAGTACACCCTGTTTTGCCAGGTGACTACTCATCCCAGAGTCAGTCCACTCCAGCCTCTTGCACGTGATTGATCCCAGGAAGTGAGTGTGCTCTTTCCAGTCATGTAGGGAACAGTCCCACAGCGAGCACCATCCATCCCAGTTACCGCACTGGGATCTACTATCCTACAGGGATTGGGACCCACTCCAAATCACCATACACTCAAGTCCATCCATTTAACACTGAAATGGATCACCCCCAGCCTTCCTCACTCACATACTGTAAGGTCCACACAGCTTTAGACAAAACATCTCCTAGTTTATTGATCATCGGAGTACAATTTTAAGTGAGAAAATGGCCGAACATGGCAGAACCATAATACAAACGAGTCAGGAGTGACTACATGGAAATGAAAGGCATAACAACACATATTAACCTAATCTCTCTTCCTAAACTGACCTCGTAGTCCAAGTTTATGCTCAAGATATTCAGTTGTCAGATGTTTATACAGCTAGTCTCTGCCTGAGGCCAGGTAGCGCCCAAATCATGCTTGAAGTTGTTTCAAGATGGAGATTCCCAGGCAAAAAGCCCCCATCCCTCCAAGTGTCTCTCTTCATTTCCAACTCCCCCAACACCTCCCTTTCTGTGTTGCCATGGGATTCTCTTTACTTCTACCTATGTCAGGGACAGCTTCTACATTCCCTTTGTCATGTAATTCTCCAGTCTCTGTGCTAGAGACAGTTCTGAGGGTCTGTGCTATGCAGAGCCATATCTAGGGCTGGGAAAATGGGGAAAAGCCCTAGCCACCGATTTTGAGAGGGCACCAGACCTTAACAGCCCTGACGAGGAATGTGCCTTAAAGGCACATTCCTCTGGGAGCCAGGTAAGGCACCCCCCAGCCACCTCTAGCCGCGTTGAGCCAGGTGGCAGGGAAAGTGCCCCCACCCAGCTCTAGTCATGGTAAGCCAGGTGGCAGGGTGCTTTCCCTCCTGCCCAGATCACGGCTGCTAGAGCTGGGGTGGGGGTGGGGGTGCTTCTCTGCCACCTGACTTACGGCTGCTAGAGCTGGATGGAGGGTATTTTCCCTGTCGCCTGGTTCACGACTGCTAGAGCCAGGCAGGGGATGCTTTCCTATCACCCAGCTCATGGCTGCTAGAGTCAGGCAAGGCATGTTTCCTTGCCACCTGGGTCACGGCTGCTAGAGCCAAGTGGGGAGTGCTTTCCCTGCCACCCGGCTCAGCACAGCCAAGGGCACCTCCCTCCTGGCCCTGGCCGCACTTGGCCACTGTGGGGAAACAGCCACCCCCCCACCCCCCCGGCTCTTGCTGCTATGGGGAAGGGACCCCTGACTGGCTCTGGCCACAGGCATTGAAGGGTCACCCCTCCCTGCTGCTGGGACAGATGGGCCCTAGATTGGGGCCCAGGTGGGGGGCGTGCCTGTGGGGCTGCTTATCCCAGGCGCCTGAATCCCTAGTTATGGCCCTGTGCTATGTAACAGGCTTCACCTCTGTACACATACATGACACTGCAGGAAACAGGGTACCATAGTAATCATGCAGATTAGGTTATAAGCATTCGTAAAGAAACCTTGCATGGCATACTTGGCATCAAATCATAAAATCAAAGTCCAAAAGCAAACAGACAAATCACACAGAGTGCACAGATGCAAATCCCATGACAGTAAGAGAAGGAAGATACAGCTGACCTGGTTCCACCAAAGCAGTGCCCTGCAAATGGTCACAGAGCCTTTCCTTAAGCAGGTCTGAAGGCACTTGGTACTGATGTGAGATGCACAGAGATCCTGATTGGGGCGCCCCATTGATCAAAAATGTCCATAGCTACACGTGGTGCAGTCCCCCTTCATGGTTGGTTGCAAAGTTCCTGCTGAGAGTATCGGTAATTATGTTCTTTGTCCCGTGGAGGTAGGTCACCAATAAGATGATGCAGTGTACAGCAGGGATCTCAAACTCATTACCATGAGAGCTGCATGAGGACTAGTATGTTAGCCTGAGGGCTGCACCACTGAAACCTTTCCATACAATGATATTGCAAATATTGGTAACAATAGTGTCATTGTGGGCCACAGGAAACAGCTTTAGGGGCCACATGCAGCCTGCAGGCCATGTGTTTGAGATCCCTGGTGTACAGTATACCATTTCCAGAAGAGCATGGCTTCTGTGCATAGCACGGGGATCCTTGTACCTCCTTGCTTGTTTATGTAGCAAATCACACTGGTGTTGTCCAACACACTGAGAATGACACTTCAGACTTATGCTCATGCTAACTCAGAGTCCAAAAAGAGTATCTGAATATGATTGTTGTTCTACAGTGTTGTGCTTTATGGAAAAAAGGGCAGACGCTAAAGTGGCTGCTTGCAACTGTCCACTGCAGGGACTTTGTTAAGAAAGGCTATAGAGGTTGAAAGTGCTCTAGCACACTTTGTGTGGGTCTCGGCTGGGGCTTGTAACTGATATTTCTGATAACAGAAGTGGATGCATCCTATTACCCATTTGGATAATCTGTTTGAAACATCGTCCCCTTTTGATTGTTCTGTTACAGAGATGAACAGTTTTGGTGATTTTCAAAGACTTTTGTTCTTTCTGTACAGAAGGCTAATGCTCTTCAGATGTTCAGGGTGTGGAGTGCTGTGTCTTTTAGGAAAAAACACAGGGAAGTAGACAGAGTAGTGTGGCAGCTCAATAGCAAGTGGGTTGGAGTAATGGTGGTACCAAAGAGCATGGATCCTGGAGTGGATGATATTAGAAAGTGTCTTAATCAGAGAAATTGCTGCAGTATCAGAAGAGAAGGTACCAAGTGATGTCAGAGTAATGGGTAATACCAACATGTGAATTGTCATCACCAGTGCTATGGTCCAGTGCTATGCACTCTAAGCACAGCATGTGGCACCACTGACAACCACAAGATTGAGCCTGTCAGTACCAAGTGTCCCTTTGGCTCCATAGGTACCAAGGCTGAGGGTTTTGCTTTGCTCTTTGAACTTTTATCAGAGTATCCCCACTCAAGAGTCTTTTGCTCTCTGAGTATTAGTGGTATTGGATGCTCCAGGCATCTCAGAGTACAACACACTCAGGGCCGATGGTACCAATGCAGCCTCAGTGGCTAAGGAATGCTTCTTGTTAGCTGGTTGTCTCAGCAGTGAAGTTTGAGGCTGCCTTTTTGGGAAAGAGTTCCACGGTAGGAGCTTCTGTGGCGGGACCTGTTAGAGACTCCTGACGGTTGGCCTTGGGGACACTTGACTAAGGGTTTGAGGCTGGTCTCAGGGATTTCTACATCATAAGGGGTTTAAGATGGGGATCTCTTGCCTTCAGATTACAGCAATACATGCCCTTTGGTGGGATGTGTCTCTCACAGAGGCACCAAACACACTGTGCATGTCTATTTGAAATAGGTATTGACAGCCCACATGCCCCACAATGCTTGAATACCACAGAGCTGGGAGTGCCAGAGAGTTTTCTGTCCAGAACTAAGGCGCTGGGAGGAGGGAAAACTTAAACTCGTTTTCTTAATGAGATCTTAATTAAGTTTTTAAGAAGAAAAGAAAAATGAAGGTGAAGATGAAACACAGAAATAACTACTGAATTAGCTACTAACCATAGGTATCTTGCATCAATTGGAGAGCTGAGGGCCCCAACTAAAGCCAAAAGCAGTAGAAAAGGAACTGAGACCAGTGAGTCACATAGCTCTATGTAACCACCTGAGGCACTGTTGCCTTCTCACACTGAAGATGCAACCCAGTCAGGCACTGCTACTATATTTCTCAGATTACAGGTTCAGGGACACCCTAAAGTGGAGCAGACACAGAGATATTCCTAAAAGAAAATTAAACTACCAATCAAATCTGAACTATGTAAGAGAATTTAAAAATTTAGAAAGTGTGTCACAAAGGACAAGAGTAAAGACACAGGCTCCAACTCGTACCATGCAGTGGTGAGAAGAAACTGAAGAGGCAGTTGATCCACACTGCCTTTTATTACCTAGAGCAAAATCATGAGGTAAAGCAAGGGTGCACATGCAAACAGACAGCTTCTTCTAAAAACTCCAACTCCAGGTCCATGGCACATGTACATAACCCTCCATGAAACAGAATAGAGTCATCATTCGAAGAAAGATCTACTAACTGTGAGAAAGCAGGACAAGGAGTAGAGAATTTCCCCCGCTCCCAAACAGCTGTGTAGCTAGTGGGTGTTCATGGGAGCCGAGAGCCTTTTTCCAGTAATGACGTTTTAACTTTGTTTTCCAGATGGCAGCGTTTGTCTAGTGTTAATATTATTCATGTAAACTACCTCACAGAGTTGGAACAGAGCTATGGAAGTGTCCACTGAAAAGAGCAAAGACAAAACACCATGGAAGAGAATCATGCTACTGTACACAATATAAAAATGCAGATGCCTTCAGACCACAGTGTGTTAAGTCATCTCTTTATTATATCCCTGACTAATTAAACAATCCTCTTGTCAAAGGAGATAGTCATTGTTTGTGTGAGTAGGGCTCTGTAAATATAATGGGATAATCTGCGTTTCTCCTTTTTCTCCAATTCCTCTAAACAGCTGGGTGATGTGCTCCCTACCTCACAGGAAGCTCCACTCATCTGTCACTCTTCTCTGTCCAGCACATCACTGCTTCTCCAAGCAGCATCAGAAGCCAAGCTGAAGACAATAATGCCTCAAACACACAAGCCATCAATCTGTTACCAAACCACTAAAGAGTTCCTCAGTCTTTGAGGAGCTGAGAGAACAATTAGCAAGAAAGATGTGGTTCCTGTAAAGGGAGCACAGTGAATCCTGCTTTGATCTACAAATTGGAAGGGAAGGTGCAAAATACAAACTTTTCCATTAAATGCTTTTGACTTTACTCTCATGGAATAAGAACGACATGCAAAATGATAAATGCAAAAGCCTTTACATGTGATGGCACCAGGCCTACATGCATGACTGTCTGTTACATTATTAAAGGTCACTAGTCAACTTACAGACTTAAAGAGTCATTTTCTAAGATGGTGTCCAGTTGTGGGTGCCCCATGTCAGCTGTCACAACCTTATTAATCTCCAGTTCCAACTGGGTTCAGCATGAACTGTGGGTACCCAGCATCTCTGAAAAACAGGCCCCACTTTACATTACTCAGAATTACTGATCATTTTTGGATATTCCTTTTTTAACCAAAGTATTTCCTTGCAGCCTGAAAGTTCAAAGATTTGCCAGGATGCACAGCATGCAACACTGTTTATACACGGCAAACTGCCTCCCTCCTCAGCAAATCCTGTGAAAATTCTGCCTTTGGATACTCTTGCTGAGGGTATCCACTGGCTTCCACCTGTCCCAATTCAATTACTGTTTCTTGTACACAGAAATAAAGGCAACAGCCCTTAATAGTTCTGGTTAATTGAATCTTCAGGAATGGTTCTGGTTTTCTATTTCACCATAGCGAGGTAATAATATAAAAAGCAAAACAGGTTAAGAGTTCCCTGTGAGAAATGTAAGTACACAAGTATCTGGAATTTCAAAATCCAAACTCAGTATTCAAAAACCAAAAATAACATCACTTTTAAAATATGCAGATTCTGCGAAACTATCACCTCCGGAGCCTTGGGGAATGGGTCTGGGATCCAAAACAGGGATGGACAGCCCTTTTATGAACCCCAGACTCTCATTCCTCAATGCTCCAGAGGTAGAAATTGTGCAAAGTCTGCATATTTCTTTTTTAAAGCTAACCTCTGACCACTGCTTGCTGGCTGCAGCAAAGCTCCCAAGAGAGCAGTGTTGATGACAACATACGTCTCTGTTAGCAATCCGAACAGTTGCATAGGAAACCAGAAGATGCATCAAATCCAATGTCTGGAAGTTTTATTAAAGCAAAAGAGCTGCAACTTTTGTATGAAAAATAAACGACAACTGAGGAGGAGATCAATCAGTATCTAAAGAAATAACCAAAACATCCTGGAGTGAGAAAGAGAAGTGATCCGAAAACCCGCTCTACACTACAGCACTGCTACACCACAGCTGGGCCACTGCAATGCCCACAGTGCAGTTGTGGCCAAGAAACTTGAAGTGACACTCTGGAAGTGTGCCACAAATTCTTTCTTCATCGGACTAGCTCTACACTGACAACACGTTATCCCTGTGGTCTGCCAAGCAAACTAAATACCCATCCTATTTTACCTCCACAGGCTGAGTCTGCGACTACAGCACTAATCTGAAGGGTAAGGCAATGGTGGGAAAAAACTTTATCCTACAACAGATCCATTGACGCCAATATACCAACAGAAGGAGAAGTCAGAGCTATCCAAGCCATCTGACAGTTGTGATGCTGTGACACAGAAGCCCACTGGTGGGTCACTGCTCAGTATCAGCAACTCCTGTCAGGCCTAACATACTCACTGCACCCAACAGGCTGTTGTAATGATACGCACCCAAAAGGTGGCATGTAATGTATTACTGGAAAACTAACACCATTAGTTAATATCCTTGCATGCTGTAGGTAAACAGCGTGTCCTGAGAGCTCTGGATAGGTGCTAGAATTCTGTACTTTAATATCTCTGGCAAGCAATGCGCAAGCCCAGTGCTCCCTAGACAAAGGTGTGTATTTGTCTGTCAGACCAGTCTGGTCATCAGCAGAGACAATAAAGGGAGATGTACATAAAAAGTAAACAAAGCCACCAAACTAGTGAGTGGGGGGGGGGGAAGTAATGTCTGTGCTGAAAGCCTGACACAACTGGTGATGAATATCACTGTAAAAGGTATGCATTAAGGCAATACGGAAAATGATGACTACTCACCGATGCTATGCAACCAAACACAGGGAGAAGTAAGTTTTCCTCTGCAATGTGAAAGTGAGCATTTTGGAATCAAAAGAAACGGCAGCCCAACTTACATATGGATCAGCAGAGGGATGAGAAGTCCCTTGGGAAGCAAAAACGGCTTGTGGCCATTTTGCATCCTGAAGCAGGGTCAGTGAGGATTGAGAAACATAAATGGAAACAGCCATTTTGGCATCTTTCACATAGGGTGACAAGACACAGGAGTACCATGTATTTCCATGGGAGGTCCTGATTGAAAGTCAGCTATGATTAAAGAAAAAAGATAGGCAAGAAATCTACTTTGAACAAAGACAGCAGCTTGTTAAGATAGCTCTTAGCCATTCAAAAGCCTATTCTCACTTTCCTTTGGTTGTAATTTGTATGTTTATTTTTTGGACTCACTTAATCTCATCTTTATGTCAGTGATTTTCTAACTTTTTAAGCCACGTATCCCTTTCCCAATAATGTAACCTACCACTTAGCCTCATCTCAGAGATAGTATCAGAATATAACTAAGCAGGGAGAGAAGTCTCTAAGTGTATGTCCATGCGAGTCTTTTATTTCGAAACAACACTGGTTGTTTCAAAATAAAAAAACTGTATGTCCACACGATGTTTTCTTGTTTCGAAACGACAGAGCCCGTCATTTCGAAAAAAGAGTCATCATTTCGAAACGGCTTAAACCACTTTAGTTTTGAAATGACAGTTATTTCGAAATGAGTCGTTTGAAATAACACCGTTTGGACATGTTATTTCGAAACAAGCGTTGTTTCGAAATAACAGTTCTGACCTTCCTCCCAGGGTCCACAGCACCCAAAGGAAAAAGGAAGTGCTGTCCTGCGCCCGTGCCTGCCAGCGTGCTGACAGCCCTGGTAAGGCATGGCCAGCATGTGCCTCCAGGGCCCCAGGGGGGCAATGCCGTGCCCCCATCTGGACTGCTGAGGATGTTCAGTGCCTCCTCAGCGTATGGAGGAGGGAGGACATCCTGTCCTGGTTCCGGGCTAGCCACTGGAACTGGGACATTTACGCGGACATTGCCACAGAGATGTCCAGGCAGGGCCACGAGCGCACCACCAAGCAGGTGTGCTTGAAAATAAAGGCCCTCAGGCAGGACCATGCCCGGACCAGGGAGGCACGGCAGCTCCAGGGGGCAGGTAGCACTGCTACCTGCCCTTTCTATGATGAGCTCCATGCCTTCCTGGGGTCGGAGCCCAGTGGCCTGCCAGCTCAGCCTGTCAACACAGGTCAACGCCCAAGCTCATCCTCCGGCCCTGAGGCAACGGACACCTAGTCAAAGGTGTCCATGGACGTCGGGCAGCCTTCTGCCGCACCACCACTAGCAGCAGAGGCCGCACCAGGGACCCCTGAGCTGTTCCCCGCCCGACAGAAGGAGAGCAGCACGGAGGAGCAGGGGCCTGAGACCATCCGGGCCCTGGGTAGTCCAAGCCAGACACAGGGACATCGCGCGAGACCTCTGGAGCCCCTGTGGGTTAGTCGTCCTCTCCCACAGAAGCACACAGGGCTGGGCCTGTCCAGGTCATGGGAAGCTAGGGGGTACAGGGCCGGGCACTGGGACTGGCAAGGCACAGGGTCAGCGGGTGCAGACGCTCTCCCATGGGCATGGGTAGCCGAGAGACAGGTAGCACCAGGGTCATAGGCCCCTGTGTGCCTGGGGTTGGTTAACAGGGCTGGGGGTCACAGATGCAGCCGCATCTTGGGCAGGGTGGAGAGCATGCAGGCCACACCACTGGCAAGTGGCCTTGGGAGACTCCCTAAAGCAAGGTATGGGTGAGTCAAGCTCACCATTGTGGGCACCACTAGCATGTGTGCCTCCAAGGTACGGTTACCAGATGTCAGACAAAAGGAGAACATGGTCTCCTTTTTACCTTCTTGTTCTTTTTATTCTCACATTCATTCTGTGTCTGGCAGGCATTTAAAAAATATAGGATTTTGTCAGGCTTAGTACTGATAGGGGTTGAAGTATCCTGGAATGCCATTGAATACTTATTGTTAAGGGAAAGTGCTCCAGGGCCCCCTGAAAACCGAAGAATATTACATTCATACTTCCCTGTCCTCCTTTCCAGGCTTTGGGATCTGGTAGCCCTACCCCAGGCAATGTCCCACAGGATCATGAGTCCTGCTGGCAGTCAGGGCAGAGGTGTGCGCTGCAGACAGGCTGCAGCCAGACAAGGCCAGCAGGGGCCAACTGTATTTTATGCTTCCCTCCAGCAGGTCACCCAACCGCCCACCGTGCACCACCACCAAGCCCACGCAGCAACCCGAGACCACAGTGGAGGAGGAGAAGGCCTCCCCAGACGCGCGGGGAGATTCTGGAGAACCTGGATGACCTGGGGCAGCAGACAGAGGCATCGACCCAGGCATGGCACCAAGACCAAGCCAGGTGCCAGGACTCTGCCCTCCGCCTGCTGCAGCAGGCAGCAGCTGCAGATGACCGTGTGGTCGCCGCTCTGGAGCGGCAGGCGCAGGCCATCGAGCGGCTCTGTGACCACCTGCCCACTGCAGTCAAGGACTTGACAGCCAGCGTCCGCCAGCTGGTGGAGCGCATGGCACCTCCAGCTGCTGCAGGAGGTCCTCCACCTGGCCTTCCCTGGAGGTGACCCCGGACCCAGGGCAGCCGTGGGGAGGAGCGGAGAACACCATCACCCCCAGACCCCCCCACAGGGCCCACCTAAGAACTCCCCTGCCACCCAGACTCCCCGTTCCAAATTGCAGGCTCTCCCCCCAGACTCCTCCTTCCCCAGTCTGCCCCCTTCCAAGTTGCAGGCCCTCCCCCAGACTTACCCCAAATTTCCCCATCCCCTAACTCCCCCCCATCCCTTCCCTGCCCCAACCCGTTTTGTTAAACAAATAGTTGTAAACATATTTTTGGTTGTGAGTGGTTTTATTGGGAGTAGTTCACAGTTCAGGTGGATTGGTGGGGGCTGGCTGTGGGAGAAAGGGAGAGAGGGTGGTGTAGGGCAGGGCAGGCCTTGCCCTCAGAGTTCCTCCATGGCAAAGGAGTTCAGCAGGGCATCCCAAACTGTCATAGCTCTCTGTAATGGCTGCTCCCGTGTGGGCACAGGTCTGGGTTGCTCATAGTCCCTGGCGAGGAGTTGTACCTCAGCTTCCCACACAAGAGCAACAGTCTCGCCCCACAGCTCACAGAAGTTGTGCAGGGCCATGCACGCACTGATGACCTGCGGCATTGTCCTCTCCACAAGGTGGAGGCGTGTAAGGAGGCACCTCCAGCATGCCTTGAAGCAGCCAAATGCCCGCTCGACCACCTGGTGGCAGCGACTCAGCTAGCGGTTGAAAAGCTGCCGGCGGGGACTGAGGGGCCCTGCATACAGCTGCATGAGCCATGGGCGGAGAGGATAGGCCACGTCTTGAACAATGAGCACGGGCACCTCTACTCCCCCAACATTGATGTTATGCGGCAGGAAGAAGGTGCCCGCCTCCATGCCCCAGTACAGGGCAGAGTTACAGAGGATCCTGGCATCATGGGCCCTCCCTGGCCACCCCACACAAGTTTTGGAAAATGCCCCAGTGGTCCACAAGGGCTTGCAGGATGAGAGAGTAGTACCCCTTCCGATTTCTGTACTCAGCAGCTCTGTGCTCCAGGGCTCACACAGGGATGTGTGTGGCGTCCAGGATCCCCACACAATTGGGAAAGCCCAGTGCAGCCATGACGGAAATGGTATCCTGCAGCTCCCCTTGGGTGACCAGGTGTCGCAGCAGAATCCTGTTGATGGCCCTGGTGACCTCGAACAGAATGCTCCCAGTGGTGGACCTCCCAATTCTGAACAGGTGCACCACAGACCTGTGCGACCCCAGAGTGGCCATCTTCCACAGAGCAATGGCTACTCTTTTCTCCACAGGGATAGCAGGTCTCATGGTGGTGTCCCTTCGGCGCAGCAGCGGGGCAAGTTCTGCGACCAGGAGGTTGAAGCAGAAATTCCTCTGCCACTGGTCACCCCCCCAGATTTGGAGCACTACCCGCTCCCACCAGTCTGGGCTGGTCTCCTGGGCCCAGACCTGGCGAGGCACAGAAGGGGGCAGGGGAAGTAGCTCTGCTCTGCAGCCCAGTTGGATGATAGCCTGGGGCACAGGCTGGACACCATCAGGGTCCGCAAGCAGAGTGTCCCACAGAAGCAGGACGCTCTGCAGGCGAGCAGAGGGTCTATTAGTTGCACAGCGCAGGCTAGGCAGCCGGGCAGAGTCCATGTCTGTGTTTCATAGTGCACTGCTAACCAGAATGGACACGGAAGTGAGGTCAGTGCCAGCTTTTATAGGATTGGCCAGCAACATGGCTGTCGACATGGCTCAGGGAGGGAGCCATGCTGCCACACCTCCTATGGTGCCCTTCCCCTAAAGTGAAATAGCATGTCCTATGTTTGGACACGCAATTTTGATTCCAGCTTCTCCCTTATTTTGAATTGGTTTTTGGTTATTTCGAATTAACTCGTTTTGAAATAAGGGCTTTATTTCAAAACGACTTGTTTCAAAATAACTTATTTCAAAACAATGTCCTGCGTGTGGACATAGCCTAGGAGATATTGTCTGCCATTACAGGATTTTCCTCTCACACTCCTGCTGAAAGCCTGAATACCCCAGTTTGAAAACCACCACTTCATGTTAAAAACCTGTTTTACTTTTAATCCAAACCACCCCAGTTCTATGTTTGAATTGTGTCTCTTAACAGAGCATCAAACTTTCTTACTTGTCTGAGTGTTCCAGAAGAGGGCTGGGATCGTCAGGGCAAATAGTTTGGGGAAATTTGGAACTGGGAACACACAAGGCTAGCAAAGACTAAGGTAAAGCTCTTGGGTTGTAGTCTGGCTGCAGGGATCAGGGTGTTGAACCTGGGGTCCACAGCACACAAATATCAGAGTATGTCTACACTACAATTAGACACTCTTGGTTGCCCCATGCCTGCTGACTGGGGCTTTTGGGGCACAGGGTGTGGGACTGTTTCATTACGGTATAGATTTCTGGGTTCAGGCTGGAGCCCAGGCTCTAGAGCCCTGAGAGGTGGGAAGGTTTCAGGGTTCAGGTTGCAGCCTGAGTCTAGATGTCTACACCACAATGAAACGATCCTTCAGCTTGCACCTCAGAAACCCAAGTCAACTAACACAGGTCAGCCACGGATTTTTCTTTGCAATGTACACATACCCTCAGGGATCTGCATGCTTGTCTACTTGCTGTTGGTGTCCAGGATTTGAGACACAGCAGCAAAGCATGTAATCATCTATGGTTTCCGTGTGAACAGTGACACAACCTCTCACTGGCTAAAGTTAAACCCCAAAACGGCACAAATGCATTAAACCCAGTTCCAGTATAGCTCCTAATAGGGTGAGTGCCACTCCACCTTGGTGGTTTCCATGATTTCATTCAAGGGAACCTTATGAGTTAGGAAGTCAGATGAGGATGCCTCTCCTCTGGGATTCTGTATAAAAAGAAAGATGACCATTTATGTCACTGTCACTACCATCACATATTTGCAATCTCTCTTGTATAATGTATCAATGGAAGTTCTAATCCACTAAAGCACGATTATCCTGTGTAAATCCATGTATCATTATGAATATTAGCTATGTGTTCGTATCACAAGACCATTACATTCTTGGGTAACACTCCTTAGATAAACCTACATCCATCTGTTCCAGGGACCCCTCCCAAGGTCTTTTCAAACAGCATATCAGCAATGACTGCCTCATGACTCAGTCTGGCAAGTAAAGACATGTCATCCAAGACTCCATTATCTGACCCAGTGCTTTTCCATGCACATGAGCTGAAGATACAAAAGTAGAGACTACGGCATCACTTCTCTGTTTCCAATACTGCTCCATTTCTCTGGACTATAATCTCTAACAGAAGGATGCTTTGAACATAGACTGATAACCCTCAATCTCTTGGGTGACCCAAAGAGACTTTGGCAAGCCAGCATATTTATCAGCATTGCTGTGATCCTGATCTACAGATGCTGAAATTCTTGCAAGGTATATGATTCTCTTGAGATTTAACAACTCTTCTTTTCTTTAGATTAAAACAACTTTAATTTTATTTCACTAAAAGTATTGGCTGCAGGTCAGTATTTGGTGAGATCCTGAAAGCATATACTGATGCTGGGAAATGGCTGTTCCTTTGGGATTGAAAGAATTTACATGTCATTTTTGGTTTTAATGAACAATTATCACAAAAGTTCAGTTGTCTGGAAGGTAAGCCAGGTGCCGCAATGCAAATGGACTGTGTTTTGGCTTCTTGTTAACCATTGTGATCATACAGAAGTTCACTATTGTTACTGGCTTGGTGAAATCTGAGTTTGGGGGCTTCTGCCCAGTTTCTTGCCATCTGCCATGAATTTGGCACTCTCAGTGGTGACCCACTGCAGGTATGATGACATCCTCTACCAAGCGCATAAATACAGCCATACTGAGCCAGATCAACAGTCTGTCTAGCCCAGTATCCTATCTTCTGATAGTGGTCAGTGCAGATGCTTCAAAGGAAACAAAGAGTACAGGACAATTTTGAGTGATCTATCCAGTTCCAGCTTTTTACAGTCAGATGCTAAGTTACTCTGCAACCATGAGTTGTGTCCCTGACTGTCTCGGCTAACACTTCTTGATGGGCCTGTCCTCCCCAACTAATTCTTTTTTTGAGCCCAGTTATATTTCAAGCCTTCACAATATCCCCTAGCAATGAGTTACACAGGTTAAGAGGTACTTCCTTTTATTTGTTTTAGACTTGCTGCCTATTAATTTCATTGGGTGACCCTGGTCCTTTTGTTGAGTGAAGGAAGTGAATAACATTTCCCAAGTCACTTTCTCCACACAAATCTCGCTTTTACTAACATAGCCCCCACTTATTCTTTTCTAGGATGAACAGACATAGCCTTTTCAATCTCTGCTCATATGGAAGCTATGCCATTCTTCAAAATCATTTTGTCCTTTTCTGTACTTTTTTTTTTTTAAGTAGAACAACCAGAACTGAGTGCAGTGTTCAAGGATGTACCAGGAATTTATACAGTGGGACTGTCCTGGAATACAGTACAGATGTGTATTTACTGAAGGCAGAGCAAAGTTCAGGAGAAAACACACTAGAAAAGTCTGTGTTTCCCTTTCCATCTGGTCTAGGGCTGCTGCAGAAAAAACTGTAGAAGTGTTGTAAATGTTCTTATTTTAGTCTGTCATCAAGAGAAAGATTATAGTGCTATGCTCCAATTAGTAAATGTTCCTCATCTCAATCCAAGTTAAATTCAACAAGTGTAAAGAAGACATCCCAAAAGAAATCTACCAAAGAAAAGTCAACATGATATGATCCTAACAATTACAAAAGCATCCACATTTTTCAAAATGCAGCCTATGAAATTAGCCGTAAGGCTCTTTTTCCTGCCTTCTCCCTTTTCTGGTTTTTTTTTTTTTTTTTTCTTCCTTCCTTCCTCCACACCCCCGCCACAGCTTCATCATTGCAGCCAAGTTTTAAACAATACACATAGAAAAGCAGCTTTCAATCTGTTCCTGGAATGGCTAAATTAATGAGGCCACATGGTATCCCAGGGCACTCTGGAGGGAAGGGTCTGAAATGCTTATTAGTGAAGGATGTATTGCTTTAAAAAATGTAAAAAATTTCAAACTTACTAATGTGTCAACTCCTCTCCCGCTGCCCAAAGAAAAGAGCATCCATGTTATGGAAAGAATGAAACAGTTATGGAAAAACAGAAAGATCCATTTTCCTCTGCAAATTTAAAGATTTATGGAAATCTCTTGCAAAAACTTGAGGACTTTTTAAAGTATCAAAATGACCAAGAAAATGTTGCCTGAACAAATATCCGTTTTTCCTGATGTATATTTTCCAGGGACTTCAGAAGGTAAGAAATCAAAGATCATTTCAAATGCCAACAGATTATGAACAGACTTGCATTCATCCCTAACTGCACACATTAAATATGTCTGATCCCAGTAGTTCAAACACTATGTGGCAGTCTGAAGAAGATGACAGTTAAGGGAAAGCTCTTCACACACACAGAAATGTCAGGTTATTGCTTCCATCTTGAGCAAAGCAGAAAGACACGTTCCCCCATTTGAATGTGCAACAGACCCATATCTTTTGCACTTTACTTTCTTCTCATAAAAAGAAGTTACATCTCTTTAAAATTGAGACTTTCATCTACCAAATGAACAAAGAGTCCTGTGGCACTTAAAGACTAACAAAATTATTTATCGCATGAGATTTCGTGGGAGAAATCTCACTTCATCAGATGCTTGAAATTTTCATTTCATTCAACTAAGCAGACTATCTCCCACAAAAGCGCAAGCCATAAATAATTATGTTAGTCTTTAAAAGTGCCACCGGCCTCCTCGTTTGGTTTGCTGAATTAGATGAACATGGCTGCCCTCCATTACCTTCCTCTATACTACCATAAATATGGAAGCCTTTCTAGAAACTTGCAGAAGACACAATGCTCGCACAGTAGTCTGACAAGCACAAAAGGGACCTGCCATGCAAAAAGCTAGAGTAGTGGCATGTTAAGTACACACAACAAACATAAGCATGAATAAAGGAAAAATTTCTAGATATCTGGCTTTATCTCAGAGTCCTTCTGAAAAACTCTCATTGATTAAAGACTGAATGAGTGGGCCCCACATTCGTAAAAACTGACAGCAAACAGACACCTTCTCAGGTAGTTCAGCCTACTGACAATTATTAGAAGTACTTCTTTGAGCACTGCTCGGACACATTCAGTAACAGATGTGTCCATACCACGGCGCACAAGTGGCCAGAAACCTTTTTGCCCTAGCCTGTTAAAACAGAGCTGGTAGCCACCATCCCCTGGCCACCCCATGGCTACATATGTGGCAGCTGCCCCATCCTTCCTCAGTTCCATTTTCCGCCCTCAGCAAGGGTATCGGAACAGCCAGCTCCTTGCGATCACGCAAGCAGCCTGTTTTTACACCTTTTATGAGCCACTCACTCGACCGGGAGAACCTCTTAGCAGACGTCGTTCCACCGAAAAGCACTACTCTCACCGAGCGTGCAGCTTCAGAGCAGGAATATTGCTCCTACTCGCCGTCTGCCATGCCAGGGTTTAAACCTTGTGCTGCAGCACAAGGCCTTCCCAAGGGACGATCCCCACGAGAAGTGCCTCTGGTGCCTGGGCGAAACCCATCTGGTCACCGACTGTTCTATCTGTCAGTCCTTCAAACCACAGACTATTAAAGACAGAGAGCAAAGGTGCCATGCTTTGGCCTCGGAGCTAATGTGGCAGCCTACCCCCGAAGCTCTGGGGCTTCCTTCGGCACTGGAGCCTTCCCGGCACCACTCTCCTCAACAGCAAAAGACGACAAGCTTGGTACCGGTGTCTGTACCGAAGCGTCGGCACCGCCCTATGTCCCCCACCCAGGGGTCACCTTGGGACCAGCAGGAGTCGGTGCTAGTCCCTACCACTCCAAAGGCTTTTGAGGCAGCGAAGATGCTCTGCCTCCTGCCAACGCCTCCCACCTCAGTGCCCCCCAAGATAACGGGTAAACTGTCCTTCTCTTTGGGAGCCTAGTTGCCCAAAAAGCACTATCAAACTCCAACACCGATCTCAGTGCTGAGTTCCCCAGCACCAGAGCCAGAGCCAGCCATGCCATAAGGGCCTGGTAGCAATGAGTTCTCCCCTCAGCGCAGCATTACCTTGCCTTCTCCAGTACTGCAAACACAGCCCCGTGAGGCTTCTCAATCCCTGAGCCCTGAGGAAGGTGTCTTGATGGCGAGTAAATAGCCCCATCCACAGCCCTCGGTACCGACCCCATGAATGGTCTCCCCAGGAGAACCCAACAGGTCCCCACAGTACTGTTTTGCCCAGCTCAGCTCCATGTCCTCTGGCACTGGACAGAACCCTGAACCCCATGCCCCGTTCCTATGCTGGGGACCTCACGGCACACTTCAACCTCCTTCACAACGTTTGTGTTCATGTGGGGTTGGAGGCTCATTCTCCCATGGGGCCTAGTGACACTTTGTTCGGCACAGCATTCACTTTATCTGAGCCCATATCAGTTCCCCTACACCCTAACGTACCAGACCTTGCCATGTCATGTTGGCAAAGCCCTGGGTCCATTGCCCCCATATCAGAGATGGCAGGCCATAAATACCAGGTCCCTGCAAGGGACTTTCCCTTCCTCACCTACCTCCATCTCAAGGGGTGGTGGAAGCACCGCTAGGCCCAGAGCAGGATTCTCGCAGCGCTCTCCTAGCGTCAAGGGATGCGAGGAAGTTAGATCTCCTGGGGCAGAAGGCTTACTCCCCCTCTACCTTCCAGCTACGGGTAGCCGATAATCAGGCCTTCATAGCCAGATATGTCATGGATGTGTGGGAGTCTATGAACAAGTTCAGACATTTACTCCCACAGAATAGGGTGGACTATGATGCCTTTCTTGAAGAGGGCAGAATACCATCCCAAAACCTGTTGCTATCACCCTGGGACGCCGCAGACACAGTGACCCACAGCACGGCCTCAGCCATAACCCTGCAGCAGGCAACTTGGCTCCAGGCGGCGAGGGTGCCCCCCTCCTCACAGCAGGTCAAACTTGACCTCCCCTTTGAAGGTGACCTCTGTTCCCAGCTGGAACAGATGGCATGCGCCGTAGTGCCCAGGACCCTCAAGGGAATGTAAAATACTTAGGTATGTTGCCTTCCTGGCCTACTAGCTGCCCCCTTAGCCAATAAGGGGCAGTTAACGCTTACTCTATGTTCTCTAGTTTGCTCCACCAGGTACTTTCCACCCTTCTTAAGGTCACAAGTACAATTTGAACTTCGCAAAACCTCCCATTCCCTCAGTTGGTGGGCCAACTGGCCTAACATCAAACTGGGGTTCCCACTTTCTCCCTGTCTCGGGAGAACATTACCTGGTCTACTTCAAGTACTAGGAGAGAAGCGCACCCACCATGAGTGGGAGGGCAACCCTGAGACAAGATCCTAAGTCAGGGTACTACCCTCCTCCCACAACAATCACATGGTGGTTCCATCAGAATCCCCTAAGGAGTCTTCCTCTGAGGGGGATGCCCCCCCCCAGCTTCCCCTCCAGCGGTGCCATATCTTGTTTACCTTCAAGGACCCATAAGGGTTAACACTTGGGTAGCTCTCTTGTTTACCTCGGAAGAAGCTACCCTCACAATCAGGGACCACTTGGGTCATGGTTGGAGGAGCCCTTCTCTCACCCGCCCTCCCCTACCCCATAGCAGAACACGCCATCACTAGGCAACACAATGGGTTGCACGCATGAAGGGTTGTAGGACCGTATACGCTGCACTTCCACACGCCTTGAATGTCCAACCGGGATCCATCTCCCAATGGTCTCTAATATACTCTCCTCCTCAACATTTCCCTTTTCCTTTAGAGGGTGCTCCCCTCCTCAGATTATGCGGGGTGCCTGAAGGCTCCCTGCATTGCGCTTCCCTGAAGGCTGGCATTTTCTTCTCTTCTTGGGAAGATTACCTCCCGTATGCAGTTCATCAGTCCTGCACACGGCACCAACATTGTTCATGCCTCTAGTAACTCCCACCTCCCCCCACCCCAAAAATCCCTACTAATCAGCCTACTGACGGGATGGGTTCCATGCCCTTTTCCTCTCCTCCCCCAGGTGATTTGGGGTTTTTTGCCTCAGGTTCACGAGACCCTGTCAACTTGGTTACGCTTGCCCTCCAGATTCGAATCGGTGGCCTTTGGACCCCTTGTCCATTGACTGCCGAGCCAGCAGCTCATGCTCACCCTAGCTGGTAATTCTCCAGGTGCACATGCACTATTCTATTCTCCTGCGTAAAGGCCTTTTAAGTTGTGAACCCTCTGGTGCAGTTATACCTCTCCTTCCTGGGTCAGCCCATCCCTGGTCCTCTGTGCTAACACACTCTAAGGACTCCTCACCCTAGCAGAACTCCTTGTTTTTCCCTTATCTCCCTCCACCTAGAAGAGGGAACCATATCATCTCCTGTTGGAGCAAAGCCTCCCTTGCTTGACTAACCATGAAATTCCAAAACCACCAGGTGCAGGACAAGTCCTACAGAACTGTAGTACCAGTGTGCTCTGGGATAGTCCAGAGCCACTAAGATCATTGGCTCCGTCCTTCTCGTCTCCAGAAGGACACTGTGTGTTAGAGGAAGTGGCATACGGGCCTACAACAAGGGCACTGCCCGAGTGGGAATGCACCCGCGAGCTAGCCCTCCCCTGACCACTGAGAGAGCAGAATCAAGGACATGTGTGGTCCGTCAGGTTGACAACAATTCGACCTTGGTAGTTCATGTGACCTTCTCCTTCTAAGGTAGGAATGAATCCCCATCTGACTACAACCTTGGCCCTCTACCAACTCACTTTGAACCCACCAAGCAGTTCAGAGAGCTCCTGGGTCTTACGCCCGGTGTCGCTTTCTTCACTCACCAGTTCCATTAGGGTCACTACTAAAGCCGCTGATTGACCGCAACTCTTTTATCCTGGCCATGTGATAGTACCGTCGGTGGTCCATTTTCCCTACCTCCTGTATTCCAACCCGGATTTCCTTTTCCCCAGTTCTGGCAGGGGTGGTCAGCAGGGCCTGGTCCTGTTTTCTCCTTCCTTTGTACTTGACATCTCCCTTCTCTAACATACCCTCAGTGTCAGTGTCACCCTCAGGTGCTCTCCCTTTTCGCTCTGGGATACTTAACAGAGGGAGTAACCGGTCTCCCACCATACCATACCACTCTCTTCAAGAGTCTCTCTACCCAGAGCCAGAGATTCACTCATATTTTCAACTCACTTTCTGCCACGTTACTTGGAGAGGCATATGTCATATGCTCCAAGGGAATTTTATGGCCTTTGTCAACTGTCGCCTTCATCCACTCCCTCCCTCTAGTTGCTGCACCCCTAGCAACAGGAGGGAGGGGGGAAGGAGGGTGTACTCTAACATGGTGCCCATATCCCTACTCCCAACCCCTATCAAACAGAGCTGGGGTCATTTTCCTTACGTACCTAGACCTTAAAGGTCTTCTTCCTGCTCTCGCCCTAAGGTAGTAAGTTCAACCTCTTACTCTGTGGCTCGTTCGACCATTTTCGGCCTCAGGTTTTTCCTTGCCCCTTCACCTGTTGGTGACTACATCTACCCACGTTCTCTGAAAGGGCACTCTCGGCATCCAACTTCTGCCCTGGGTTGCCCATCGAGGATCTACGTTTACCAGGTGGTCATTTATTTTCTCGATACCTCCCTGTGATTTGCTTCCCTGGCTGGACCAATAAGGGTTTTTTTTTTCTCTTTCTCCCCTCCTCCTTCCATTTCTGCCTCCATATACTCGCTAGTAGGCCGAGTTTTTCCTCCAGGGCTCACATTTGATTCCCTGTCCTCAGCTAAGGTACATATTGTAGGCCTAAGCCCAGGGGATGTATCCAGTCTGCACTCCTTGACAGATGCTTGTCACTGGCCTCTGATGTACCAATCCTTGAATCGGTGGGTGTGCTTTCGTTTTTCCATGATAAGGGGACTTTAGGCTGCTCACTGCTCCTGTTAATCTCAGACACAGAGCACTCGAGAAGTGTAGACCTTTATTTTCCTCCTCTTAGGCCAAGCCGTACTACCTACTAGCTTTCCTTTGCCTGGGCCACTGGCCCTTACGGGGGTGCAGTGCTGAAGATGGAAAAGAACCCACCATCCACCCACCATCCATCAGCAGCTAGCAGTCACCTATTACTGAATGTATCCGAGCAGCACTCAAAGATGAATGCTGGGTTACTTACCAGTAAGCGTCTTTCTTCGAGATGGGCTGCTCAGATTCATTCAGAACCCTCCCACCATTCCAGCTACTCAGAGTTGGCGACTTTTAGGGACTGAGGAGGAACAGGGTGGCGGCCACACATACTGCCACGGGGTGGCCAGCGGGTGGTGGCTGCCAGCCCTGTTTTGACAGGCTAGGGCAAAAAGCCTTCTGACCAATCATGTGCTGCGGCACAGACACACCTATTACTGAATGAATCCAAGCAGCCCATCTCAAAGAAGGACGGTTACTGGTAAGTAACCCACCGATGTCTAGTAGTTGTTATGGGGAAAGCATCACCATTTATCACACTACTCTTATCATGCTCAGCATCAGGGGACTTTTCTTTTGCTATCTGTTTTTATTTTACGAGTATCAGTTATCTTAATTTCTCCCCCCCCCTTCATTTTTGTAGGGAAGGTAAATCAGATAAGTGAACTTTGCAACTTGTTCTGAGAAAAGCAGGATTCAGCCTCATTCCAGCATGTTCTAAGAATCCTCTGTCCCTCACACTCATGAGTCACGCCTTTGGGACTAAGAGTTTCACAGTTCCAATGAAAAATAGTTATTGTGAACTGTCATTCTTGAATAGAGGGAGGCTCTGCTTATAGGCCAGTGCAAACAATCCAAAGAACGTAGCATTGGGATGATCTGTTTTCAATGGCCTACCAGGGTTAGAAGGCAACCAGCTGTATTCTGATCCAGCTGCAGCCTTTTCAGGGCCAGTGGCTTCATTCATAGATAAAGATACAATGACTTGCACTTCCTTATCCCAAATTTGGGAAGATGTTATTGACAGATTAAGTCACTGAACCATCACATCATTCTGAAGCACGGTGGCTGGACATTCAGAAGGAGTGGCCATCACATAACTTGCTGAATTTTGTGTACAGAGAATTATTTTTCAGTAAATATAAACACAAAAAGTTTAGTTTTCCTTTTACACTGTCCAAATATGCGTGCCACAGACCAACACAGATTTCAAACAGAAAACCGACTCATACTAATACAAAATTGATAGTGGGGTCATAGATACCAAAAATTACATGACAAGTTTAGAAGCAGGGACCATTGAAAATTCATTTCCATCATGGTTCTCCAGACAATTGTGTGTGCAACAAAAGCTGAAAACCAAACTCGCATGCTAGAAAATTTAACTAAGTATCATCTACTGCACATAAATATTTTGACAAACGACAATTTTGCGGTTGAATCTGAATGTTAAAAAAACTATTAAACATGTCTTAAAACCATCTGTGCATAATAAGCTACAGAGCTTCTTTATGATCATGTTTCACATCTACATGATTTTCACTGTAGAATTCTCCATGATTATTGTTACTGTACAAGAACAGTAAATATTTGATACTCCATCCTCATCTATATTTCATGTATATCGTATAAGAAACAAGATTTTTTTTAAAAAAACAAAACATTCTCTTACGCTCAATATACTTCTGATAGTGTTCTTACATCATTTCTGTTTAATGCCATCCATAAACACTCAAAAGACTTCCCATTTGACCTTGAGTCATCAGTACAAAGGATCCACTGAAAAATGAAACACTAAACCAGCATTTTAGGTAGGCACTGAAATGAGGAAATTAGCTCCTTAAACAAAGAATCTGAAAAGACAATTTATTATAGATAATGCAGGGCTGCCAATTACAAAATTCTTGGTCTCCACATTGGAGGCATTTGTCCTCCAAAGTGACATCAAAACCCCAACTGTTCTACCCTGGAATTTAACGCCTAAAGATGCAAATAGAAATAACCTAAGCTGCAATTAATGGAAAATAACAAAGTAATAATCTTATTTCTTAACAAAAGCACTGTCAGGCCGTATAAATGCATCAAGTACTTAGCTGTCAAGAGATTTAGCTACAGATCAGAAGCTTCTCAATAATTCACATTTGCTTGATCCCATTTTTTGTTTATCATATTATAGAAAGGAAATGTAACTGGGCGGTAACCCTCAAAGCCTCTCACTCAGTCAACAGTCTCACCTATTGGCAGTAGTAATACCTTGGCTTACAAGCTGCAAACAATTACATCTCTCAGAAGCAATCATACATTCAGTGGAGAATGTTGCAGCACTCCACTGAAGTTGAATATCCACTGATGTAGGTGGTGACATGATTCATCAGAAAAGTCACTCTCTGACCAGGCTGGCAAATGTTCTCTTACACTCTGCTACACTTTTTAATATAAAAGAGCCATCCACTCAAATAGCAATATTGAGCAAACACTACAGAAAAGGGAAAAAACCCTACCAATTAGTAGGTAAAAGCAATCATCAGGCTGAATTTTAAGACAAAATCAAGCATTTTCATTAGCTTTTTCTGAAATGTCAACTATTTTGAGCAATATTCTGCAGGCAGAAGAAGTTTTTCAAAATGATAAAGAATCTGAAGTTAAAAATTGTTAACAGGCTTGTCTGATATCCAACAAACAAAATTTCCCTCCTCTCAGTATTTCCATGTGATGGGATCCAACATGAAACAGAAGATTTTTTTGAACATGGAAAGTAGGGGTAAGATGACCTACTGAAAAGATGAGCTTGAAGTACTCCAGGAAGAATAAATCAGAAAATCCGCTATATACATGAACAACAAGAAGGTTATATAACCAATGGGAATAAAATAATTCTAATATACTAATTGTGATGGAGACATGCCTTATTGGATATTATTTTTAGTAGTACATTTTACCCTCTTTCACACCTCACCATTCTTGGTGGCTATAACAACATGAATGCAATATAGCACTTAAAACCAATCACAAACAAAAACTAAAACTATGTAGAAAAAGATCCATGATGAATGTTATCTCCTGTGCTCTAAAAATACGCAGTTTTATCCAATGTATGTAAGCACTGATGCCTTAGAGTGCAACAATGTTTAAAATTCTAAGCAAATAAGGCTTGGTCAATACTACAGACCTTTGCCACATAGAGATTTTCCACACTCTTGAGCAACAAAGGTACACTGACCGAACTCCTAGTGTAGATAGCTTTTTGTGGATGGGAGCTCCTAATCAACAACAAATGTGTCATTAAAATCAGCGGTAACTGTCACATAACCTAGACAGAGAAATAGGAGACTTCAGCTTTTTCCCCAAAAGATCCCTTGACTATTGTAGCTTTCTGCAAAACACAAATTAGTTATCCACTCTGTCAGGAAAGAAATATAAGTCTTTAGATTACCCACAATTATTCCCATCTATAGATTTTGAGTTTGTTGCCCCAAAAATCCCATGTCACAATAACATTGTTCCCTTACGGAATTCATCATTGTCACTCAAAGAGCTTGTGGGTTTCCGTTTCTAATATGTTCTCTTGGCAGTCCTGTTGGGTTCAGAACCAGTCCGCAGTACACCTACCTTCTGAATATAGCCCATGTAACCTATCCATGAATTGGAATACTTTCAAGACCTCATATCTGCTACATTCTGATGTGGGAAATGGTGAGTTACTTACCAGTAACCATCCTTCTTCGAGATGGGCTGCTCACAGACATTCAGTTACAAGGGTCTACGTGCCGCAGCGCACGGTAGCTCGGAAAGTCTTCAGCCTTAGCCTGTCAGGTCAGGGCACGAGGCCAACACTCCCTCTACACCGCAACAGCGGCTATCTAGGTGACCGTGACCGTGACCCTGACCCTCCCAGTCCCACATACCTTCGCAAACTCCGTTAGTAGGGACGGTGGGAGGGGCCTGAATGTATGTGAGCAGCCCATCTTGAAGGAGGACAGTTACTGGTAAGTAACCCACTGTTCTCCTTTGACTGCTGCTCACATCATTCAGTTGCAGGTGACTGCTAGCTGTACCCATGGACGGTACAAGGAGTTACAGTCTACCCCCATTGAGTACAGCCCTGCCCAGAGTGAAATCATCTCTGGGCTGTTGGGCGATGGCATAGTGCATCGTGAAGGTATGTATCGACGATCACACAGCAGCCCTGCAGATCTCTTGGATCAGGACCTTGGCAAGGAAAGCCATTGAGGACTCTTGGGCCCTGGTAGAGTGGGCTCTAACAGTTCAAGGAATGGGCGTGTTTGACCTTCCACAGCAGTCTTTAACGCAGTTCAGAATCCATTTTGAGATACACTGTGAGGATACCGGTAAACCTTCCTTACATTCAGTGACTGCCACAAACAGTTGGTGGGTCCTGTGGAACAGCCGGGTACACTCGATGTAAGTTAGAAGCACTCTCCTCACATCCAATGTATGCCATCTCCTCTGGTTCTATGTAACCTGGGGGTCTGGGTAAAAAACTGGCAAGCAAATTTCCTGGTTAAGGTGGAAGGGGGTGGCCATCTTAGGGAGGAAGGATGGGTGGTGACGCAAAATCACTTTGTCTTGGTAGAACCTCCTACACAGGGGTTCCGAGGAGAGGACTTTCAATTCCGAAACCCTTCTAGCAGAGGTGATTGCTACTAAGAAGGCCACCTTCCAGGACAGAACAAGGAGAGTCTACAGGTTCATAGGGCGGCTCTGTCATTATCCGGAAAACAATAGTCAAGTCCCAAGGCAGGGTGGGTTTACGAGGTTGGGGAAAAAGTCTCTCCACCCCTTTTAAGAATCTGATAGAAGTGGGATGGGAAAAAACTGAATACCCATCCATGCTCTTGTGGAGAGCTAAAATTGCTGCTAAATGCACTCTCAGTGAGAAAGAAGAAAGGCCTCCTTCTTTGACGTCTAGCAGATAGTCAAGGATCAGGTGAATTGTGGCTAATATAGGGTCGACACCCTTGTGCTGAGCCCAAATGGAGAATCGCTTCCATTTGGCCGTGTACGTGGACCTGCTGGATGGTCTTCTGCTACCAACCAGGAACTTCTTAACCTTGTCTGAGCAGAGCCTCTCCTGCTCACTGAGCCAGAGAGCATCCAGGCTGTTAGGTGTAGGCGGCCCAGGTCTGGGTGCAGAAGGAGCCCCGAGTCCTGGGTCAGGAGGTCTGCCAACTGCAGGGCGCAGAGTGGGATCTCTATGGATATGTCCTGCAGAAGTGGGAACCAGTGTTGTCTGGGCCAGTCCGGAGCTATTAGCATTATGTTCACTTCGTCCCTGTCGATTTTCAAAAGAACCCTCTGTATCAGGGGAACCAGAGGGAAAGCATACATCAGGGACCCCAACCAGTGGATGAGGAAGGCATCAGTGAGGGACCCCTCCTCCCGGTCCCTGAGGGAGCAGAACTGGGGACACTTGAGATGCTGCTGTGTCACAAACAAGTCTATCTGGGAGAGACCCCATTTGTCTACCAGGAGGGAGAACACCTTATTGTGAAGGGACCACTTGTAGTTCACTAGCGGTTTTCTGCTTAGCGAGTCCACTAGCCCACTATCCACCCCCAGCAGGTGGGAGGCCACTGGGGTGAAATTGTGTCATATGGCCAATTCCCAGAGTTTGTATGCCTCCTCACAAAGTGGCGTGGAGCAGACCCCTCCTTGCTGATTCGTGTAGAAAACGGCTGTGATATTGTCAGTGAGGATCTGGACCGACCTGCCCCGTATCTTGTCTAGGAAGGTCAAGCAGGCTAGCCTGATGGCCCTTAGTTCCTTCACATTTATGTGGAGAGTACCGTCCGTGTGGTACCAGAGCCCCCGAGTGAAGAGGCTCCAGAGATGTGGTCCCCCCACCCTCTGTTCGAAGCATCCATTATTAAGGTTACTGAGGGCCCAAGGTCTTTGAAGGGAATGCCCCCATGGCAAAACGGTGATCCCTTCAAACCTGAAGTGTCCCCAGAGTATCCTGGGGAACAGACAGTACCTTGTTCAGGGAGTACCTCCATATGCAGAACACCGTGGAAAGCCAGGTTTGAAAAGGTCTCATCCTCAGGCATGCCATCTGAATCACTGAGGTGGAGGCTGCCATGTGACTGATAAGCTGCAGGCACCGGCAGGCCGTGGTCACAGGGGACATTTGCAGCTCTATAATGATGGTGCAAATGGACAAAACCTGGAGTGGGGTATGAATGCTAACCCTTTGCAGGCATCCAGACGCCCCCCTATGTACTCTATGTTTTGGAACGGGTGGAGCTTTGAATTTTCTTGGTCTATGTGGAGGCCCAGATAGTTGCAGAGCCTCACTACTGCTCCAACGTGGAGCTCGATTTCCCGACTATTAACCAGTCATCCAGACAGGTGTAAATTCTTATGCCCCGTCTGCGCAAGTATGCCGCAATCCGCACCATGCACTTCATGAACACCCTGGGAGCCAGGGACAGCTCGAAAGGGAGAGAGGTGAACTAGAAGTGGTTGTTTGCCACTATGAACCTTAGGAAGAGCCTCTGAGGGCCACAAACCAATCCCCAGGAGACAGAGACAGGAGGAACTGTGATAGGGAAGCCATATGGAACTTTATTTTCCTTATGTGTTTGTTTAAGCCTCTGAGATCTAGAACGGGTTGAAGGTCCCTGTTGGATTTCGGGACCAGGAGTAAAACCCTTTTCCACACTCCCACGTGGAAACCTTTTCTATGGCTCTGAGGGAGAGGTGTTTCTGGCATTTGATCTCAAGAAGGTGGGACAGTTCCTGGTTTCCACGGGTTGGATGAGGGGGTGGTTTTCTGTCCCAAGGAATTGAAAGAAACTGAACACAATATCCTTACACGACCGTCTCGAGGGTCCACTGGTCAGATGTGATGTTGGCCCAGTGGTGTGTGAAGTGGTGTAAGTGGTTGGGGACTTGTCAAGTCATGGGTTCACTGCCCATATAGTAACCATCAAAAACGCTGTTTCTTCCATGATGAGCGTTCAGAGGCCTGCCCACCAATGTTCCCTCTAAATACTCTTAGACTGTGTGCACAAACAATTTCTTTATGAGCACCAATATTAGCACTACTGAATTTTTTTGTGAGCACTTTATTTTGTTGTTTGCACGGGTTTCAAGACCTGTGTGCGCATGCACATATGCACAGCTTAGAGGGAACAGTGCTGCCCACGCCTGCCCAATTGGGGAACGTGGGACTTCTCACTCTTTCCTGAACGGACCTTGTCCTTATTCATGTCCCCAAGGTGGTGCTGGTGGAGCAGGAGGAACCTCAGGAATGGACTCTGTAGTTGAATCTGTTGTTTTAACTGCTGAAGTTGTTGTTGGAGGAGTTGTTAGGGTTTTAGAGAACATCTGATAGGTTGTGGGGCGTAAATCCCCATCGATCGGAGTGTGGCTCTCGAGTCTTTCATGCCATGGAGTTTTGCATCCATGGACTCGGTGAAGAGGTCAGGCCTTCGAACAGGAGGTCTTGAATGGTAAGCTGGAGCTGCAGTGGTAGGCCCAAGCCCTGTAGCCAGGCTGAGCGACACATTACCACAGCTGATGCCATCAGACAGGCGGCTGGGTCCACGGCATCCCAGATGGCCATTAGAGCGTCTCTGGATGCCATTTCCCTTCTTCGAGCATCGTGTCGAAGGCCCTAAGACCATCCTTCAGTATAACAGCATGCAAGCCTTGCATGGTGTTCCAGAGGTTAAAGATATACGTTGTCATAAGGGCCAAGTGGTTTGCTATGCGCAGCTGAAGGGCTGCTGTGGAGTAAACCTTCCTGCCAAGCAGGTCGAGTTTCCTCGCCTCCTTATTTTTAAGGGTGGAACCTGGTTGACCTTGCCTCTCTTTCTGGTTTACGGCATCGACAAACAAGGAACCCCCGGAGTGGGGTGCTGGAACAAAAAGAAGAACTTATCCTGAGGGACATGGTACTTACAGTCCACGACCATGGATACCAGCGGGATCGAGGACAGGGTTTGCCAGTGGGCCTTGACAATGCTGTATACCCCTTCGTGGAGCAAGACAGAAACCTTAGCTAGTGGAGCCCTCCGGCCGACTTCAAAGAGGGGATTCGTCTCCTCCTGGATGACTCCAAGCTCCAGGTCCAGGTTTGCTGCTATGCGGCATAGCAACTCCTGATGGGCATGAGAGTCCTCGTTACAGTCAATCGGTGTCTCAAAAGTGTATTCATTGGGAGAAGAAGAAGAATGGGCCCGTGATCTACTATGACAAGTGGAATCTGGGTAGGGCTCATTGTCCAAGAAGTCCGAGTCCATGGTCTGCAAGGGGGACTGGAGGGAGCAGTGCGTGAGACCAAGGCATTGTCAGCCACCATGTCCAGCCAATCATGAGACCAGTCACTAAAAGGCTCTTTGGCCTCCAGGTAGCAAGGAGGGGAACGGCCTTGACTAGGTTGCAGTGCAGTACCAGAAGGGGAAGGCAGCATTGGCTCAGGCGGGCCTCATGGTCTGTTCTTGCGTCGAGGCGTAGGCAAGGGAGAGTGCTTATGGTGCCGTTTCCCTAAATATTCTCCTACTCTTATTACCATCTTGAGTGGAGAAGAGCGTGCCGAGGCTAGAGGCGAAGTCGACGCCAATCCATGGGAAGGGGCCCCCAAGGCTTGGGGAGCATGGCACGGACACATCCCAGGAGGAATCTGGGGAGGAGGCTGGGGAGCAGTCCTCAGTGGAATGTGGTACCAGAGGTGGACTGGATGGCACTGGGTTGGCCGGGGAGCAGTCCCCAGTGCCGGGTTGTGGTGCCAGAGGTGAGCTAGGGGGCACCAGGTTGGTGGGCGGTACTGCTTCCTGAGCCGACTGGACTCCCGGTGCTGCCGTCCGCGTTGAGCTGGCTTTCTTCCACTGTGCCAGTACCCAGACAGAAGAATGTGGCCGCACTGTCCCAGAGGCCTGCTGCATCAGCGGTACTGCTTGAGGTGCCACTTTGGGTTCATTGCCAGGTTGGTTTGGCGTCTGAAGTGTTCGGCGCACCGATGATACCAACAGGGGTGTTGGCCGAGACTTTAGCTCAGCACCAGAGATCGGTCCTGGGGGTTCCGGTGCCCAGGCCAATCGGTGAGCCTGCGGAGCACTCGGGGCTCAGGCAGCATCAGAGGCTTGTGCACTGCTCCCATCAAGGGATCGGAGGCACAGCTCTCTGTCCTTGCAAGTCCTCCTTTAGAAGGACTGGCAGATAAGGCAGCTCTCAGCAAGATGGAACTCACCAAGGCATGCGAGACGTTTATTGTGCGGATCATCGAGTGGGAGAGCTTTGCAGCATCCTAAGCACAGCTTGAAACCAGGCGTCTTGAATTTCATGGTAGAAGACAGGCACTTGCTTACACAAGTGTCTTGGCTGATCCGAAACCATCGCTGAGGGCGGAAAAAGGAACTGGGAGGGTCAGGGTCACGGTCACCTATATAGCTGCGGTCACAGCGTAGAGGGAGCATTGGCCACATGCCCTGACCTGACAGGCTAAGGCTGAAGACTTTCCGAACTACCGTGCACTGTGGCACATAGACACCTGTAATGATGTGAGCAGCACTCGAAGGAGAATGAGTAGTTCCCAAAGATTTAACATGATTTGTGTCAAACTAAGGTACACCAGTGCTAGAGGCATAAGCCCTGAGGCCAGAATGTAAGTGCATGTTTGCAGTAATGAAATTTTCACCGAGTCAGCCAAAGGAAAATTGATTTAGAACCCCCTTCTGGGCTTCTGATTGATAATGGATTTCATTTGGTGGTCACGCTTTCCCATCTTAAAGCCAGATCTAATTTTGAACAGCTGAGGTTTCTGATATGTGAATCAGAGGATGCACTGGGACATTCTCACTTGTCGTTCTTTGGGTTAAAATTATTCCCTTCTTGACACACTGAGTAGTTGCTGTTCTAATCTTTGATAGGTACTAAACATGACCAACAAACAATGTCACTTAAATCACTTTTTTCCATCTCTACCATGAAACAGGAACATTGCTGCACTCAGATGTCAGACAGCAACTAGGGCAGTCACTTTGGATTATTCAACAGAGAAAACATCCATGCCGAATCTGAAGTAAATAAATTACTCAAGGAGAATCTTCAAGTAGCAGCACTCAAATTCAATGACAGCATATTTTATGTTAAATCCTTCCAAGCATGACTGAGAACCTTTTTTCCATTTAACAGCAAGAGTGACCTCCTTCTGGCCAGTTGCCTGTGATCTTTAATACTCTGTTTGGGACACATTTGCTTGCAAAAGGCGCAGGCCCACTGTGACTCATTCCTCCTTTGAAGAATTTGGGAATACAGAAATGGTAACTCTCTTCCTGATGACTTGTATATATCTCACTAATATCCATCCTGTCTTAATCAAGCCATTTCTCCCTTCCCTCTATTTGTGCATGGAATTAACTCAAACAACAACATTTTTAGATTCCAGACTACAGTCATTGCCATTATCACTGCATTTACCTTCTGGATTCTTGAAGAATCTTTTATTAACTCTCTCATCTGACTGTGATGACTTTGTTTAGCCTTTGTTTGAAGCGTTCAGAGTAAACTTCAGTGTAACTTCAATCATTTGAAGGTTTCTGGGATTACATAATGTTTAAATGCTTGGGAAAAACCTGTCAGTCCAGAGACTTCAGATTCTCCCAACTGATTTCTCTGTAAGAAAAAGGATCACTGTGCACATCACCACCATACTGCTTGTGACTCAAGCCCAGAATTTGGGTTTCATCTTCATCCCAAACCTTTCTTCAATCCTGATGTCCAGGCTCACTCTAAATTTGCTAATTCTTTATGCAAAACATTGTGGAGATACAGCCTCTCTCATAAAGTGCTATAGCTAAAACTTTCATCCAGGATCTCATCATCTAGCATTTTGATTATTGAAACATCCTTTTCTCTAGCTGCAACAAATCAAATGCAATCTTGCCCTGCTCAGATCCATTCAGAAAGCTCTGCAAATATGTTTCCTAGCCCACTGCTGACCATGTTACCCCTTCTCTTTGCATCCCTTCATGAATTGCCTTTTCTCCATCCTACCAAACATAAGGTACCTGCCTTTGTTTTCAAGGCCCTTCGAGGCCTATCACACCTCATTCTGGTCATCCATTTCCAGCTGGCCCATGAAAGTTCTTTGGGGAAAGAGCAGTCTATTGGTTGTGTTTGTACTGCACCTACCACAATGGAATCCTGGCCACTACGACAATACAAATAAGAAACAAAACAAACTAATTTAAAACAAACGATAGGCTTGTTTTAGTACAAACTGTGAATGTGAACTCACTATCACAAATCCCAGTGACAAGATCATAGGAGGATTTATCATGAGACCTACAGAAGAAGTTTCCTGCTAAAGGGCACAGCTTCTGGAAGGAGTGTCTCTAGTGCTCCACTCCCATGGAGCCTTGAAGAACCCAAAGGCAGAATCTAAGACCTTTGGTACTTGGAAGCAGTATTATAAATTCCAGGACACCATTTCTGGTTAACTCTCTTAAAAGAAACCATCTGTTATCTGAAGTAGTCATGTCCTTAGCTGACATCAGGGGATGTGACTCTTTCAATAATGAGGTTTCAGGTATCTGAAGTTTGGGAAATTCCACTGTATTGACCTCCCCCTTGTGACACCTAGCATTTTATTTTTGCTCTAGACAAGCAGCAACCTTAAAAGCAAACATACAAATTGTTCTATGTGTCCTAACAGTTCGGAGATACAGGCACATAATGACTGAGTAGTATTAAATAACCATATATAAATAATAAATTAAACTTGGACAGCAAACAACTCAAAGCTACAAAACAGCTGTTTTAATCCTCTTGGATTATACCCTTTTTTTTTTTTTTGACTCTTCTCAACCAAAACTCTATCAAATAAATAATTTTTGCATCATGACCAGGAGGTTATCATATGTCCATGCACTGGGTAGGGGAGGGGCGGATTTCACAATCTCAGAGCCCCCACTGAGAATGCCTGGCCTCCCTGAGGATTACATCTCCCACAGTGCAGTGTGGACCCTACTGACTGAGCTATATGGTGCATCAAATGAATTACGTGACTCTTGGTGCATCAGGGTAGCCATAGTCTAGCCAGAAAGGAGGTAAGTGCATGTTTGCAATAATGAAGTTCAACACTTTTTGGCAAAATTTTGTAGAATTTCTACTGTAAAATCATTCAGATTGAAAATCCCTGATTAGTTGCATTTAATATCATCATTGAGAAATGTTGCTACCCATGGAGAAACAGTGACTCAGTTAAGGGGGCTGATGTTCTTTCCATCATCTCCTTTGACTATTTCCTCCAACCTGTCATCATCTCAGTCTAGCTGAGTTGAGCTTCAGCCAGCTCACTCTCAACTATGGCTCAGTTTTGTCTTAACACTGGTGCAAGTGCTGAACTGCATTGGTGTCCAAGTTTCAGAATTAGAAACATAGTTAGGGGCCATCAGCCCACAGAAATTACTGCACCCCACATCTCCTTACTAGTCTCCCTCACAGCCAAGAGACAGAAGTCAATGGACTGGAGAGCCCTGCAGGGAGGAGGACAGTTTCTTACAACTATCAGTTGCAATCTGTCCAGAAGGAAAGAACTAAGACAGTGGAGGGCAGTGTGATCCACTCCCACCTAGCTTCATAGGCAAGTCAGCAACACTTCACAACTGGTGCCATCAATGAATGATGGACACTGATTTTTAGTCATCATCAGTAGATCATCTGCCAACCCGAAGAGTGCTGCAGTCTTTGTGCCAAGAAGGGTCAAGGACATAAGAGGCACCTAGATACTCTGTCCCATGCAGTGTATTGTAGTAGAGCATTAAAGAGGTTAAGTGCTATACAGGTGAATAAGAAAACACAATCCCTGCCCTGTACACCTTACTGTGGCCCACTGGTGGAACTCATGTTGTGATTATATTACGTGCTGGGGGACTGACATTCACTGGGCAAGTCAAGAGTAATGGTCGCAAGGGCAAAGCAAGGAAATTAAAGAAAAAAGAAAAAAAAAAAGCTACAAAGCTACAACTTGGTCCACCAGGACAAAGGAGGGGAGGGCAGGGAGGGAATGTTTTCTTTAGCTTACTCTTTTTGACTACTTGGACCTCTCAGCCCCTCCCCAAACGTTTTCTGTTTTGAATCTTAGGACAATTGTTTAACCACAGCAGTGCACTTAGCACTAGACAAAATAATCTGAACCCCAGTGGAGGACCTGGCTCCCACCTGCCCCCAAGTATTGGGGACACATCTAGTATGAGGCTGCTCACAGCAGGCAAATACAATCCATTTAGTGCAGGGCTGTTAAATTCATTCAATGTGGGTGGACCACACTGGAGGGCAGGATACCTGTTGCAGACCATGTGGCCGCATGGGCTCCCCAACCCTTTCCCCCTCCATGTTCAGAGTGGCATGGGCTCCCCTTCCCCAACCCCAACCCTGCAGGTTCTCCCACACCCTCCCTTTTCCCTACCCTGTGGACCCCTTCCCTATGCAGGTTACCCAACCCCCCTGACCCTGCCAGCAGGTTCAATACTTTGAGGATCTTGGGAGGCAATTACCACACCAGTGGGGTACAATTTAACCTTTATTAAAAAAATAGATATTAATACAAAATTATGAAGTGTATATATGAGGTTTGTCACAGCTTTTTACAATGGGGTTTTGTTAAATAAACTTAACTTTATGGAGTGGAACAAGTCGGGGGACAATGGGGGTTCTCAAACTAACTTAACCTATAGTTATGAATCAAATCACAGTGGCTTAAAAAGATGTTCTAACAACCATATAAGTAAAAGGGGGTACAATACAAACTCAGTGTGTGGTAGTAGCAGAGAAGAGTGGAAACAAGCTAAGGAGCAGGAATTTTAAGGCTGGACAGCAACAGGGAAGTTCAGGGGTTACAGAGGGAGGCAGAAGGGGGCTGAGCGGCGGGGAAAGGAGCCGCAGGAGCGGCGGCGAGAGAAGGAGAGGGAGCCGCGGCAGCAAAAGGAGCCGCGGGAGCCGCAGGAAGCAGCGCAGAAAAAGGGGCAGCAGGAGCCGGCAGCAGCAGCGGCTGGGGAAGCTGGAGCTGCGGCAGCCGGCAGCTGCAGGAAGCGGTGGCTGGGGGTGCCGCGGGGGCAAGGAGCCGGCAGCAGCAAGGGGGAGCCGCGAGGAGCTGGTGGCAGCGGCAGCAAGGGGGAGCTGCAAGGAGCCGGCGGAAGTGGCAGCAAGGGGGATCCGCGGGGGAGCCGCAGGGGTGGAGGTAGGGAAAGGGAAAGGAGCAGAGGGGAAGTCGGGGCACACGGGGGGGATTCAAAAGATAAAGAGAGGACAAGGAAAGTTTAAGTAAGAAAAATTTATTTAACTCAGGGGAGTCACAGAGGGGAAGGCAAAATGACCCAGCACAATAACTCTAAGGTTTACAAACTAAATGAAACAATCTTACAATTTATCCTAACACTTCTAAGGCTTACAGACTAAACTGAAACAATGTTGCAACTCAAAGTAATACTTCTAAGGTATCCTAAGTTCAAACAAATTTAGAGGGGGGAGAGATACAACAAGCAATAAAAAATAGAGCAATGGCAAACAAGTGGAAACACGGGAACTTTTTTAAACAGTGGAGAGCAAAATAGCAATCTACAACAAAAGGAGAAGCCAGAAGGCAAAGGACAAGCCCGCTCTTAGGAGTGTGGGCTTCTTGGAGCTGGGAGAGAGTAATGGCAAAAACAGCAGCAAAAGAGGAGGTAATTTGTTTTAAAGAAAGCTGCAGGGGCAGGCTCTTACCAATTCCACCAGCAGCAGCAGCAGCATTGCAAGCAGGAGAGAGACTCGTTACTCAGCCAGCAGTTTCAATTGTGGTACGCTCGGGGAAGAACTCGTGAGCGGAGGAGGTCAGTGTCTGGGTGATCAGTCCAGACAGGACGTCAGGAACTGTCTTGCCTGATCAACCCAAACCCTGGGTTTTTAAACCGTTTGTCTCCCACCAGTGGCTATGATTGGCCACAGTTTGCTGATTACAGGTAAGGAGGGAAACTTCAGGTGAGCATGACTCATGCCTTCACCATTTCACAGATCTTGCAATTTGGGCAGTGCCCACCTACACCTAGCCCTGTAGAAATCAATTGGGTGTCAACAGCCATTCAGTTGAAGGGGCCATCTGCTCCACTTCACATACTTAACTGATGGCCCGGGAGGGGCGGCCATCCAATTAACTTAATAGGCAACAGACACCCCCCACACCCTCTCCCCTTCCCTTCCCACTTTCCTTACTCATGGCGGTAGACAAAAAATTCAGTCTCAGTTACAGGTAGCCAGGCTGGGCTCCTGCCTTTCACCCTCCTGGCCCACTCACTGTTAGTCATTGAGAGTGCTGGCCTTTGGCTATCTCAGTCCTGGCTGGCCTTTGATGGACTTGTTCCCACATGGGCCCCAGCCACTTTTTCCTTTTTCATTTGCGATTCGTGCAATGTGCTGCCAATCAAATTAGCATGCTGACTGACTAACAGTAAGCAATTGGGATGAGGGGGCAATGGGGTGGCTCTCCAGACCCGGCCTAGTCTGTTGTGACTGAGACTATTTGGTTGGCAGACCACAGTGGAGCTGAGCCGGAATTGGCTGGAGCGCTTCCTTTGTTCCCCTATGCTGTGACTCGGATCACATGAGTGAGTCAGAAGCATGCCTGGCTCTGCTGTGCCAGGAACTTTTCTTTGTGCTTCGCTGCTTCAGGCAGCTTCCAGGCACAGCCCAGGCAGCAGCTCCACAGGCTGCATGAGTGCCCCTGGCAGGCCAGATCTGGCCCCTGCAGGCCATAAGTTTGACAATTTCCAAAGGGATAGCCGTATTAGTCTAGTCCAGGAAAAAAAAAAAAAAAAAAAAACCAAGGAGTCGTGTGGCACTTTAAGACTAACAGATTTATTTTTCACGGGAGAAAATCCCACTTCGTCAGATGCTCTCTTCAAAGCGTCCGATGAAGTGGTATTTTCTCCCACAAAAGCACATGCGATAAATAATTCTGTCAGTCTAAGTTCCACAACACTCCTTGCTTTTTTTGCTTTACTAGACTAACACAACTGCCCCTTTGGATAGGGTTATCAGATGTCTGGCAAAAGGACATGTCCTCCTTTTTACCCTGCTGTCCTCCATCCTCCAGGCATTTCAAAAAAAGCTGGTTTTGTCTAGTTTTTTGCTGGACACCCAGGTACCAAAAATAGACGCAGGCACCAGCATGCTGCACTGAACTCTCTCCACTGCCCACTCAGGGGGCTGCAGTGTCTGGGAGTAAGCCTGACCATCCCTCCCCTCCCCTCCCTTTCACAGCACCTGGCCTAGGGAAGTCCCACCCCTACTGTCCCCTCTTGCTGAGGCCGGTGCCATTTAGCCTCCGACACCAGGCAGGCTCCCTGGCTGTGAGTTTCTGCCATTGGTCACTTCCTGTCTCTAACGCTGAGCTGCCTGTGTTATGAGGTTGTTTGGCTAGCTGCCCTGGTTTCCCTGCTGTCTGTGTGGTAAGTACTGTACACCTGTGACCTGTCTGACTAATGAGAGCTAATGAGTATCCAAGATGCAGTCATATACATCCTGAGATTGCACTTCAAAAATGTCCTCGGCTATGGCAAAAGAACCAAGGAGTCCAGTGGCACTTAAAGACTAACAGATTTATTTATCGCATGAGCTTTTGTGGGAGAAAATCCCTCTTCATCAGATGCTTTGAAGATGGGGGAACTTACAGAATGGGAGGAAAATAAATGCAGGGGAGTGTAAGACATGGCCAGGGTCACTCACAGGTTTGAGCCCTGTATTGGGGGCTTTGATTTTTGGCCTGTTGCTCCCTACAAAAGGGCTAAATTGGGGGGGGGGTAGAGCAAACACTTATGAAATGAAGGAAAATAAAGTATATCATGAATAAAATTACTAACAGGGACCAGTTAAGTAAAACAAACAAAGGGGCACATTTACACTGGCTAGAAACAATTTAGGACAATTTTTTTTTTTATTATTGTAAAATGGGCTGCTGTGGAAAATGAAAAATGAGAGGCAAGTTAACCACCTTTTTTTCTTTTTTTTTTCTTTTTAAGGTGCTTTTCAAGTTTATATTTGCAAATTTAGTTTAACTTATTTTAGTCTCATGAACATTTACAAAAGGGTCATGAAAAGCTTTCATTAACTGAAAAAATCCAGTTTTCAGTAAAAGAAAACATTAGTAATTTTTATTTTAAAATAATTTAAAAACACGTGACTTTGTGCAGTTTTAATACTGCATTCATTAATCTTTACCATATTGTGTCATGGAAAATGGGTAATGACAGTTATATTAACACATTTTCTCCATGTGTCTTCTGATGTCCTCCTTTTCGTAATTCCCTGTCCTCCTTTCCATGCTTTGGTATCTGGTAACCCTACCTTTGGAACTTTCTTTTGGCAAGTAACTTGTTAGCTTCTTCTGTACTTACTATTTAATATGGGGGGGGGCAGTGTCATAAACTTCAGTACTTCAGAGAATTTCATTGAAATTTGGTGTTTTTCATTTACAGCTACACACTAGAAACCTTCTTTTCACTTTTTATTTATTACAATTATTTGTATTAAATGTCTAGTGCACCTAAACACAAGCCTATATGAAAAATGAGATTTGATTGCCAAAATTTTAAAAGTGGTATTTAGTTATTTTTGACCCATCATTAATGTTACCACTTTTTATTTATTAATTAACACTCATACTTTTTAAAAAATTTTAAAATGTTCATTTTAACTTTGTAGTTCAGCATTAGCTCATTTAAGTGAAAGATGATCAGCTTACAAGCTTCATGATGGGAAGATCTTTAAAAAGATCATATCCAAGAATAATTTATGAGTTCCAGAGGGACAGTCATGCTAGTTCTGCTCAGTAAAACAAACAAGGAGTCCTGCAGGTTGGTGTGGGGCAGTTAGGGGTCAGGGCCATCCCTAGGGGGTGCACAGCCCCAGGCAAATCACCCTCTGTGAGCCCCCCCACAAACCCCCCCAGCATTGGGGGCGGGGGCAACTGGCCCGGGGGGGGGGGGGGCAGGTCCCTGCACTGGCTGTCCCGTGCTGGGGACTGGGCAAGCCAGTGAAAAGCGGCAGCCTGGTTCAGAGCTGCCATTCGCACACACAACCCCGCTATGCACGCTGTTTCCAGCACAGAGCTGAAAGCAGTGTGCATGGCCGAGGCAGGGGGGGACCAGCAGCACTGAACTGGGCTGCCACTTTTTGCCAGCTCGCCTGGTCCCCTGACATGCAGGGGAGTGGTGGTGCAGGCCCCATGGGGCCCCCCAAAGAGCAGGGCCCTGGGCAACTGCCCCACTCACCCTACCCTAGGGATGGTCCTGTAAGGGGTGCAGACGGGACTGCAGCCACTGGGAGGGTAGAAGTGGGGGCCGATAGTGGGCCCTTTAGGGGGCCCCACAATGGGCCTTCACCTAGGGCCCCCAATTGCCTAAGGCTGCCTCTGCTCTCCAACGCAGTTCACTGGCTGGCAGTGACTGGGGCTGGATGCATTCACGAACCCCTTGCAATAGCTCCATGGACAACCAGGGGTCCCCAGACTCCACATTGGGAACCACTGCAATAAAGACTGGAATGGTTAATGGTGGATATTAATGATTACTTGCCTGGCCTTCATAGGAAGGATGTGAAGGTTCTGTTTGCTACAGCACTTTGATCATGTAATGCATTTCATAAACACTTAATAATAGCAAACCTTATCCAGCTCCCATAAAATAATTTCTGAGATTTACTAGCAAGACTGGAACAAATTTTTAGCACTGCATCCAACAGATCAGATATGCAGTGGCCAGTAATGCTGACAACCGAGTGCCTGATTAATGGCACATTTAAATGAAAGTTTACTCCCGCTGATCTTCCAGAAACAGCAATTTCTTCCCAGCAACTAGAGGAAAATCACATCTTCAAAATAAAACTTAAAACCATTTGCTCTTTGCCACCTCTCTTTGAAGATGACAATTATATAAGCTTATTAACATAAGAGCCCCTGCTAAACACAAGATAACTAGAATCTCATAGGAAATTGAAGAAACAATTCCTACTACACCAAGCTAAAAGGTCTGTCCCTAGCATGTCTCATAATTACATATGCTGGATTGCTAAGCATTTTATCAGGTAGCATTTGTTGATTCTGGCAAACCAGTGGTGATAAAATGCACGTCTTGACTACCAGTGCCAAGGGAGCACTTCTTAGGAAGAGGGGACTCCTGCAGGAGCAGTAACTGATTATTACCGGATTGTATGGGCTCATAAAATGATCTGGCATTGGTTTGAAGAAATTAAAAGAAAAAAAGGGAACTCCAATGAACTGCAGATGTAAATTGCAGATTTTTACTGGGAATCCTAAAACCACTTGCCCGAGTTGAACCACATTAAAGGCCTGAGAAGCACCAGGTCCATGGGAATCCTGTTCATATTGGCATGATGTCCAGCAGCCTCTGTTTTCAGGCTAGACACCACATTTTTAGTTAGAGACGAGTTGGGTTCCAAGAAGATTTTTTTTCATTTTGTTTAAAGTTAAATTGAGAGAGAGAGAGAGAGAGAAGGCAAACAGGCAGCCAGGAAGAATTTTTGGCTTTTGCTTCTTTACCAGCTGTTTTTATTCTCAGAAACTCATTTTAGCTCCTGGTGTGTTTCTTCAATTTGTATTGTATGAATTCCAGAAGCACATGATACACTGTATAAAGCTGTGCATGAGAAACAAGCATTTCTGCACTACTTGTACAACAAGTTGTTCAAACAACTTCTTTATCAGGAATTCCTAGAAATGTTCTTTTAAATATAGCCTGACAAGCAAGAGCTTATAAATTTTTTAAAAATGGATACTTTAAAAAACTTGATTCTAAAAAAGAAGAGAATCATTTTACAATTTGTACTTTTTAAAAACATAGCTGTGAGTAGTATTTGCTCTGGATCTCTTTTGTGCAATAGTGTGGCAATTTCTCATTCATATTCCAGCAAATCAAATCTCTGATTTCACAAACCTTAAAATGAAAAATATCATGTGGCAGCAGCTAGTTTTAGTAGTCATTCCTCTCATACTTCCTAGTATCAGGACTGCTGCACCATAGAATCACAGATTAGGATTCGAAGGGACCCCAGGAGGTCATCTAGTCCAACCCCCAGCTCAAAGAAGGACAAACCCCAAATAGCCCTTCCCAGCCAGGGCTTTACCAAACCACATCTTAAAAACACTTAAGGATGGAGATTCCACCACCTTCCTAGGTGACCCATTCCAGTGTTTCACTACCCGCCTAGTGAAAAAGCATTTCCTAATATTCAGCTTAAACCTACCCCACTGCAACCTGACACAACTGATCCTAGGTTTGTTATCCGAGAACAGTCTCGAGCTCCATTCCCTCCGGAACCCCTTTCAGGTACTTAAAGGCTGCTGGCAAATCCTCCCTCATTCTTCTATTCTGCAGACTAAATAAGTCTAATTCTCTCAGTGTTTCCTCAAAACTTGTGTGTTTCAGCCTCCTAGTTATTTTCGTTGCCCTTCACTGGACACTTTCCAATTTGTCAACATCCTTCCTGTAGTGGAGGGCCCAAAACTGGACACAATACTCCAGATGAGGTCTCTCCAGCACTGAATAGAGACTAATTATCACTTCTTTCAGTCTCGGGTGATGTTCTCACTAATGCAGCCCAACACGCCATTAGCCTTCTTGGCAATAAGAGTACATTGTTGACTCCTACCCCAGATTCTTGCACACAGTCCACAGAACCTACAAACGGACAGATACCTGAATCAACACCAGGCATGCTGGTCCCTTTTCCTCATGTAATTTGAGTTTATGGTCAATTACCAGCCGAGAACAAGAAAGGAAAGCAAATGTACTCTCTCAAAAGGATGAATACTAGAAACTTTGTGACAAAACTATATTTTGCTTTACTTTGTAAAGTGATGTCTCTTCAGAATTTTGGAAGTCCTCCCCTTGCCCAGTTGGTAGGTCACATTTTCCTTTTCTGTACAAAATCATCATTCAATACCTCTTTTCAGGACCCTGCTGATAACTGAAAAGCGGCCCACCTCTAACAAATGGGAGGGTACACAGAAGCATATGCTGGTTCAGAGGGTGCAGAAGTTTAGGGAAAAGAAATTGGATGAACCCTGCAGTCCGTCTACAGCTTCCCTAATCTTGGCAATATCACAGCTCTAATACAGTATAAAGATGGTTACTAACTTCTCTGTAACTGTCATTCTTTGAGATGCGCTGCTCATATCTACTCCAATCCTGCCCACCTTCCCCTCTGAAGGAACTGAGGAAGGAAGGGTCAGTGAGCCCTTATAAGCAGTGATATGGGAACACCATTCCAGGGGTCACTGTAGCCAACCCTTCCGGCAGCCTTGCATGACACACACATGCACATCTAGTTGAAGTGGACGGGAGCAGCACTTCTTGAAGAATGACAGTTACGGAAAGGTTAGTAACCGCCTTTCTCCTTCCAGTGCTTGCTCACATCTACTCCAATTAGGTGGTTCCCAAGCACTTAGCAGTGGTGTAGTCAGAAGCTACCGAATTACGAATTTCAGTAGTGCTCTGGCCACTGCAGCTTTCTCTACCACATAGCTTGTAATTGTGTAATGGACTGCAAACATGTGGATAGAGGACCATGTTGCTGCTCTGCAGATGTCCTGAATGGGGACTTGTGCCACAAATGCCATTGAAGTGGCCTGAGCTCTTGTTGAGTGGGCAGTGATTTCAGGCACCAGCTTCTCTTGCTAGTATATAGCAAATCTTAATGCAGGATATGATCCATTTTGAAATTGTCTGCAAGGAGACTGGGAGGCCTTTCATCCCATTAGCCACAGCAACAAACAGCTGTGGGGACTTCCTAAATAGTTTTGTTCTTCCGACATAAAACGCTAACGCTCTCTGTACATCCAGGGAGCATAGAGTGCGTTCCTGTCAGTGGTATGGGGTTTTGGATAGAAAACTGGTAGGACTATGTCTTGATTGGTGTGGAAAGCAGAAATGACCTTTGGTAAGAATGTCGGGTGTAAGCAGAGGCATACCTTATCTTTGAAGAATACTGGGCATGGAGTTTCAGTTGTAAGTGCCTTTACCTCAGATACCCTTCTGGCTGATGTAATTGCCACTAAAAAGGATACCTTCCAGGAAAGATAGAGCTCTGAACATATGGCTAGCAGCTTCAGTGGGAGCCTGGTAAGTGTTCAAAGTAGCAAACTGAGGTCCCAGTGAGGTATAGGTTTGAGAGTTGGTGGAAACCTTTTACCTAGTCCTTTTAGGAAGCAGCTCACTGTTTGAGAAGATAGAGAACCCTCCCTGGCGATCATGAAAGGCAGATATCACTGCCATGTGGACCTTGAATGATCACATGGATAAATCTCCCTGCTTCAGGTGAAGAAGGCCATCCAAAATGGAGGGCACTAGTGCCTCACTGGCAGCAACATTGGATTGTTGGCATCACTGGCAGAAGCATTTCCATTTTGCTAGCTATGTTGACCTTGTTGAAGGCTTCTTGATTTCCATCAATATCTCCCTAACCTGTTGAGGGCACTGCAATTCTTGTTGGTTCAACCACAGAGCTTCCATGTTGTTAAGTGGAGAGACGGAAGGTTTGGGTGACATAACTGGCACTGGTTCTGAGTGAGCAGATGCTGGTGCAGCAGTAAGGTGAAAAGGACTGTTGCCAGTAGGTCTAATAGATTGGGAAACCAATATTGGTGGGGCCATGCTGGTGCAATTAGAATCATTGATGATCTGTGTCTTTCTGCCTTTGCCAAGACCTTGTGGATCAGCAGAAAGGGTAGGAACGCATAAAGAAGCCTTTCGTTCCAGGTGAATTGGAAGGCATCTGTCAGGAAATCCTTCCTGGGCCATAGGAAAGAGCAGAACCTTTCACATTTTGTGTTTTCCTTTGAGGCAAACAGCTCTAGATTGGGCGTTCCCCACTTCTGGAAGACAGGATGGGCCATATCTATGCAGAGCAACCAGTCAGGATAGACGTGCTGAGGGAGTCTGCTAGTGTGTTCTGGGACCTCGAGGCTTCCAGATGAATTCCCAGGAGGATACAGAACTTCCGTAGGGCTAATGCCTCTCTGCAGAGGAGAGGGGAACAGGGTCCTCCTTGTTTGTTTATATAAAATACTGCAGCGATGTTGTCCATTTTTATTGGCATGGTTTTGCCCATGAAGTGATGTTTGAAGTTCTGGCATGCTAGCCTGACCACTTGTAGCTCCCTCACATTGATGTGGTCTGATAGGCCCTTCTAGCTCCAACAACCTTGTGTTTTCTCAGATGGTTGAGATGGGCCCCCCAACCCAGATCCAACACATCTGTCACTAGTTTAACAGACAGCTGGGACTTTGAGAATGGAATGCCAGAACAAATCATGTCGTGGTCTGTCCACCATTGTAGGAAGTCCAGGACATGTGATGGTACAGTAATTAACTGGTCCAAAGGATCCCTAGATGGACAGTAAACCAAGACTAAACAAAGCAATAGGGGTCTTAGGTGGAATTTGGCATAAATGACCACTTGTGTGCAGGCTGTGAAAAAGCCTAGCAGTTTTAGGGATCTTTGGATTCAGCAATAGGGTGATGGGACAGATCATCTATTGCCACTGCAATATTTTGAAAATGAGTGGCTGGTACGAAGGCTGTAGCATGTTTGAGTTCAGTGTAGCTCCTATAAATTATACTTTTTGGGCAGGTATTAGTGATGACTTCTTTTCATTTATCAACAGGCCCAGTTTGTTGAACATCCACTTTATAAGTTATATGTGAGTGGTCACTTGTTTCCTGGACCTTCCCTTTACCAGTCAATCATCCAAGTATGAGAAAACGTGTACTCATGGTTTCCTGAGAAAGGCCACCACCATCACCATGTATTTTGTAAAGACTCTGGGGGCTGCGGATGGTCCGAATGGGATGGCCATAAATTGAAAATGTCTGTTGCCCACTATGAATCTCAGGAACCTCCGGCGCCTTGGGTTAACTGAGATATGTAAATATGCATCCCTGAGGTCGAGGGCAGCATACCAATCTCTGGGGTCTAGAGAGGAAATAATCAAAGTCAGGGAGATCATACAAAATTTTGTTTTCCTTACAAATTTGTTCAAATTCCAAAGGTCCAAATTAGTCCTGAGACCTCCCCTCAACTTTGGGATGAGGAAGTACTTTGAATAAAATCCCTTTCCTCTCAGTCCTGCAGGAGCTCCCGTCACTGGTCCTAGATCTAGTAGTAGCTGTAGCTCCTCAATCAGTAGCTGTTCGTGAGAGGGTCCCTGAAAAGGGACAGGGAGCACGAAGAGTGGGGGTGGATGAAGGTATAGAATTGGATTGAGTATCCCCGTTCCACCATGCATAGCACTCAACTGTCCGAGGTGATTAGAGATCACACATGGTAGAAGTGGTATAAGCAGTTTAAGAACAAGCGGGTTACATTGTAGATAGTTGGTACTCCGTCCTCGGGTGCAACTTAAAAACTTGTTTTCGTCCCTGTGATCGTTTTGAGGGGTCATCATTCCTATTGGACGAGAAGCATGGTCTTCTATCACTGTTGTTATTAGAGCACTGCTACCCCATCTGTGCCCAGAATCTTGTCTCTTCTGTGGATGGCAAGGGCAGGGAGAAAATTGGGGCCTGAAGTGACATCTCCGGGTTACTGGTGTATGCATTCCCAGTGATTAAAGTGTGGCCCTTGAGCTCTTTAGGCTGTGCAATTTTGAGTCTGTTTGCTCTGAGAATAAAGATTTACCCTCAAAGGGAAGGTCTTATATTGCTTGTTGAATTTCATATGGTAGGCCAAAGGCTTGGAGCCAAGCACTGCACAGATATCCTCGAGGCCATAACCCCAACTGCTGCATTAGCTGCATCCAAGGCCCCTTGCAGAGAGGCTTTGCCTACCAATTTCCCCTTGTTGACTAGAGTAGTGAACTCCCTTTCAGACTTAGGTGGCAACGATGCTGAAAACTTATCCATGGAGCCCCACGCATTAAAAGTATATCTGCTCAGAACAGCTTGTTGATTAGCAACACTGAACTGTAGACCTCCTGTGGAGTATACCTTTCTACCATAAAGGTCTAGCTCAGTGGTTCCCAACCTTTTTCAGGCTCGGGACCCCTTCTGAACAAAAAAAAATTTGCGGACCCCCCTAACTGATTATGTAATCTGGCCCATGCCGCTCTGGCAGTGCCGCTGGGACAGCTGGCAAGTGGCACCGCCACCACCATGGCCTGTGTCGTTGGGGAGCTAAGCTGTGGTAGCTATGACCCTCTGCCCTTTCCCCTTCTGGGAAGCCGCCATGGCCTCATCCCCTCTGCTGGGATCCAGCCGCTGGTAGGGAGAGGCAGCCTTGGCAGAGTGTATCGGGGCTGCAGCTGGATTCCAGCCCTGGTAAGGAAAGGCTTCGCGGACCCCCTGCAACATGTTCGCAGACCTCCAGGAGTCCCCAGACCACAGGTTGGGAACCACTGACTAGCTTTTTGGCCTCCTTGGCATTAGAGGCTGATGTCTGTGCCCCTTGCTTCTATCTGTTATTTGAGGCTGCCACTACCAGGGATCCCGGGGAGTGATGTATATACAGATATTCATAGATATTAGGGGGTACAAAGTACTTGCACTCGACATGCTTAGGTGTGGCAGGCACAGAGGAAGGTGTTTGCCATATGGTTTCCATAGTCTTATCAATAGTCTTTATTAGAGGTAAGGCTATCTTGGAGGGTCCTGAAGAGGATACCATGTTTATCATTGGGTCAGAGGATTCCTAATTGACCTTTGAAATTTTGATTTCTAAATTGTGGGCTACTTTCCTGAGTAGGTCTTAATACACCTTATCATCTAGAGAGGCAGGTGCTGGGATGGTCCCCACAACCTTCTCTTTGGGAAAGGAGAAAGATTCCCTCAACTGGTCAAGGTCACCCGGTTTGGCATTGGGATCCCCCTACAGTGCCAGGGGTTCATGTTCATCTGTGGCACTGGTGGTCCTGGTTTCAGTGCTAGCATGAGCTCCTCGGTATCAAGCAGGAAACCAGTGGGAAATCCCTGCCAGCACAGAGTCTGCTCTGGAAATTGTCTCAGACCTAGTACCCGAAGGTCTATTCATTGAAATTACTGAAAGAGGGCAGGTAGACTGGGGCCCTTGAGCTTGGTGGTAGGCCCATAGTATCCAGAAAAGCCAGTTATTGGGGGTTTGCCATTGCAACACCCACAGTACCGGGAAAGCCTGTTGGTGGTTGCAGTGCCATGAGATGCAGCAAGAGCGGCTTCCTCACGATGTGATAGAATCCACCTCTGACTTTGAAGGTGAGTGGCTTCTTGGCGACCAGGGCGGTGCTGTGGATCTCGGAATTGTGGATCAACATCGAGGTGAGGAATTTTGAAGTGGCATTGGTTTCCCTTTTGAGTGGATCATTCTTCACGGTGCTGAGGATGGTGTGCCCAGCATCGAGTGCTGGGGCACCGTGGACTCTATTAAGCCTCTGGCTGCTTCAGATGTATTCTACCTATTCTTCTACACCTCCGATGAGGGAGGCATCTGGATCTGGACTTAGTGTCCCCAATCCTGGGGCCAAAGTCAACTGTGGAGGTGGTCTAGGTGTGGTGACTGCGTGGCCTGACGCATGTCTCACAGCACCAGACCCTTCATTACTCTCCTTGGGCATTGGAGCCCTGCCTTTTTCCGGTCTGTGCTTCCTTTTTTGGCACCAGAAACTGGGATCGGTGCCTCGGGGTGGACTTCAGTGCCAGAGATTTCTGGGGCTGGGAGTCCTTATTGTTACTTTTATGTGTCAAGTTCTTCAGCGTTTGGGCATTCTTTGCTGGTGCCGATGTTGAGGCCAGTTCCAAGGGTCTGGGAAAGGGCCTAAGTGCCGACAACATGAGTAGGAGCTTGATCCTTTGAGCTCTCTCTTTCCGAGACCTTGGTTAGAAAGCTTTGCAAATCTTGCACTTTTGGCTTAAGTGCGCTTCACCTAAGCACTTCAAGCAGACAGAGTGTGGGTCGCTCTTTGGCGTAGGCTTTCTACAGACTTTGCATGGTTTGAAGCCTGGGGACTGAGGTATCCCCTGCCCCTTGAGGGTAGAAAGTAGACCCTTAAGGGGAGTGCTTGAAGCAACAAGGAGCTAAACTCTAACTTTGACTACTACAAACTAAATGAACAATTCTAACAATGATAATGGGAAAGAAAAAACTTGGACTGCTAAGGGAAATTTCACGTACCTGAGAGAGCACTTCTGACTAACTGTCAAGGGCAGTAAGAAGGAACAGAGGACGGAAGGGTCAGTGTGCCCTTAGGTGATATGGAAGCGCCACTCTAGGGGGATCTGCAGCTGACTCTGAGGAAAAGCTTTTTGGCAGCCATGCATGATGCGCACGCACACCTAACTGGAGTTGATGTGAGCAAGCACTTGAAGGAGAACAACATGTCTTGCTTTGCAATGTCAAGGCCTTGGAGAGGCAGGTACAGGAAGACAGTTTGTAGGAAACACTCTCTATTGTGGACAAGTTCCAGATGGGTAGCGGTGTTAGTCAAGTTCAACAAAATGAACAAGGAGTCTGGTGGCACTTTTAAAATCCCACTTTGTCAGACACTCCCAGGAAACCCCATGAGACAAATAAATTTGTTGGTCTTTAAATGTGCCACCAAACTCCTTGTTTGTTTTAATATCCATTGTGGATGATCTTACTGTCACTTTCTGGATTCTACAGTCAGAAATGTACTGTTTTACTTTCCTCTACACCCAAGGCCAGTCCAAGGTATTTTGGTACACTACGCAACTGAGATTCTGGCACCCCGCCCAGTGGCCTGGGTTGGGCCAGATGGTGGGCCCTCCACCAGCCTGTCCAGGTGGCAGGCAGGCACCACACGGGCTGCCAGGCCAGATCACAGCAGCAGCACCACTCCCCCAGCCAGGACCAGCTCTCTGCCCATGGCCCAATGTCAGCGTGCTGCCACTCCTCCAGGGCCTGCTCCCCGCCCACAGCCCAATGCCAGGGGCAACACCACTTCCCCAGCCAGGGCCAGCTCCCCGCCTGCAGCCCAATGCCACTGGCGGTGCACCAGGGCCTTGCTCCACTCTAGAGCTTAGCTCCTGCTACTGCGGAGCAGGGTGGTACGGCTTGCTGGCTCCAGTCCAGCCCTGTGGTGCCTCCTAGTTCTTGGCACCCTAGGAGACCACCTAGGTCGCCTCTATGGACGTTCCAGTCATGTCTGCACAATTGATGTTATTTCTTTATGTTTTATTTCTTATCCTCCACATTTTGCCGCAGGAAAGCACTCTACCTACACCACATATAATTTTCAGCTATTATCATTATTTCTATTGTGCTGGCTCACAAAATGTACTCCCCCCCAACACACATCAGCTTTTAAGTGGGTCAGGGAGACAGCAATACCTGTGCTCAGCATTTATGACTGGTTCTAAATCCAACTCTGGGTGAAATTCCAGGTGTTGGCTACTACCTAGAAAACCCCAGAAAGCCTTGAAGCTGGCTCTCTCAGGGTATGTCTATACTGATGGCAGAAAATTCACCACCGTCATCTCGGCATTCTGAACTCGCTGCTCCACTCCTGGAAATCTTAGGAGCCAAGGAGCATACAGGAAACTGACCATAAGCAATTTGCCTTCGGCTTTCCCAAATGTGTACCAGCAGCTAAAAAAGTCGCCAGCAGCTATGCAAGTAATTTTACATTCCTTTCATAACTGCTGGTTGACTGCTCCCGAAAACTGGCCCCCATGGCTGAGACTGCCTCTCTCACTATGTCCTATCACGGGCTCAATCGTCTTGATACGTTTTTCCAGAGTTGAAATTCTGAGGGTGGGTAACAACATACACCTTCTCAAATTCACACCCTCTAGAAATTTCCCAAAGCCCAAGTCTGACTAGGTTTAGCATAGGATGCAAAGACGCATATGATCACTGTGGCTTTTCTTAACTTGGACCAACCCACCAAAGGGTGAAAGGAATCCCTCTATCATCAGCCGCTGCAGAAGACTGAGTTGAGTTTGTGGTCTGGATTAAAAGAACTACTAAATGCCCAACACCCTCACTGTGATCCATTCTAGGTGTTGACAACAGATTTAATTTGTATAATCATGATGATTCACTTACAATAAAATTATTTATACAAAATAGAAATTTCTAGTTCTATTGTAACCCTTGTACAGTACATATTACACACAACCTTTTTTGTCATCTTTCCAACTCTGAAGTAATTATAGATGCACTGACATAAGAAATCCAGTGAATGGTCAGACTATGTATGTAACTATGTGAATCCAATCAATTTTACTAATAATAGCATATGTGAGCTTTTGATTAGACAATTATTGCAATATTACATAATTTAGATTACATAAATTATCTTAATTTTACTACTAATAGCTTTATCTTCGGTGACCATTTTTATGTAGTCTGTTTCTTTACAGTGACGTAAGAATGGGTTTTGAAGGATGATGACAGAATTCACTGTTCAAAGGTAAAATTCTCAAATGAGCCAAAGTCCCATATTCAAAAGCAAATTTGGTACTTAAGATATTTAGACTCCCAAATCACTATGGCACTTTGAAAATTTTACCTTTTGTCCTTATCTAATTCACAGACCCCATGATGTCCTATGAACTTGACCAGCATGAATGCCAGCACAGGCATCCTAGACACCAAAAGGCACTTCAATCTCATTCAGTACTGCCTTATTTTGTTAATTTACCACTTTAAAAAATCTAAAAACTGCACGATTAAGATAAATTTTATAGCAAGTTAATAAACTCTAGGCCGTCATTGGGGTACCCAAACAAAAAGAAAGCAACAAGAATCCCAGAGATCTGGAAATGTAATTTCTCCAGTGGAATCATTTTGTAATGCAGTTACCAGATATTTCGGATAGGGTTTGCCCAAAACAGCAGACTGCTGCAGTTCTTATAAACATTCATCACTGAATGGAAATACTGGTGATGACACTGAGAAAGTATGAGCTCACTCCAACAATAACAGAACCACTCATGATAGTCTTAACAAGGGGAGGGGGAAATAGAAAGGCAGCTGACATGAAACCAAAAACCTAGGAAATGTACAAACTTTTTGAGTCCTCAGCAAACTGTCAAATGCTTCCAAGAGATTATCATGGCCACATTTTGTTATAGCGGTTGCTTCTCCTTTCTCGCCAGATGGAGTTAGAAGTGGCAAACACTCATTAACTGAGGAAAATTGCAACTGTATTGTGTGAATGGATGGCATCCCCCTAAATGACAGTTACCTACTTTTCCTGTAGCTGTTGTTCTTCGAGATGTGTGCTCACGTCTACTCCAATTAGGTGTGCGCGCATGCATGCACGGCTGCTGACAGATTTTTTTTCCCTTAGCAACATCCATGGTCAGACAGAGCCCCCTGGAGTCACACTTCTATAGCGTCACATCAAGTGGCTCACCGACCACTCCCCCTTCAGTTCCTTCTCATCAAACCAACAGAGGGGAGATGGGCAGGTATGGAGTAGATGTGAGCACACATCTCGAAGAACGACAGTTACAGGAAAGGTAGGTAACCATCTCTCTCCTTCAAGTGGTGCTCACTTCAACTACAATCAGGTGATTCCCAAGCTTCTGACGGAGTTGTGGTTGGTAGACACTACGAGGCAGAATTCAGCATCACCCTGCCCACTGCAGCAGCGTGCACCGCCTGATGGGAGATTGCGTAATGTGCAGTGAAGGTGTGGATGGATGCCCACGTCACAGCCTTACACATGTCCTCTATGTGAACCCTGGCACTGAAAGCACCAGAGGTGGCTTGGGCCCTTGTGGAGTGCGCTGTGACCCTTGGAGGGGATCTATCCTGAGCATGTATTACGTTCTAATACATGACATGATCCAATTTGAAATCGTTTGGGAGGACACAGGCCGGCCCCTGATCCTGTTAGTGACCACCACAAAGAGCTGTTGAGACTTCCTAAATGGCTTAGTCCTTTCTAAGTAAAAATCCAGGGCACGGCGGTTGTCTAGGGAATGCAAAGTTGTCTGTCACCTTGACATATGTGGTTTTGGATAAAAAACTAGGAGGAAGATATCCTAACTGGTATGAAACTGGAAGACTACTTTGGGCAGGAAAGCGGGGGGGGGGGGGGGGTTGGAGACAGACTTCATCCTTAAAAAATACCAGGCACGGGTGATTGATAGTGAGAGCCCATAGCTCAGATACTCTCTGCGCTGATGTAATTTCGACAAGGAAGGCAACCTTCCATGACAGATATAAGTCTGAACAGGTTGTCATTGGCTCAAACGGATGCCCCGTTAGAACATTAAGAACCAAGTTCAGGTCCCACGGTGAGACTGGAGGCCTCACTGGTGAAAATTTCCTCACCAGGCCCTTCATGAACCGGACCATGACAGACGTGGAGAAGAGTGACCGACCTCCGACTTGGTCATGAAAGGCCGAGACTGCTGCCAGGTGGACTTTCAATGAGGAGACCGATAGTCCCTGCTGCTTCAGAAGCAGCAAGTAGTCCAAGATCGCAGGGATGGCACAGAACATTGGCATGTACGAGTTCTGAGCACACCAAAGGGAAAAATGTTTCTATTTTGCCAGGTAAGTGGATCAAATCAATGGTTTTCTGCTTTCCAGCACTATCTCCCTCACCCCACTAGAACACTGCATTTCGCTACTGTTCAGCCTTGGAGCATCCACACTTAAGTGGAGCACTTTGAGATCGGGGTACCTCAGGGATCCCTGGTTCTGAGACAGTAGGTCTGGGAGCAGCGGTAGCGATATTGGTGGTGCCACAAGGAGATCCAGTAAGGTGGAGAACCAATGCTGGCAAGGCCATGCGGGGGCTATGAGGATGACGAACACTCTGTCCCTCTTTATTTTCACTAGACCCTTGCCCACCAGTGGAAAAGGTGGAAAGGCGTACAGCAAATGGCTCGTTCAGGGAAGCTGAAAAGTGTCACCCATCAAGTGAGGATCCAGCCCTTGGAAGGAGCAAAAGCGATTGCATTTGGTGTTGACGCTGGTTGCAAAGAGGTCAACCTGGGGAGTACCCCACTGCTGGAAGATGGAAGCTACGATCTCGTCCTTTAGGGGTCATTCGGGGGGGGGGGGGTGAATAGAGTGGCTGAGCAAGTGTGCTAGGCTGTTCTGAGCTCCCGGGAGGTAAGAGGCCTCCAGACTTATGCCTAGAGGGATACAAAAGTCCCAAAGTTCCATCACCTCCTTGGTGGGAGCGGGCTTCGCCTTGTCTGTTTATGTAGAACATCATCATGATGTTGTCTGTCTTTATGGTGATGTGACGGCCCATTAGATGGTCTCTGAAGGCCTGGCAGGCAAGTCAGACTGCCCAAAGCTCCCTGACATTGATGTGAGCTAGCTTGTCTTAGCTTGACCAATGGCCCTGAGTTGAGGCCTAGATGTGACCCCCCAGTGTCCGAGGCATCTGTTACTAGGGTCAGCTCTGGAAGGGGCTTTACGAATGGCAACCCAGCACAGACCACTGACTGCTCCGTCCACCACAGCAGGGAATCCAATACAGGCTTTGGCACTGAGATCACCAGATACAGACTGTCCCTGGATGGGTGAAAAACTGAGGCAAGCCATAACTGAAGTGGCCTCAGGCAGGGTGCACGCTGCTAAATGCCCCAGCAGCCTCATACATGTGTGGGCAGTTATCAGGGCTGTATGAGTCCAGTTCTGAATGATGACCAAAATGGGCTGGGAATCGCTCTATCAGGAGGGATGCTCTGGCCACAACTAAGTCCAGCATGGCATCTATGAACTCTGTTCTTTGTGTCGGAGTTAATGTTGACTTTTTATGTTTATCAGCAGATCCAGTTTGTTGAAAGTGCTCTGGATGAAGGAAACACTGACATACTTGCTCTCTTGACGTGCCCTTGACTAGCCAGTCGTCCAGGTACGGGAATACGTGAATATGGTTCTTTCAGAGAAAAACTGCAACAAAAGCCATGCATCTGGTGAAAATCCTGGGTCCCGTAGACAGTCCAAATGCGAGGACCATAAATTGGAAGTGATTGTCCCCCACTAGAAAATGAAGAAAATGTCTGTGCTTTGGGATGATAGAGATGTGGAAATATGCATCCCGAAGATTGAGGGCAGCGTACCAATCCCCAGCCTCCAGGGAAGAGATTACTGACTCCAAGGAGACCATACGAAATTTTGATTTCCTTAAAAACTTATTCGGTGCCCCGAGATCTAAAATGGGTCTGAGGCGTCCCTTGGCCTTTGGAATCAGGAAATACCTGGAATAGAGCCCTTTCCCCTTCCGATGTGCAGGGACGTCTTCCACAGCCCCTAACGTTAGTTGCTGGTGGACCTCCTCTAGAAGGATTTGGTCATGAGAGGGGTCCCTGAAGAGGGACGGGGGCGGGGAACTGTCAGCAAGGGATAGTGTGGAATTGGATAAAATAGCCCAATTCCACCGTGCCGAGTAATCTGGTACCACGCCTGGAGGAAGTTGGCTAAGCGGTTGCGAAACAATAGCAGGGATGGTACGCTGTCCTCAATGATGGGATCAAATATGCTGCTTGGGGCTCTGGGTCTGCTTTGTGCTGCCCTGCCTTGAAGCATGAGGACATTGTCAGCATGTGCCACTGCCATGGGCACTACTAGATCTACGCTGCCTCTGAGTGCTTTCCTGTCTCTGATATGGGTTGGACGCCCAGAAGACTGGCTTGGGTCTGAAGTGGAAATGCTGAGTGGTTGGTGTGTGCATCCCCAAAGATTTTACGGTTGCCCTGGAATCTTTTAAACTGTGGAGCTTTGAGTCTGTCTGGGATGAAAATAAAGTCTGTCCTTCAAATGGCAAATCTTGTACTGTGTTTTGGACTTCATAAGGCAACCCTGATACTTTCAGCCAAGAGCTGTGGTGCATAGAGATCCCTGTGGCCATGATGTGTGCCGCAGCATCCGCCGCATCCTGTGCCCCCTGAAGGGAGGCTTTGGCCACTGCCTTCCCTTCCTCGACAAGGACATTTAATTCCTTTTTTGAGTCTGGGGAAAGAGAGTCAGCAAAGCGCTCCATTGAGCTCCACATTTTGTGGGTGTAGCGACTCAGGATGGCTTGTTGATTAGCTACCCTGAGCTGTAGGCCACCTGTGGAGTAGACTTTGCACCCAAACAGGTCTAGTTTTTTAGCCTCCCTGGACTTGGGAGTGGGGGCCACGGTGCCCTGTCTTTCTTTGTCAAAGGCAGCCATCATATCAATGAGCTCGGAACAGGATGTGCGTAAGGAAAGTCATAGTTTTTTGAAGACACAAAATACTTTTTCTCCACTCTCTTGGCAGTTGGTGGAGCGGAAGATAGGGTCTGCCATGTCTCTTTCATTGATTTGATTTTTATGATGGACAAAGCCACCCTAGATGGGCCTGAAGGAGACAGTATGTCCATCATTGGGTCCTCTAGCTCATCAGTGATCTACTGGGCCTGAATGCCCATGTTCGATGCTACCCTGCATAGGAGATCCCGGTGTAATCTGCCATCTTCCTAGGTTAGAGCAGGGGTGGAGCCTGCTACATCCTCACTAGGGGAGGACAATGAGGAGACCTCGGCAACAAGCCCGTCGTCCTTATCCCTTGGTGCTGTCAGTGCCGGGATGTCTCCCATGGACATTCATGGCCCGGTGCCTGAGGCAATGGCCTGATCTGGTGCCAGAGTGAGAGAAGGTGTGGGTGCCGGCTCCGGGGCTGTAGGCGGGCGGGAAATCGTCTCTGAACGGGCATGTGGTCTTCTACTACCTGAGGAGGATCTGGTTGACTGGGGTCCATGACCCTGGTGATAGGCCCATGATGTCCAAAAGGGCCATGCGCCTGGGTTCTGCCATCATGGGCCCCACAGCACCAGGAACTGTGGAGGCCCGTGCGGGGCTGCATGCTGAGAGGTGGACCTCGATCGGCTTCGAAATGATGATACAGACTCTGGCTCAGGCTCCAACTCCGAGGGAGACTGTGATCTCAGGGACCATGCTGGCGTCGTCAAACGTGGTGCCAGGGGGGAACAGTGCAGTGGTCGCAGCAGCGGAGTGGGTTTGCCCCAGGAGGGAGTCGGTGCCGAAGTCTCCCTTTCCTTTTCTGTACTCTCTGTCAGGTCCCTCGCCACCTCAGAAGTCTCCAAGGTCAAAGAAGAATGAACTACCAGCACTTCATCATTCAAGTGTATTGGTGGAGAGGGCCCCAGTGCTGGGCTCAGCTGAGGGAGATCTTGCTTCAGCACCGGATGTAATGACTGGTGGCCCGACACATGTCTCACTGCACCGGACTCCTTGTCCCCTGGCTCATGGGGAGACCGGCCCCTATCGGATCTCAGCTTCTTCTTCAGCACCAGGGATCGCGATTGGTGCCGACCGGGAGGAGATGGCTTACGGTGCCACGATTCAGCCGGTGCCGAGCACCTACTAGTAGCTGGTCCGCTTTTTGCCATTGCCACTCCAGTCGATGGGTCTGAGATGGATGACGGTGGTTTAAGTACTTCTTCCCTAAGGAAGATCTTAAGTCTCTGGGACCTATCTTTCAAAGTCCTGGGTTTAAAACCTAGACTTGCACCTGTCACATACCTTAAAGCTTGGGAAACCAGGCATTCCCCTGCAGTGGGCAAAGGGGAGGAAAAACAATCCCCTGGGGGGATAGAACATTTAGAACTACTCTATCTAACTAACACTAACTAACTAACTATTTACATGTAAAAGAAATGATCAGGCAAAGCCCAGTACAAACTGGCAACGGGGAAGGTCTCAAGAGAGACAACGAACGGACTAGCCGGCAGGGCGGTGAGAAGGAGCTAAAGGGGGATTGGTCGGCGAGCCACTATATGGGGGACTATAGACACGTGACTCCAGGGGGCTCTGTCTGATCATGGGTGTTGCTAGGGGAAAAAAATCTGCCGGCAGTCATGCACGCACGCACATGCACCTAATTGGAGTTGACGTGAGCACCACTCGAAGGAGAACCAACAGTTTTCAAACTTTTTTCTCAGGACCCAGTTAAAAACAATCATTTATGCTGCAACTCAACAATTACATCTTTTAGCAATACATTCCAGTCATTTGGCGGCAGCAGCTAGCGGTGCCATGACCCAGCACCTGAGGGTCTGTGACCCCGTACTGGGTCCCGAACCATAGATTGAAAACCACTGCTCTAAACCTCCAGGACAAAGGAGAATTCTTAAACAGCAGGGCCATTTTAAAGAGCCATGATGCATTCAAGCAATGCAGATTTCATTTAATGTAACTGGAGGATGGATAAAGTTCTGGAAAGTCATATATCATATATCATATCATATCATATGTTTCATATAATACTCAGGCAGCCAGAAATCACTTGGATAAGGCATAGAAAAAAGCCCCACCTGCAGAGGATAAGAATCAGAAACTGGAAGGGACCAGGAGAGGTCATCGAGTCCAGTCCCCTGCACTCATAGCAGGACCAAGTACCCTCTTAAACTATCTCTGAAGAAGAAGTTGGCTAATAGTGCAGCTTTTATCCTGTTTCTTGGTCAGTAACGGTGGCTTTCAAAAGAAACACAGCTTCCCCTGACTACTCCATTAATTACAGTGATAGTGAGAATAACGTACTATACACTTACAATGGATGGGAGAAGGGAATTATCTGGTACCAGTTACTCTGAAAATTCCTCCTTCGTGGCACCTAATTGTGCCTACAGTGCTTTTGTCAGCATTATCATCATAAGGTTCACATTACTCTTGTAGTAGCTGTGTCAGTCCAAGGACTTTAACTACTTACACTACACCAGGGGTCTCAAACTCAAATCACCACAAGGGCCACATGAGGACTAGTACTCTGGCCCGAGGGCTGCACCACTGAAACCTTTTCATACAATGCAAATATCAGTAACAATAGTGTCATTGTGGGTCTCAGGAAATAGCTTTAGGGGCCACATGCAGCCCACAGGCCATGTGTTTGAGACCCCTGCACTACACAATCTGTTCCACCTTGTATTTTATACCTATGACAGATTATAGACAAATTATGGGTACAAAGATCTTTAAAGACTAGAAAACAAAATACAACAATTGCAAAAGGATGTCTAAGCAGTAAGTGTTGATCTGGTTTGAGCTGTGAGATTTTTTTTTTTACCTGAATTTATATTATACATTACAACGAATAGAAAATAACTTGAAATATGCAAATAGCTCATCAGTAAGAGAGGCAATTGCCACACACATGGAACAAGGACAAAAGAAGGAGTTTTGTCACCAGACCTTTGGCAAAAAGAGACCTCACCCTCAGTACTTTTGTCATGTCAGTGCTGATGAGCAAAGAGAGTCATCCATCTATAACCAGCATACCTCCAGAGACAAAGGTAATTTTTAACGCAAACATTGTAACACAGAAGAAAAGGAGGTTAGCGAAAGAAGAGATGTCAAATCTCTCTTCAGTCAACAGTTCACCTCTGTTGGTTGGTTCTTCTAGCTACAACTGAAAGGCACTTTAAACACTGAGGTGAAGAGGTTTACTTTGTGACTTTAAACGTTTTTTTTTTTTTTTTAAATTCACAGTTTGCTCAGCATATAATGGGGTGCCAGGGAATGGCTGTTCTTCTTCAGAAGGAAACCTTTTAATGAACATTATGGTCTCTAGGCAATGGTTCTCAACCCGGAGTCCGGGGACCCCTGGGGGTCTGTGGAGCTATTGCAAGGGGTCCGTGAACACATCTGGCCCCAGACACTGCCAGCCAGAGATTCATGTTGGAGAGGGCTCTAAAATTCTAGAAACATCCAGTCTTCCAACCCATTTCCTTTGTCAAAGGTTATACAGAACACATTTGGATTGGGAATGAGAAGAGGGATTTAAAAACAAATTAACCACCACATTAAAGCAAAAGAGAAAAAATTAGGCCAGGTCTACACTCAAGTGTTAAGTCAACCCAGAAATGCTGCTCATAGAATACGAAAAATCCACACTCTGGAGCAGCGCAGTCAGGCTGACCTAACCACTGGTGTAGACAGCACTAAGTCAATGGAAGAAATGTTCTGGATTAACTATACTGACAAGAGAACCCATCCAGTCACTGCAGTAAGCGTCTACACTGAGGTGCTACACTCACCTATGCTGAGGTGCTGTAAATTTTCAGTGTAGACTAGCCCTTAGATTGTCTTTGATACTTAGACCTCCTGACCCCAACTTTGACCCAATGAAATAGCTTTCAAATAGAGAATGTCTCCTAGAATTCAGCCTTGATGTAGCAAAGCACTTAGGCACGTACCTAACTTCAACCACTGAAATGAAGTTTGACCTAAGTTTAAAATTAAATGAATGTTTTGCTGCACTGGGACCTTAAAGAAATGCTGGAGCAAGAAAAATTGTATGAAAGGTTTGAGAGTGCCATTTTTAAGTCAAGTGAAATGGTAAGTCAGCTACCTAGCCAATACTTGAAAGTTACCAAGTCTGTTTTATATAGGCCAGCTCAGTGGTGCTCAGCCTGATTTATCCTGCCTATGCCCAGCCAGAGCTGTCGCTAGGGGTGGGCGACAGGCGCAATCACCCCAGGCCCTACACTGTCCTGCCCTGAGGAGGACAGCGCAGGACCTGAATCGCTGCCCCCACCCATGGCCGCGCTGTCCTCCGCCCCCTCCCTGCTGCTTTTGGCACGGGGGAGGGGGGGGCGGAGCGCAGAGCCTGCCTCTGCTCCCCACCGGCTCTGGGGGCAGGAAGAGCCAGCCCAGGGGCAGAGTGGGACAAGCCACAGGCCAGGTTTCTCTCTCTGGCCCCTCCCCTGGGCCGAATGTTCTGCCCTGGGGGTGGGGAGGGCTGGCCCAGAGGCAGGACAGCAGAGCAAAGCCCAAGCCCCCAGACCAGCCCACTCTGCCCCCAGGGTCAGGGGTAGGGCCACAGTACAGGACCAGCCGGCACTCCCCCCCCAGCGCATGGGGGACAGGGCCCTGCACAGGCCAGCTGGCCCGGGGCCCCGCACCCTCCCCCGGAGATGGCTCTGCCCCCAGGTTTACAAAATCAAACATAAAAATACAGAAGGGTCACAGCACAGTCACTAAACAATTACTTAACTTCCTATTTCTACCGTATAATCCTAAAAAACCCAACTGGCATTAAATACAGTTCTGTACTGACATTTCAGTATATAGCAGTCTATAAAGCTGTAAAATCAAGTCACTGTCAGTATGAAATTGTAGTTCGTACTAACTTTGCTGGTACTTTTTATGTAGCCTGCAGTAAAACTACATAAATACCTACATCAGTTGATGTATTTCCTCTAAGACCTCTGTGAACCACCAGGGGTAAAGGTATCCCTGTTAAGAACAACTGGTCCAGCTTTCTTAAACAATGAAGTGGAGAACAAAAATCTACTTTCTTAACCCTTGGCTGCAGAAAATTAAACACATTCCTGAGTTTCTGTGACTGGGGAAATCTTGGAATAAGGCCTTTCTTAATTCACAAAGCTTCAGACATATTTGTTCTTTCCCCATGCTGTTGCTGTGTGCAAAAGGCACATGTTAATGCAGCTTCCCCTAATAATCTGTTTATCTCATTGCTCACCTCTCTGCAGAATTCTCTGAAGAACCCTTGGCCAAACAGCAAATTTCACTCCCCTAAATCATTCCCAGGCACATGCTTCCATTGTTCTATTAACTGAAAAGGATTTAAATGACAATCCATGTTGGTGGCATACCCATAGCTCCTTTATTCATTTCTTGGCATTTCTTACCTCCTTTAGGAATATAAGCAGTAATTTTAAAGGAATGTGCACCTCAACATCATGGGCAGAGGACTCTTTTCCAAACTCTTCGGAAATTATTTAAAAAGGAAGACTAAAAAGGCATATAGAGGCTCAACAGCTGTCCCCTTTTCCTGTCTAACGCTACCCAAAGTGGTTCCACAATCCTCTCCCTTGACTGGAGTAGATGCCCTAAGATAAAATGGTCGCATCCCATCAACAACTGAATCTTATGCATCTGTTAAGTAACTAGTGCTAAATTAACATTGTGGGGGATGGGGAGAGAATGGCTGCAACCTGCAAGTTACCTGGTTCCCTTTCTGCAGTTCTGTTTCTCAGCCAACCTGTGCCCCAGGGAAACCTTTGGAAATAGATAACCTGCTGGGGGGACGGGGACCAACAACACACATCAATGATTTGGAGAGCTACCCAGGTTCAAATTTCACTCAGTCAGAAAATCATATTAAATTGCCCATTCAGGACATTGCATGAAATTTTGCAAAGTTAACAGTAACATTTATTTAAAAAAAAAAAAAAAAAAAAAAAAAAAAAAGGAGGCCTGTGGTACTTTTAAAAACTAAAAAATTTATAATCTTATGCAACAGATACATTTTGTTTGTTATGTTTGTTTGCTTGGGTTGTCTGTTTTGCTGAAAGAGACTAACATGGCTACCCCTCTGGAACTTCTCAGCAACATTTGTGTGTATTTGTGCCACTAAATCATGCATTTAATGTGCCCAGTTATGTCTCAAGGCAGACGTACAAAACTTTTATACATTTATAGATTTCCAAGGCTGGGAGGAACTACTGTGATTTAGGAAAACCGTTACAATATCTTTTCTATTCTAGAATAGGTCTCAACAAATTTGCTTCTGGTCACCATGGTGACCAGTTTCAGTAGCCTGTCACCTAGCTCCACTGCAGAAATGTAATGGAGGAGCACACTCTGGCCAACAGTAGAATTGCTGGTGCCTAGGTGTGAGCCATTTTTCTCACACACACTGAAGTGCCACACACCAAGGCTCTGGTCTGCAAAAGTTGAACCAAATTAGAGAATACTGTTCCATCCACAGCCAAAGCTAGGTCACCAGATTTCATACATTCAAATATATGAGATGTATGACAGACATGGCCATTTACTGCAATATCCTCGACAAACCTTAATGAATTAAGTTTAATTATTTCAGGAGTTCATCGTATTAAAAATGAAAATGTTTATGCATTATTGGGATCACTACTGGCCAGTTTCTTGATCCACCACACCACTTAAAGAAAAGTGAGTTAAAACCCAATTTTGCAGAAACTTACACATAGCCTTAAATTAAACACTGTGAGTAGACCCATTTATGCCGATGCTTAAACTGCAGTAACAGGGCCTCATCTTATATATCCCCCCAAAGACATTACAAAAAGACATTTTTAATTTCTGTTCTGAAAAGTTCCTCTCTGTCTCCAACTCTATGTTATTCAATTTACCTAACTGCAATAAAAAATAGTTAATGGCAGTCAGTGTCAGCAATAAAATTAAGACAGCTCATGCCTTTGGTCCCAGTCTAGATCAGTGGCTCTCACGGTATTTACCACTGCGGCCCACATATTCAGCTTTCTATATGTTACGTGGGATGCTTTCACACCATATATATGTACTACCTATATGGCACCAAGGATGTCATATGGGTTGCAGCATTGCGCTGATTGGGCCTCAAGTGGCCCATGGGCCATGGTTTGAGAACTAGTGCTCTAGTCTAGATGCAAACACAGTATACAGAAGACTATCCTGGCATATGTTGTAAAAGCAGGTTTAAGATTAGCAGTTGCAGTGTAGCATTGTATCAAGGATAGCTGTTTCTAACCCAGATTTCTAATCTCAAACTAAAGTTTGGTTTAAAACTATCAAGTTAGATAAACTGAAGGCTGCAACCTGTGCAGCATATAAACAAAGAGATTTAATTCCCAGAACCAAACCCATGACCCCTCAAATAAAGTGGCAAAAGCACACTTTGCAAACCAAATCTAAACTTTGCTGGTTCAGTTCGTTGCCAAACTATCATGGCCAGCCCAAGCTTTTTGGTGCCCTAATCTAATAGTGATTTTGCTCCCCGCCTCAACCCCCAGTCCAGACCGCCAGCAGAGTGTGCTGCGAGCGGGGAGCAGAGCAGGGTGAGATGGGCTTGCTGCCCCCCCCCCACCGCGCCCCTCCACCCAACCCTTGGCACCCCCTAATTGCTGGTGCCCTAGGCAACTACCCAGGTCACCTCTATGGAAGGACCGATCCTGCAAACTATTAGCTGGTACTACTGATGTCAAACTCTCCGAAGCCAACCTAGACATACTGATGCTCTCAAAGTAACAATGTAGGTCAGAAAAACTGAATTCTCTCTCTTTCCAGAGCATCTCCAGTGCCCCAGACAGTTTTATAAAACAGTCTCTTCTTCTGGTTTTGTAACCCCTGCTGCTGGCCAGCTTAACCAAAAATTGACAAAAGACTTTCTGAGTGCCCAATGATTCCCCCACACACTGTACTTGAGCCATAATCCTTGTCTTCACTAGCATTTTTTCCTAAATTCTTCCCCCTATTGTTTCTATTCTGTTCAGCACTCCTGGTGGCAGCATAAATGTAAATAATGCAAAAGCAGCTGCCTGAGTGCTAACCACTGTACAGATCTATTCATATGAGATGATGTTTAAGTGGCTACCTACAATAATGAGTGGTACACTTCCCTGGAATAGTAGATATAGTCATATATTAATTCTGAGTGGAGAAAAGTGTAAGGAGTACAGTGACTTTGCTGTTGAGGAAGTTCCAACACCCTCCTCTCTCACTGTATACTCCATATACAACAGTTGATGCCCACCAAAGTCATCACCTGAATTCCCTTCCTCCCTCCCCACCTTGTGAAAAATATCTTTATTGTAAAATATGGTCAGTCTATCAGAACTCAAAACAAGCCTCAGAATATGCTTTGCAATAATTCCTTTGGATCTGCAGATTGCCACAGTGTAAGGGTCAACAGTGGGTAACCAATGTAACTGTCCTTCTTCAAGATGGGCTGCTCACACACATTCAGTTACAGGTGTATGTGCACCACAGTGCATGGTAGCTCGGAAAGTCTTTTAGCCAGCCTGTCAAGTCGGGCACACAGCCAACGCCCTCTCCGTGCCACGACCATGGCTATATAGGTGACCATGACCCTGACCCTCCCAGTCCCTTCTTTTCGCCAACTGCAGTTAGTGGGTACGGTGGGAGGGATCTGAATGTACGTGAGCAGCCCATCTCAAAAAAAGGACGGTTAGATTGGTAATCCACCATTCTTCTTCAAGCGCTGCTCACATCATTCAATTACAGGTGACTGCTAGCCATACTCAAGGATGATGGGCAGACCTACAGCTTACCCACATTGAGTACAGCTCTGCCCAACGCAGCATCCTTCCTTCCTGTTGGACGATAATGTAACGCATCACGAAAGCATGCATCAACAACCACCTGGCTGCCTTGCAGATCTCCTGGATCGGGACCTGCACCAGAAAGGCCATAGAAGAAGCCTGGGCTCTAGCTGAGTGGGGTCAGACTCTCCCCGGGAGAGGTGTACCCGACCTTCTGTAGTAGTCTTTAATACAGCTCACTATCCATCTGGAAACACACTGTGTTGTCATTGGTTGCCCTCTTTCCTCTCTGCGATGGCGACGAAGAGCTGAGAGGAGTTGCAGAACTGGCACGTACGCTCAATGTACGTCAGGAGTGCTCATCTGACATCCTGGCTGTGCCACTTTCTTTGGTTTTCCGTGACCTGGGTGTCCAGAAAAAATACCAGGAGGCAAACATCCTGGTTCAGGTGGAACAGTAAAACCACCTTCAGGAGAAACGATTGGTGCAGGCGTGACAGCACTTTCTCTGCAAAAAATCTTGTATATGGGGGTTCCGATGAAAGGGCTCTGAGACTGGTCACGCAGAGGTTGTGGCCACCAGAAAGGCCACTTTCCACAAGAGGACTAGGAAAGTACACACGTCCAAGGGTTCACATGGGGGCTCTGTCAGATGTAGGAGCACCACATTTAAGTCCCACACAGAGGAGTAGCGGCTCTAGATTGTGGGTATATCTTGTCAATACCCTTCAGGGAACAAGTGGTGGTTAGATTGGAGAAGACTGGGACCCCTTCCACCTTCTTATGAAGGGCTGAAATTGCTGCTAAGTGAACCCCTAGATAGGAAGTTGATAGGCCCTTATCCTTGAGGGTTAAAAGATAGTCCAGTATCAAGTGGATGGGGGTTGACTCTGGTGTCGCCCCTCTTTCCCTGGACCAAAGGGAAAAACACCTCCATTTAGCTGTGTAGGTGGCCCTAATGGAGGGTCTCTTACCACCCACCAGTATCTCCTTAACTCTGTCAGAGCAGAGTCTCTCCGAGTCGTTTAGCCTCGATGCCATCAGGTGAAGCAATCTCAGGTTTAGGTACCACAGCGTGCCCGAGTTCTGCGTTAATAAATCCTCTCTGAGTGGAAGGCAAAACGGGGTATCTATTGATAAGTCTCACAGGATCAAGAACCAGTGTTGTCTGAGCCACTCTGGAACTATCATTATCTTGTCCACTCCATCCCTCTTTATCTTTAGGAGTACCCAGTTAACCATGGGAATCAGAGGGAAAGCGTACATCAGTTGCCCCCCCCCCCCATGGGATCAGAAAGGTGTCTGCAATCTACCTTTCTCTCAGCCTCTGAGGCAACAGAATTGTTGACATTTCCAATTCTGACGTGTTGCGAATATATCCATTTGTGGTACATCCCGCCGCCTGATGACGTGGGACATCACTTCCTCGTGCAGCGACCATCCATGGTGTGACAGGTAGGTTCTGCTCAGCAAGTCTGCTGCACTATTTTTCACCCCTGACAACTGGGCTGCTATTGGCGTGAAGTCGTGTTTCAGAGTGAGTCCCCAAAGGTTGGTGGCTTCCGCACAGAGGGCGGGGGAGCGCACCCCTCCCTGTCAGTTTGTGTAAAACATGGCCGTGGTGTTGTCTATAAGAACCTGGACTGTTTTCCCCTTTATCAGGTCCAGAAAAACCTGGCAAGCTAGATAAATGGCTCTGAGTTCTTTTATGTTTATGTGAAAGGCCCTGCATCTGCAAGCCCATATCCCGTGAGTTGAAAGACCCCCAGAGATGTGTGTCCCCCATCCCGCATCTGATGCATCTGTGATCAGACTCACCGCGGGATTCGAGGTTTCGAAGGGAATCCCACCCCTGGCAAAAGAGCAGGTCCTGCCATATTTTCAGGTTTTCTAGGGACCTCGCGGGGAACTGACAGTACCTTGTTCAAGGGGTGTCTCTGGAGATGGAAGACTGAGGTTACCCAGAGCCGGAACAGTCTCATTCTCATTTGGGCTGTTCTGATCACCAAGGTTGAGGCCGCCCAATAACTGCAGGCACCGTCTGGCTGTGGTGACCGGGATCCTGCGAAGTTCTGAGATGATGGAACACATGGACTGAAATCTCAATAGGTAAAGCGATGCCTTGCCCTTCTTGGAGTCCAGCAGGGCACCAATGAATTCTATTTTGTGGGTTAGAATGGGTTTTGATTTTTCTTGGTTTATGCAAAGTCCCAGGCGATCGCACATCCTTTTCATCATATTGATGCTGTGGCTAGCCTGATGCTTGGACCTTCCTTTTATTAACCAGTTGTCAAGGTACAGGTAAATCTTTATGCCCCGCCTCCGCAGATGTGCCACCACTGTCACCATACATTTTGTGAAAACCCTGGGGGCCAAGGCGAGCCCAAATGGGAGGGATATAAATTGGCAGTGATCCCTTCCTACCACAAATCTGAGGAACCTTCTGTGCTTTTGCCTTATTGCTTTGTGAAAGCATGCACCCTTTAAGTCAAGGGCCGCGAACCAATCCCTCTGATCCAGAGCAGGGATGATTTGTAAAAGGGAAACCATACAGAAGGTTATTTTCCTTATATGCTTGTTCAGTGCCCTTAAGTCCAGAATGGGTCTCAGGTTGCCATCTGGTTTGGGAACTAGGATATAACAAGAGTAGAACCCTTTCCCCCATTGACTCTTTGGGACTCGTTCTATGGTCCCTAGGGAGAGTAGCTTTTTGCATTCTCTTTGTAGTAGCAGATATAGCTCTGGGTCCCTGAAATGTGAATAAGTGGGCAGGTTCCTGTCCCGAGGTATGGATTTGAACTGAATTGAGTATCCTTTGGACATGGTCCCCAAAATCCAACAGCCGGTTGTGATTCCAGCCCACTGAGGTAGAAATCAGGCCAGACGGTTGCTGAATAATAGGGGCTGAGTAGGGGAAGAGGGGCCCTCTACCTGTTTGTCAAAAATCCTGTTTTTGGCCAGCCAATCGAGAGTTGTTGTTTCCTTGTCAGGTTCCCTGGGTTGAGGGTTGGGTTTTTGGGCCCTTACCCACCAGGTTCCTTTCCCTCTCCAGGCCCCCATAGGAACACTGAGACCGCTGGTAAGACCTCTGACGCAAGCCCTGCACTTGATTTTTTGCTACTGCAGCTGTTAAGATTGTTGCTGGGGCTGCTGGGGCCTGAAGGAATGTCTAACTTCCTGCAGCACATACATGCCCAGGGATTTTAGGGTGGCCCTAAAGTCCTTCATCTTGTGTAGTTTAGACTCAGTAGATTCTGCAAACAGAGCTGGGCCTTCAAAAGGAAGGTCCTGAATGATTTGCTGCATCTGTTGTGACAAACCAGAGCTTTGTAACCAAGCTGCCCAGAGCATAGATACTGCTAAGGCTATGTTGCAGGAAGCAGTGTCAGATGTATCCCACGACGCCATTAACATGTCACAGGTGACCGATACCCCTTCCTCAACCAGTGTCTTGAAATCCCTGAGGTGTCACCTGAGAATCACGTTACAAAATCTTTCTAGCGGCCCCCAATAAGGGATGGTGATTCTCTATGCGGAGCTGAAGAGCTAAGGTGGAATAAACCTTCCTACTGAAAAGGCCCCGTTTCTTCGCCTCTTTATTTTTGGGAGTGAAGCTAAGTTGACCCTGTCTCTCTCTATGGTTAACTGCATTCACCACCAGGGGACCCGGAGTAGGGTGGCTGAAAAGGAAGGAAAATTTATCAGCAGGGACATGGTACCTCTGGTCTGCAACTCTGGACATGGGGGAAATGGAGGAGAGGGTTATCCACTCCGCCTTTGCAATGCTGTATACCCCCTCGTGCAGTGGAATTGATACCTTAGCTGTTGGGGCTGCACTCACAAGTCAAACAGGCAGTTGCAACTGTTCTTTTATGACCCCCAAATCCAAGTTCAAATTTGCTGCCATGCATCTAAGTAGATCCTGTTCGGCACAAGGGTCATCTCTGTATGACAAGGGTCGTTGATAGGTTGCTTCATCTGGAGAAGAAAAGGAAGGCATTTGCGATCTGCAGTACTGCACGGTGCTGGGGTCAGGTTCGTCGTCTGAGTCGTCCAAGGAGCCCTGGTAGACGACGGTGCTGAGGCTGGCATTGATGCAGGTTCATCCTCCAAAGGGTAGTTGAGCCACCTGCTAGACCATTCCTGGAAAGATCTAAGGGTGGACTTGCAGTGGCCCCAGAACAGCCTTTTCCCTTTTGGGAGCCACCCTCACTATAAAAGCCACTCTGGAGCCTGCTCTGTGTTCCTCCCAGTGCTGAATGGGTCAGCCAGGGGGATGGTGCCACAAGTGTACGCTCTTGGGCACTGAGGGGCAGGTTGCTTTGGCGTCAAGAATTCAGGGAGCATTTACAACACCGCTTACCAGCAGGCTTCTCCTGGAGTCAGTACCAAGGATGATGGAGATCTTCAGTGCCATGGTTCGTCATCTGACAGTGCAAACGAATCTAAAGTTGATCTTGCTCATCTTGATCCCTGTGAACACAGCACCAATGGTTTGCGTACCAATACAGGTGAAGAGAGGTAACCATTCGATGACTCCTGCTCTGGTCCCGGGGTGGTGCCGGTTTCCAGTACCAGGGAAGAGTCTGCTGTCAGCTTCGAGGCTGGTGCCGCCTCTGCCATAGAGGACCACTCTTTGGAAGAGAGGGCCGGCTTCCCTTTTAATTGTACCAACCTATGTGGTGCCAGGGATGCCACTTCCAAAAGGCCTCTTGCTGCCGCAAATGCCTCCAGTGTCAAGGGGACAGGGATGCATACCAGATCATTTCCCCAAGGTGGAGTAGCTGGCAGCGAGGTGGCACAGCATCGAGGCGATACCAAGTCAGAAATCGTAGCTTTTTAGTAATAGCCAGAGAGCAGCACTGGGTCTTTTCCAGTGCCAGTCTGGCATGCGGTGCCGGCAAGTCCTTAGGCTTGGCGGGTGTACCCCCAAGCCGGTAGCACCACCCAATACTGGGTGATGTTCCGGAGCCTCCGCTCCCCATCTTTATGAGTTCTTCTCTTGAACAACTTGCATATGGGACATTTGTCTGCCAATGTGACTCACCCAGATAGGAGAGGCATCTCTCATGGGGGTTGTCAATCAAGAACACCTTGCAGCAGATGATGCAGGATTTGAATTCCGGCATTATCTATATGCATGTTAACAGAAAGGTTGATTAACTGAGACAGGCGCTTGCTTAATTGCAAGGGCAGGCTGTGGGATCTTCTCCCACAAAAGCTCATGCAAAAAATAAATCTGTTAGTCTTAAAGTGCCACACAACTCCTTGTTTTGTTTTTTGTTGTTGTTTTTTTTTTTGTTTTTTTTTTTTTTTTTTTTTTAATTTTCCAGTACTGTCACTTAGGGCGGAAAGAAGAAACTGGGAGGGTTAGGGTCAGAGTCATGTATATAGCTGCGGTCGCAGCACTGAGGGGGCATTGGCTGCTCACTCTCACCTGATAGGCTAGGGCTAAAAGACTTTCTGGACTACCATGCACTGTGGCACACAGACACCTGTAACTGAATGTATGTGAGCAGCGCTCGAAGGAGTAAATGTGTGGGCAGCACTGAGACAGAAACTGCTTCTGCTCCTTCTCTTATTGCATCAAGCTGACAGCTTGAGAATGAGAGAGGGAGGAAAGGGCAAAAGCTGGGCTTCTGAACTTGTTCATGCTACCTTGATATATGGGATTGGTCAGGTGATCCCCTGCACTGCCAGAGATAAAGGTCGGTTCTGATCTGGAAAGTGCTGTTTTACGCACACAGATGTCTTAAGCTGCACCTTTACTATCTAAATACATACCTAAGAAAAAAGTAATATCTAATTAATAAATTGGGAAAGAGTAAAAAGCAATATCTAACTGACAAATTCTCTTCTTCTGGGTGAGCAGCAGGGAGACAAATAGGATCTGTTCCCCTCTCTGGGGAAGAGCAGGAAGGAAGGAAATGGGAATTATAAGCTTCTACAAAAGGTCCTTTTTTAAAAAGGAAGGAAATAAGATTTAAGTAAAAAATGCTATGCTCAGTATCACCGCACAAGCTAGGAAAAGCTAAAAAATTCTAAACTAAGGATAACACTGTGTCCTCATGTGACATTTTTGGCCTTTCAGCTGAGGCTGAAAAGTCGATTTGTGACTGCTTAGTTTTCATTGTACCCTTCCCGTTACCAAAACAGTTGAGTTATGATTTGGTACTCACACTCCATATATCTCATCCATGGCTTTTCTGTAATGGGACTATTAAAAATCACATATTTTTCACTCTAAATAAAAAGTGGTAACTCGTAACTGAGCAGAGACAAGGGTTCTGTTGATAGAACATGTGGATTAAATCTGAAAGAAGGAAAGTTGGTCTGTTAAACTGACAGCTTTGCACACAGGACTTGTATCTAAACTGGTGTAATAAATCAAAGGGAGAGAGTTCTGTTTGGCTCAAATAAGCATTTATTTGGACAGGGAACAAGAGTGTTTTAAAATCACTCTGGACACTGTACACAGAATTATTTCTTCACTTTACTTTTTTTAAGTATTTCCCAAAGTTTTGCATTTGCACTGCTCAGACCTATTTACTCTTTGGTATTTAATCTATTCCATGTCAGCCTGCCAAAACGATTGAGTTCCTATCTAAACAGCTCCTCTCTACTCAACATAGGGGTCATATTTCACTCCAGAGGCTCATTGCTGGTGACAAAAAATCAGCTCACTCTATCTGTGTTATCAATGTCACATTAAACACTGCCATTTTCCTGCACTAACCAAGATGAAGCTGACCTAAAGTTCAAGTGTTCCTCTAACCAACTGCCAATCCCTTTCTTTTTCTCCTCTTCCTTTCCCCCCTTTTTATTAGCACATCCTACCTTCTTCCAAACAGCTTTTAGCACTTTTTCTTTTCACATACACATTCTTATTTACAAAGAAGACTTTGCGAAGTGACTGCCACTTGCTGCTGGCCTACCCAGCACAGCATCGTAAGATGCAGTTTGTACTGAAACCAACAAAAACCACAGAAACCAAATCCTTAGGCACAGGTTCTCACAATAATTTTAAAGAGGTGCTCTACAAGTTACCATCATTACTCCATCACTGGAATTCCACCAGAATAGACCCCCTTCAGTCTCTAGATCCTAAAAGGCTGCATTATTGCTAATGGACTCTAAAAAATAGGAAGGGCTTGGCAGAACATTCTAAGCACAACACTGAAATGTAACTGAAGATTTGACCAAGGACTGCAGCACTCTGAGAAAATAAAAATCAGATAACACCTGGAACCAATTACAGCTCTCAAGCAAAGAGGATGTTGGCGTATATTAATGACATTCAACACCCATATGTCATTGTTAAGTTATTGGCTAACACATGCAAACATATCATTATAAAACTCAGATGAGCCTTCAAAGAAAGATGCAAACCAAAATATAAATGGTGCCATAAAACTTAAGTAGCCTTTCCAGTTAAGTTGTGGAACTGAACTGTGAGAAAAAAATTGTAGGAGACAGTACTCCACTGAGAAGAAAAGTGTTTCATACAAGCATTGGGAGCTTCCATTCAATAGCTTATACAGAGACCCATGATCCACGACTTTATTCCACGACACCCACCTAGTCTGTGTGTTAAGTAAGGAGAAGACAACTGTAAGTATAACATGGCATAGTATGGAAGATGGGCTGAATTTCTGAGATAAAAGTTTTTGTCATTCAAACTCTAGTACCACTGACGTGAATCATGAGTGTACAGCCTTTCAAAAAGTGTCAAAACCAGTCCCTTCCCACCGCTAAGTGGGAACATGCTGTTTAAAAAATAAAAAAAGTCAAACAGAATTCTCTCTGGAAAATCCATGCTTATTGCATTTCAACATTGCCCCTTTGGCACAAAAGAATCTTTTTTTTTTCCCCCCCCCAGAAGATGAAGATACAATGCTGATTGTGATAATACCATCTAACGCTCACTGGCCGAAACTACCTCCCATCCTGGAACATCCCAAAGCATTTCAGAAAAATATTTACATTATCAGTCATTTTCCTGCCACCGACAAGCAGCCACTTCTGGAATCAAGCTAAGAAACTGTTTGAGTTCAGAAGCCCCATGCCTTTAAAACAACCACAAGCATGATATGCTTTTGAAGCCCTGGCCATGGCCTTCCATTGCCCAGACAGTGAGAATTCTATGTTGCAGGGATAGCCAGACAGCCTGTTGAAGAGGGACAGCATCATCCCCCCTCAGTTCATGCCAATCAACTTCCTGCAGGGCTGTGTGAGAGACTCAAGACCCCAGGCCTTCCCACAACTCAGCAGTCATTCACATGAGCTCACAGCATTGGGACAGCTCAGCTCTTGCTCTCCTCCAGCTGGAGAGTGGAAGTACAGAATTCATGGGCCTTATGTCTCGTCTCCCCTCCAACTTGCTACACTCCCTACCTACAGTGACTGCAGACAACAATACTAGAGGAAGAAAAGAGGTCACCTAGGGGTCTCCCATTCTCACCAGAGGAAAAAAAGGGGGAAGCAGATGAGGGAATGGGATGGGGAGGGCAGTATTTCATGTTTTGAAAAATTATTCCCCATCCCTAAAGTAAAAATTACAGCCCTGCAACATCTTAAGAGTTCACAGTAATATAATAGAACTCTTTAGGGCATAAAGAATGATCTTGTGGCTAAAGCACAGGATCTGGGGTCAGGAGATATGGGTTCCATGATGAGAGACAGGTGCCCTCAATGACATAAGCCACATAACCTTCCAGATTGTCATTATCAACATCTGTGTAATCCGGATAACACCTACTTCTTCAGAAGCTGTGAATCTTAAGTCTCTATTTGTTATTCATTTCTGAAAGCTTAGCTTGAAGACACTATAAAGCAGTGTGGCCCATTGGACAAGGCAGAAGTGGGTTCTGTTCCCTGCTTTATTGCTCACCTCTTGTATGATTTAGCTAAGTCATTACCTCTCTGTGTACTTCAGTTTCTCCATCTGTAAAATGGAATAAAGACACTGGCCCATATTTATAAAATGCTTTGACGTCTGCAGATGAACGTGGCTATATAGTAAATAATGAATACTGCTGAAAGTAGAGACGGAATTTATAGTAAAGCCGGACACTGAAACTGAGATTTCTGCTATGCAGCCTTGGGTCTGGTATATGAATTAAGTGCCATTTAATAAAACTATACAACCTGGATATGAACCAATATGAATTATTCAGAAACTATCAAATTGAACGAGGTTGGCGTATTTGTTTGTTTTTTTTAAATTGACATCGATATGAGATAGGTAAATTCAAGTGTATATTCACAGACAAGCCGTGACTACTAAATGCAAATAAGGGCTGATCTTGAAACAAACTAACAGTCAGGAAATTCAAAGCTAAAGCAGATGACCTATCTTTAATTTAAAGTATTATCAGAACAAGAAAGAAAACCACAACCCTCAATGGTAAGAGTTAAGCAGAGAGAATGCTTTACTTTTCATTTTCCTGCATTTTGTCACTCTTCTCAGCACTATAAAAATATTTAACTCTATATAGAAACTTTAATTTCAAAGCACTTTCTGCACATTAATTAATGCATTTCCAAAACTCTCCTTGTAAGATAGGAATTATCATCCTGCATATTATACAGGAGAATCTGAAGAAGAAACATCAAATATTTTGCCCAACGTCATGGGGGGGGTCACTGCTGGTTAAGAAACCATGAGATCCTGAAGGTGTTTTTGGTGCGCATCTTTAAAGAGGATTTTTTTTCTGAAGAAATGACAATGGGAGCATTGAAAAATATAAAAGAAACAGCACTTAACTGGGCACACTTATAGGGTCATGCCAACCCACAGTGTAACAACACTGATGAAAGCATGTTATTTAGGTAATTAAACTATAGTTAGGAAAATATGATAGTTAGCTTGTAGACTCCTAGTACCTGTCACATGGAATATGAGTGACATACCATGTTTGATGTATCCCAAACCCTGAACTTCTACCCTACAGAACATCAAATTAAGAATTACATTCACATCTCTCTCCCCCCAGCTAACAGAAACATAATCTTGTTAATGCTTACCTATGTGGCTGTTCAAATATTTTTCTTACGAAAGGCTGCCCCCTAGTGAAATTAAAGATGAAGTTTTAGAACATGTATAGTAGTGATTATGCTCAGAAGGGAATTAGATTTTATGCCACAATTCATTCCTACTTGAACAACAGGGAAAAAATAAATCAAATAGAGCTAATTTGTGACTTTCTCCTTTGCAAATGTCTTTGGGTTACTTTTAATCCACAGACCCTACTAAACGGATGTTCTAGTTGTTTGAACTTCAGATAAAGAGAAAAAAACTAGAACCACCCACTGGCCCACCCACCCAACACATATACTGAAAACAAAGTTCCAAAAGGGCAGCCGGGTTAGTCTGAAAGCAAAAGCTCAGAGTCATGTCTATGAGGATTTAGGATGAGATAGTGAGGGAGAAGAGACCTTATAAACTGATATCCTATTTGCTTAGTATGGACATAAGAGATCCTCTAGTTCAGTGATTCCCAACCTATAGTCCATGGACGCCAGGTTGGCTGCAGAGTTATTGCAAAGGGTCTGCAGAGACTGCTGGGAGCTGGGAGCATTTAAAACCTCCTACAGCCCAAGCATACGGGATGCATACAGCAGGAAAAGCCTCCTGCAGAAGCAGTTTCTATCTGCTAGCTGCAGCCTGCAGCTAAGTGTGTGAAGAGGAGTGAATAGGGTTGGGGGGGGCAGCAGTTAAAGTATAATTTGCCAGGCTCTGGAAACCCCTAATCTACAGGCCCCCTTCCCATATTGTCTGGGCCCTTTCATGCATGTGCAGACCCCAGCCCAGGTAGGTATTTGCAACCACTTCTCAGTGCCACATGCATTTGGCGGCCTTTCCCCCTTCCTTTAACTTCTGTAGCCTATTACCCCAATACCCACCCCCAAAATCCACACCCTGCACCCAATATCCACCTCCTTGCCTCTGACCGCCGCTCACTCCCAGAGCAGAGGAGGACCCGTATCACCTACCACCCTGTGCCTGGAGCCAAACGGTACTGCCAGAGCCCAGAGGTGGTGGTGATTGCGTGCCTTTATCTGGTATCTGGTCACCTCTGGCGGGGGGGATGTAGGGAGGTCACAGTGCCCCTTGCAAGGCAGCTGCAGCGCAGAGGGGGCCAGGAAAAAAGAAGAACCAGCCCAGGCCAGAATAACTAAAGCCTCGTAGACAAGACAGCAAGGTGTGGACCACCCCAGCAGCTGGGGGTGTCTCCACCCTGCTCAGGGAGACGGCGCAGGGAGGAGGGGTCATTGCAACCGAGCTCACTCCAGGGCGTGCAGCACTACAAAGCTGGGCCTCCCCTCCCTCCCCCCGCATCAGGAGAGGGTAGGACAATCACAGGCAGCGGGTTAAAGTAACACACAACGCAGTGTTCCGCCACATTTTTCTATTTTGAGGGGCCCCAGAACACTGCCCCTTAAAATTTGTGGGTCCCAGAATGGCGTTCCAGTGCGTTCCAACTTACTTTAACCCCTGGTGGGGGTAAGAGGTATTAGGGTTGGGGGGGGTGGCTGGGGCCCCAGTGGAGGGACAGAGGGCTGGAGGGAGCCCCACAAGACCCATGGGGGGTTTGGGGAGGACTCCACGGATGGAGTAAGGTCTGTTCCCTGGCCAGGGACAGATTGCAGCACAGTGGCAACATGGCTCACGGGGGTGGAGGAGGCAGATCCCAGCGGCAGCGCAGCTCCCCAGACAGGGCTGGATCCTGTCAACAACATGGCTCCCCACTGGGGGCCAGATCCCGGCAGCAGTTCTACTTCCCAGCCGGGGCCTGATTCCAGGGGTGGCAGCAGCTACGCTCCCCTGCCAGGTGTTCATGAAATTTGTTTACATTCAAAAGGGGTCACCTCGCCTGAAAAGGTTGGGAACCACTGCTCTGTTCTTCTCTAATTGGACGTTTACTCCATCCAAAAGAGTTTGGATGTACTAAATATGGAAATTCAGTCTAGCATTCTGGCTCATGAAATGCAACTGCATGACATTGGTTTGATAGAGTTCCCCAGGAACAGTGCTCTGCATCCACTCAGGACACAGCAAGTCAGGACGCTAGTGCTTCGAAGTCAGCCCCCTCGGGCCTCCATGCACTAATGCAGTGACCTCTTGAATCTGGCCTTGAAGGATTGAGAAACCCTGCTCTGCTTGAACTCTCCCTGTGCTTCCCCCAGACAGCTCTTCCACCCCCACAAAGGGATCACACATTCCACCCCACTTCAGTCACAAGAGATTCACAGCCAACATGAAGTCAGAAGGGTTTATTAGTTCTCAGGACCACAGCACAGAAAACTTTGTTAGCAGCTTAATTCCAAATTACAGTAGTGACCAACTGGAGACCCTCAGAGTCCAGATTTTCAGGCCCAATTCCACAGTCCCTCACATAAAACTGCCCTCTTCCACCTAACCACACACCCAGACCTCCCTCTCTCCCCTCCCCAGTCCTTTATTTCCTTCCAGGACCAGGTGGACGCTCCTTCAGGTCTCTCCCAGCCCCAACCTGTTGCAGGTGGCTAATGCAGGAAGGCAAAGGGATTTGGTGTGTATGTGTGGCTGAGGAAGGCCCATCTTGCCCTCTAGCGGCCTCTGCAATGATCACACACCCAGGACCCATTACCAAAGTAAATGAGTAACATATGAGGGAAACTGACACAGACACACAGCACTCAGGGAAAACCCCAAGAATTTCTCCACTTCATCACAATGGGACACAAATGAATCCAGCCTTTGCAACCCCAATGAAAATTACATTGTAAGTCCACAGAACAAAAGGCAAAGAGACCTGCCAAATCTATTCCCAAACATGACCGCTGTATCATAAAGCACTGCTTGTTCACAGTAAGAATGGCCATATATGCAATACTGGTGGTGAACCGGTTCTTGCTACAAGCTTTCACAGCTGTGACTTCCCACATGTTCAGAATTGCTTTTATGCACCTGCACAAACAGAACATGCTAGCACAGCACCCTGCAAACATGTCCATATGCTTGTTGATCTGGTACAGTCCCTCTCATGAACAAACGCTACACTGGACAAGTCATGGACAATTTGTCTTCAATGCGGAATTTGAGTTTATTTTTTAAAAATTCAGTGCCAAACTGTGAAAACAGCCATCCAGCTTGCAGAACTTCCCAACAATATTAGCTTAAATAGATTTGGATCTCATGGACCAGCAAACTTACCCAAGAAAGTGGATAGTGCGTATATTGCCTGTTCAGTGATGACAGAATAATTCCGCCTTTGTATGCCACTAAAAAGAATTAAACAGACCTGTTAGAGTTTGCTCAATTCTCTACACATTTAGTCCCTAATTTAGGACAGCACTTAAGCACATTTGCAAGTCTCACTGAGGTTGATGGAATTTAAGCATATATCTCATGTTAATGTTAAGCGTGTACCTATGCTACCCTGAACAGAGACGAACTTCAGCATATACTTAATTGCTTTACTGAAATGGGATCTTAAACACTTCCTAACATCTCTACTACTTATTAAATGCAAAATCTCCACTCACGTACCATTAGGGCTGCCAGTTAAACTCACTAAAAACTGAGAAATGCAAAAGTGAAGGGTTTTATAAGCAATGTTAATTGTGCCGCATTTCCCACACGGATCTAAACTTAGCATCATTTTGAGGACATCTCCCCTCCCAATTGTATTCATATAATGTCCCCCTAGTGACTGCAGCAACTGCTTACCAGGGTGGGAGGGGGGACACTGTCGATTAGATGACCAATTTTTAGCCAACTTCTCACAGGTCTATTTCCCTCCAAGTGCTAGCTACGACATACCATTGTAGTGTTTGCAAAACCGATTATTTCTGAAATGAAAGTGAAAAAATGCAATTTTACCTGATAACTAAAAAATCTAAATAAATCTATTTCCAAGAAAATTCGTCTTTATTTCTTATAGGCATGAGACTTCAATTCCAAAGGGATACAACCGTAGCCTTCTTTGTGTTTGGTGCTTAGCCTGAGACCCCATTACTGCTTGGCCTATGACTATTAATATTTCCTGAAATTTATAAACAATTTTAAATCTGACAAAAAAAAAGTAGTGAGTCAGGTATATCCAGCAAACATTTAAAGGGTGCACTTTGCAAGCAGTGCAAAATTCAGACCATGTTCAAACTCACATTCATTTTGTTATTCTCCACCCAATTCTTTTTCTGACCTAATGCCTCTTTCCTTAAGGATGACTATTTTTAAAAGATCAGCAGTGGAAAGACAGTCTCCCAAACGTTTCTAAAGCAGACATTTTTCTTTCACAGACACATAACTCAAACATGACTGAAGGAATGTCTCTGGAAATTTTAAAATAATCACCTTAGAACATACCAAGCATGGAAAGTTTCAGTCCAGAATGGGGTTTCTGAGGAAAATTATGAGCAAAAGAAAACATGGAATGATAATGAAAACATCTTGCAACCTTAACTGTCACTGTTGCTACTAGAGAAACCACAGCCTCACAATATTTCCTGGTGAGTTTTTGGAGACCGTTATTTACCAGCTGCTCTTCTCATCTGATAAGGTGATGAAAGAGGAAGACATTCATAAAAGAAATTCAGGGTATGGAGGTTCAATAGAGTATACATATAGGCTAATTACTGCACAGCACAGTAATGGAAAATACATGCACAGACGGGGTAAAGTGCCATGAACAGCTCTGATATGTTCACACAAACGTCAACAATGTCAAGAATATTATTGTGAGACTGTAGTAAAGAACAGGACAATGAGAGCACAGCATACGTTAACAACTGCTCTACAATGTCAGTATAATGTGGTCGATATTCAGGTTTTGTTGTTGGCACAACTGCATGATGAAGAATAGAGGCTGACTAAAAGCCAACGAGCACACGTATAAGAACGTGAAATACCAGCTTACTGTGCTTCTAATCTAGGTAATATCAAACAAGCACCTTGACCACCAGAATTCTCCTGGACTGAGTACAGTGGAATGATTCTGATCTCACCGGAGTGACACCACTGAAACCAATGGAACGACACTGGTTTAAAAAGGGTGAGTAGAAAATCAGACCCAGCTTATCCATGATGGCAATTCACAATGGCATGTTTTTACGCAAACACAGTATTTCTACCCTTCCTGCTGTGTAAAGCGATAATTTCTGGTGCCTAATTCTTTCTTGTGCACGGATGATAAAGCATTTAATCATTTACTGAGAATATAGCATTATTTGGTCAAGAGCTTTCCTTATAGCTCCTCCCATCATACACGTACTCATTATAGTTTTAAAAGAAGCACCCCAACGTTGAGCCATTTACAGTCACTTTAGTAGATGCCTAAATGCTATAGCAATGCCTGCTGCAACCTGAGTTTCCACAGGCCATATCTGTAGACTCAACAGGAAGGCTATCTCCAAGCCACATTTTGCAATCTCTGTGTTAGGCGCTGACTGGGGTGGGAGTAGGGGTGTGGGGGCGCAAATACTTTACAAAATTACTTGGGGATGAGGATGAAAGAAGTTAAATTTATTGATATAACCAGATTCACTTCAAACCATTCTATCTTCTATTAGTTTTGCTGCACAGCTTGGCCTGCTTATTTCCTAAAACTGATACAAGAAGAGATATCAATCCTTCTGAAAAGTGAGAAAACTTTTGTTTCAGATTTTGTATGAAAGTGCAATTAAAAGATTGCCTAAAGCCCCAAACTGCCCTATTTTGCAGCTAATGATACCACTATTCAGCATGAGTGTAGTACTTTCAATTTCTAACATTTCAGAAATCTTAAATATTACTTAATCCTCTCACATACATTTTATGAGGCAGGCATGTATTATCAGTCCCTTTCTACAGGTGGAATAACAGAGTAGCTGCTAAATACAAAGAGGGTAGCTATGTTAATGTAGCTAACCAAAACAAGCAAGGAGTTCTGTGGCACTTAAAGACTAAAATTTATTTATTGCATTACAAATGAGAAAGATGTCTACACCTGTCAACTGATACACACACATCTGTAATCTGCTACGAACACTGTGAAAAGGTTTGTGAAACTGCACAGTAGCAAAAAGAACCCAAAAGTCACTCAGTAAAAAAGAGGGAGTCAGATGACATCACTTCTACTGTACTTTCTTTGCAGTAGAAGTGGAACATTCTTCCCAGAGCTGTGTTCATTTCAGTTTTGTACTTCATTGTTAACATGGTTTACCATATGGACTAACAAATACTCAAGTATCTGAGGAAAAGAAACTTTTTGTGGCATGGAGATGAGCAAATTTCAAAGCAAACCTTTATGGGGTTTTTAATTTCCTCCTCTGAACTCACAAATGAGATAGATGTGTGTAACATAATAGTCTCATGAAGTTTCAAACCAGCTGATCAAATCTGTCTGTGACTACATGCAGCCTAAAATACGAACACATAAAATTGTTCCAAATGCGAAACTATAACAAAAGTTGTTACATGACTACCTGCGCAAAATATGGCTATTTCTTATGCATGCAATTACTGCCATTTCCATCTCCCCATCCAAGAAAGATTTTCTGAGGGACTCATGGGGAAGAACACATTGGATTTTGGGGGGGTACTTCACCATACATTGGACTAACTTCCTTTTGCCTGTGATCAACCGGTCAGAAAAGGCACTGGGAATCAGAAGTCCTTGGTTACCTATTGCATGACCAACTCACTTCCCAAAAGGTAAAAAGCAGGTAACATGAAATAGCTAATCTAGAGCAAGTGCTCAGCAAAAGAACTGTGACGCATTTTGAGATGTCCGGGACTATATGAAAGGACAAAGTGTTATTATGAATAAAAGTCACTGAAACCAGTTAAGCTTTTCAGTAAAAAAAAACATAGGTCTGGACCAATGATATTAACCAAAAAAAAGTTTTACAGACTTTCACATGCCTCAAAGACTTCTCCATCTCAGAGACAATGGGTAGCTACAGTGCTGTAGAGGATAGCACAGAAAAGATAATGTGTGACACTGCATGCTCTGTTGCTCAGCAATAACAAGATTGCATCATGACCATTGTTTATACTTTGGTCACACAGGGATAGATACAGAGGCATCGCTGTGTTAGGGCCAGGAGGGCACCAACCCTGCACCTCCCACCTACTATGCCTGGCTGGTAGCACAGTGACTGGGGCTGGATCGGGCCTCAGCACAGGATCACCCCAACAGATATTCCCTTTAATTTTTTGTAGGCTGTGTCTGCAAAATATTTCTTTGTGCAAGCAAAAATGTGTGCACACTAATATTATCGCTACTGATTTTTTTTGTGCACACTTTATTTTGTTGTATGTGCGGGTTTCACAACCTGTTTGCACATGCACAGCTTAGAGGGAACAGTGCCCCCAACCCTTAGCCAGCAATGCTTCTAGACAGATGTGTTTATTCTGGAGGAATTTCAAGGGAGTTCATAAATAGCTCTATTATGGGACACCTTCTTTGCATCTACTACTCAGCGTCAGCACTTGCCATTAAATCTACTTCTTTCCTGTTTAAACCCCTGCACCTTGTGATTAGCACAACAAAATTCCTCTGATAACACTGACTGATTCATCTCTTAATTATTCTGTCTCAACTAACTGGAATGCTCCCACCTGAACCAATTTGTTTTTTAAAACCTGACTGGAAATCATCTTTTTCTATTCTCCCTAAAGCATTTTGTGATGCTGTGTATGAAAGATGTTACCAAAAAAAAATGAATTGTATAAGGCCATGTCTATACTGAAAAGTCTGCGGGATTGATTGAGGAGTCAGCATAGACCAGCTCAACTGATCCCAGAAGTGCTCCACCTTTGAAGCAGTAACCCTATCCCTCCAACGTAGTATCAAAGGGATAGCATTTTCCATTTCAGTCAGGTGACAGTGATGCAGCAAGTGGAAGTAAATTGATGTAGACTGCACATCTCCCGTCAACTTAGCACAGACCAGTGTTTCTCAACCTTTTGTGGGTCACAACACACTTAGTGGCATATAGCAACCCTACAGGACACACCAACCAACCTCCTCAGGCCAAATCCAGCCATCTTACCAGCTCTCTATGACACACTTACTGCTGTGTGGTGACACAGTAATGTGTCCTGACAGACTGATTTATAACCACTGGTGTAGACCAGTGGTATTCAACCAATGTGCTGTGAAATTCTGTACTAAGGTTATGAAAAGTCAGTGTAAAACAAACATTGTGTCATCTTAAACAATACTATATCCAATTAAAGTTACAACTGATAAAACTCATGAAAATTAATCACTAAATTAAAAGTGAGGTATTGGCCTTCTGACTCTGAAACGTGAACATCCTAAACACAGGTGGCCAAAGGACAAAACTGCAAAGACATGTATTTATTTCTGGTGGATCTAAAATATGAATGTGCTGATTCTTCTTCAGCTTGTTGCATGCACTATGTTTCAAACCTCTCTGGTAACATAGTAAATATGGTAAACAGAACATTTATGATCAGAGCTGTAACTATGGGGGGGTGAATGGGGCATTGCCCGGGGCATGCCAAGGCGGCTCAATAGAGCCGCTCTATTAAAAGGCATGTTTTGCGGTGCCAGCCCCAAGCACTGCTCATTGCAAGGGGCACCGAAACATGGCATTAGTTGTGTTTATGAGCAATAAATCCGGCTGAAAAAAGGGAGTGTGCTATACAATTGTCTGTCTCACTGAAGTGTACCCTGTTACTGAAAAGGCTGAGAAACACTAATGCAAACTAGGCCTGTAATCTTACAATACACACCAGCCACTCTACCAGCTCTGTAGACCCCTACTGACACCTAATGGCAGAACAAATTCTGCCCACTGCATAAAACAGACATGACCAAACTGTGGCTCTTGAATGAAAAACTGCGGCTCCCGGAAGAATGCAAGCAAATCAATTTAGGAAAGCAACCCCAACCTAGGTGTTCAGGAAGGGGTTGGGACAATGGGGAGAAGCGTGGCCTGGTTGGTATTTTAAACAACTCACCACTAGCCTGCAGTTTTCTACATTGAGCAACAGCTAAGTTTTTACTCTATAGGCCTAATTTTCATGGTAACCTGAAGTAATTATTAGAATCTGACATTAGTAGGATCAATATTTGCTCTCTTTTTACGATAAGATTCAAGTGTGCAATGAATTTTAAACTTACTAATTTTGGAATAGGTAAAAGCATATGGCTATATGCGTCAGTGCAGCTCTCAAATGTTTAATAATCACTTTGTGTGGCTCTTGAGTTCTGTAAGTTTGGCCACCCTGGCTTAAAAGGTGCCAGGGGTTTACGGCAGTGCGGTGATCTATCTCCATCATTTTATTTTAAACAGCTTACAGGGGAAGGGTGGCAAGATGATAAACCCAGCCAGAGATCACCTGTAAACCATCCACTCTCTGGAAATGGGGGTCTTAGCAGAGTGGGGCATGGTGGGCGTCAGTGACTGCTGGACAACAGAGCCAACCCCCAGCTCCCAAAGCTTTGGGCGGCTCTTGGGCAGCCCCAGCAGCAGCTTCCCCAGGACTTGAAATTAGGGGGGATGTAGAGGGAGGTGGGGGCTTGGGGGCGCTCATTAAATTAGTATAACACCAACAATGGCTGACGACTGGGGGTGTTGGGAATTCAGGGCGTGTAAGGTGCGGTGGGGGGCTCATTAAATTGACATAACACTGTCCCTGGCTGACAGCCGGGGCTGTCGGGACAGGCCGGGGGTGAGGGACACACCGGGGCGTCTCCCCCGGGCTCCGAGAGCGGGAGGACGGCGCTCACCTCGCCCTCCCCGCGCCCAGGGCCTCAGGCAGGGCAGAGGCGGGAGCCGCCGGCCGGGCCCTCTGCGGTAGCCCGGAGCAGGGCCCCGAGGGCGGAGCGGGGCGAGCGGCCCACGAGCCCCGCAGCGCAGGCCGCGGCTGGGGGCGACTCTGCCTCTGCCCGGCGGCTGAAGCCCCGCGAGCCGGGCCGCTCCGCGTCCCCCCCCACTCACCTGGCAACGCCGGAACGCGGCCGCCGGCGGCGGGGCAAGAGAGGACGAGGCTCCCCGCACACGCGCCCCGCAGCGCCCCCTGCTGGCCGGAGCCGCCGGGCCTGGCTGAAGAGGCTCCGCCCCGCCCGAGCCCTGCGGCTGCCTCCGCGCCGCGCCGCCCTGCCCCCTGGCGGCAGCCGGAGAAACTCAGCCGGCGGGGCCTCCGCTCCCGCGCCCACTGCCGTCCAGTGTTAATGGCCCTCAGGCCCCCC
>ML682047.1:1036236-1078755 GCA_007922195.1 Podocnemis expansa
GGGGGGGGCGGAAGAAGCCCCCCTGCCTGAGGCCGGACCCATGGGGGGGCAGGGGGAGCCCCCCTGCCCTGGGAAGACATGGTGACTCGTTTTGAAATAACTGTTGTCTGAACATGCTATTTCGATTCCTGCTTTTTTCCTTAATTCAAATTAACAAACTGTTAAATTGAATTAAATTATTTCGAAATAAGGCATTATTTCGATGCAACTTGTATCGAAGCAACTTGTATCGAAATAACCCCCTGTGTGTGAACATAGCCTTAGTCTTATGTTCACACACAGGGGGTCATTTCGATACAAGTTGTTTCAAAACAACTTGTATCGAAATAAGGCGTTATTTTGAAATAAGTTAATTCAAATTAAGAAAATATTAATTCAAATTAAGGAAAAAAGCTCAAAGCGAAATAGCATGTTCAGACAACAGTTATTTCAAAATGAGTCACTGTCATTTTGAAATAACATGTTCTGACAGGATTGTTTCACCACCAAATGGGGTTTAAGTTGTTTCGAAACAATGGTACGTCGTGTGAACATGGCGTTTCTTATTTTGAAACAACCTCTGTTGTTTCAAAATAAGACTGCTGTGTGAACACACCCTAAAAGTATCCCAGGACTCCTTGATTGTTTTACAGAAAAGAAACTTTCCAAGGTTTACGTGGAGAGAACTGTTCTTCCTCTCCCTGAAAAGAAAATGGAGATTGTTAATTGTAGATGAGCTCTTGATACTGCTGTTCAATCCTAATATCCCCAGAAAGAGGGACTAGGCCAGCAATTCTCAAACTGCAGCCTGAGGCCTACTTGCAGCCCAGTCAGCACACAGCTGTGGCCCACAGAGCAGATTGTGGATACCCTTGAGGCCATACAGATAGTACATGTATCGTGTGGATGCAGCCCACATAACCGGAGCTTGATTAAGCAGCCCTGGGCTGCCCATTTCATGGCCAACCCAAGGTCCAGTCCTTCCCTCCCAAAGCACTGCACTGGCAACAGTCAGAATGCGGGGGAAGGAGAGGCGCTCGGGCACACCTGACTAGGACCACCCAGCAGCCCCACCAGCCGTGTGGGACAGCATAGCACACTGGAGGAAGGCCACCCAGCACTGGGGCGAGGATGCTCCCGCCCCACCCCCAGGCTTCAGGGATGAGCATGGGGCCAGTTGGTGCACGAGGCAGCCTCTGACAGTGATGGCACTCCAAGGCCAGGAACACTGTCAGGCCACTGTGCCAGCATCCACAAGGAACTGAGCCCCGGAAGCCCTGGAGCAGTATACCTAGTCCTGGAGTGCCACCACTGTCAGAGGCTGCCCTGCGTGCCAGCTGGTCCTCCCCTGCAGCTCAACTGCCATGCACTGGCTCACCCCACCCTCTGGGGTGGACCAGCCAGCCTGCTGATGGGGCAGGAGCATCACAGAACACAGCCACGCTCTAGGATCCTGGGCCCCCCAGCATTGGTGGGGTCCCTCCCAGTGCCTTCCAGGCCCAGCCAGTGCTTCCCAGGCCTGAGCAGGACTGGATCATTGCATGGCTGGGGGGTCTTGGGGCCTTCTTGAGCTGGGAACCAGGGCTGCAGCTCCAAAAGCCCCTGCAATGATCCAGCCCTGCACATAAAACATAGAGAGTTGCATACAAACCCAACAGTGGTGGGCTCAGAACCATTGGACTAGACTGTCATTCAAAAACACAAAGCAAAGGAACCCACTGGTTCATCAGGCCACAACACCCTTCAATACAAGAAATGTGCACAGATTGGGAGACCTAGTCGTATATTTTTTTGTCCCTAATCCAATCTGTTTTTAATTACTTGGAACACCTACTCACACTTTACGACCACACGCACAAGGTGGTTGTAGCACAGTCAGGTTAAAGGTTTGTGGGAGCCATACCAAGTTGAGAAAAAGGACACCAAACTGACAGAGGAGCTATGCCATGTCTTCCTCTGGACCAGAGTGGAAGGTTAAATAGTTAGTTCTCTTTCCTACTGATGAATTGTTTAGCTGCCTCCCTTTCTCCACTCTGGTGTCTGACAAAGTGGGACTTTGCCCACGAAAGTTCATGCAAAAAATAAATGTGTTAGTCTTTAAAGTGCTACAAGACTCCTCTTTTGTTTTGCTGAGCTAGATTTACACAGCTACCTCTCTGGAACTTCCCTTCTTCTTCAAGTGCTGCTTGGATACATTCAGTATCAGGTGTGCACGTGCCGCAGCGCATGATTGGCCAGAAACTTTCTTTAGCCTTAGCCTATCAGGATGGGGCTGGTGGCCACTGCTCCCTTGCCACCCCATGGTTGTAAATTTGGCCGCAGCCCTCCCCTTCCCCAGTTTTTTCCGCCTTCAGCGACGGTTACAGAACAGCCTGTTTCTTGCTTTTGCAAGGGCCTGTCTCTCCGCTCTGTTTTATGAGCGTTTTCACTTGAAGATCTGTTTGCGGACATCACCAGCACTCCTACTGAGTCCTTCCAACAGAAACCCAAACCCGAGGGACAACTCCCATGGCAGGTATCTTGAAGGCCTGGGTGAGCTTCACCTGCTTGATTATGCTCCATTGGCAAATCTTTAAATGAAGGACTCAGGAAGACAGGGAGCGAAGACTGCATAATATTGTCCAAGAACAGGCCCTGCAGCTGATGCCGGGTACATCCATCACACCCAAGGACTCATTGGCACCGAGTGCTGTGCTGGCACCGGAGCCCTCTCGGCCGCCACTCTCCGGCTACAAATAAAAGCTGCGATCGGCCTTTACCTTGGTACTGCATGCTCGGTCAGCACCAGCGCCCTCTTGTTGCCGCTCTCCAGCTATGAATAAAAGCCGTGATTGGCCTCTGATGCAGCACCACATGCTGGATGGGCACTGCTCTCCAGGTACGAATAAAAGCCGTGTTCAGCCTCTAACTCAGCACCACGTGCTCAGTCAGCACTGGAGCCCTCTCAGCTCCACTCTCCAGCTACGAATAAAAGCAGCAATCAGCCTCTAACTTGGCACAACGTGATCAGTCAGCACCAGAGCCCTCTCGGTGCCACTCTCCAGCGGTGAATGAAAGCCGCGATCAGCCTCTAACTCGGCACCATGTGCTAGGCTGGCACCGGAGCCCCCTCAACGCCGCTCTCTGGCTACGCATAGAAAGCTGCGATCAGCTCCTAACTTGATGCCACTCTCTGGCTGTGAATAAACAGCCGCAATTGGCATTTGGCTTGGCACCATCTCGGTGCCATGTGACCTTATCCCTGGTATCTCCTCTCCAAAGAAAAGGGCCAGAGCATCTGAGCACCATGGGTTGGCGGCAGCGCCTCAGGCCAGTTGGCATCAAGGCCCTCTCGGCACCGCTCCCCAGCAGAGCACAGGTAAGAGCACTCAGCATCAACTTCAGCACTGAAGTGCCAGTGCCCCTCTGGCTCTCCCTTCCAGGGGACGAGTGCCAGAGCCTTTCATGGTGCCATCCAAACCGGATAACTTTAAGGTGGAGGAGTCTCTTCGGCTCCTGAAATCACAGCCAGGCCATCGAAGCAAATGGGAAGTCCACCTTTCTTTCACTTACGCAGCACTAGGGGGGCTGCTCACTCCTTGGCCTTGTGTCACTGAGGAACTGAAGGGTCCAACCCCTTTGGGGCCGACATCTTGCCTCGGCACTGCAAGAAGGTCCAAGAGTGCATGCCTCAGGCCCAGCCTCCTACTGAAGGGTTTGCTGCACTGGCTTCTTCTCAGTACCGCACTCGAAGCTGGTTACCTCCCACTGAGGCTTTGGAAGGGGAGGCACCCTGGTAATGGGGTTGTCCCTTCCCCCAGCTACAGCCATGAACCCAGGGCCAGGGTCTTAGAGAGAAGACCCTACCACACTTCAGCCCCCTTCACCTGATCACCACCTACCTGGGGATCAGGGCCACACCCCTCGAGGGGAACCAAGACCCCTTATTTGACCGGGAGTTTGCATCCTCTCCAGTCATCATTACAATTCCTCTTCATGTTCGTGTCCTTGACATCACTGGGACACACTGGCCTGAGTCACCTTGGCTTACCCCCAGGGGTCCAGGAGGTTTGACTTCCAGGGTCAAAGGCCTATTCAGCTTCAGCCTCTCAGCTGAGAACTGCTAACCATTAGACCTTGTTTAACAGATATTTCCTAGATCTTTGTAATGCAGTGAAGGGTTTTAGCAGCTTCCTCCCACGAGAACACTTAGAGGATTAGGATGCCTTTGTTGAGGAAGGCACCTTGGCCTCACGCGAAGCCCTTACACTGGTGTGGGATGCCTCGGACACGGCCAGCTGCGGCATTGCTCCAGCCGAGGTTATGCACTGAGAGGGATCTCCCAGGACTTACAGCAGTCCACATTAGACCTTCCCTTTCAAGAGACAGTCTCTCTGTGCCCCAGCCACTGACTTCCTGATCTGTGGCAACTGTGACCCTAGGTCAGCCCTCAGAGCCCTGAGTATACTTACTCCCCAGGTGCTTCAATGTTCTCCCAGCCCACCGCATCCCCATGAACGCTTGGGATGAGGGCCCTCAAGCAGGGGCATCGCTGGAGCTGGGCACCCCGGGGCACATGCCCCGAGTCCCATCGCCAGTGCCCCGGATCTCCAGCCCAATTGGGCTGGGGATCCGGGGCCCGGCTGGCCGTCCGGCCGGCCCCACCCCCTGGCCAGGGATAGACTAGGCTGCAGCCAGGCAGGGCCAGAAGTGGCCGCAGGAGGCCAGGCCCCACACCACCGTGGGTGGCCAGGCCCCGGATCCCGGACTGGGGATCCGGGGCTCGGCTGGCCACCCGTGGCCACAGAGGCCCCATCCCCCGCCAGGGATCCAGGGCCCGGCCGCCCACGGCCGTGGTGGTCCCGTCCCCGGCCAGAGATCGGGGGCCTGGCCGGCCACGGCGGCGCAGGCGTGGGTGTGGGCCCGGCCTCCTGCGGCCACTTTGGCCCAGCCCTGCTGTGGCCTAGCCACCCGCCACAGCGCGGCCCCGCCTGGCCCTATCCCTGGTCAGGGGGTGGGGCCTGCTGGCTGGGGGCGGGGCCTGGGCCCGTGCCCCGGGTCCCTCCCACCCCAGCGATGCCCCTGCCCTCAAGGTAGGCTCCCTGCCGACAAGCAAAACAGCTGCCTTTTAGGGGCCCTTGGACTGTAGGTTGATGGCCTGCTTTTCTCCCATTGAAGGTGATCAACTCCAATACAGTCTCCTCTCCCTCCATCAAACCCAACCCTTGAACTTCGGGCTGACACCCTAAATCACTCATGTTAAACGCCCCCTCACAATCAGCCTTGCCTCTTCCTCCTCTCCTGTAACGATGCCTCTCCCTCTTCCCTTACCATACCCTTCAGGACAAGTAAGGGCCTGGCAACCAGAGAACTCTCCTCACATGTGCTTGGTTCTAATCGCATATGCCCTTGGTAGAAATCCAGGGGTGATAGAGGTATGAGAAAGGGACACATGATGCCCTCCCACCACCACAACACCTGCTCTGTGGCCCTTACCCAGGGCAACAGCCCATTAGGACACTTAGGGGAGGATACCCACACCCCATTCTCATACCCAGAGGCCCCACCTTCCCCTCCCACACCTCATCCAACCCTTCCCTAGTTGGGCACACTGGGACGGGTACACTTCTACTTCGCTGGCCCCAAGAGGATTTCTTATTCGTGTTGGCCTGCAAGGGATCCTGGGGGAAACTACAGTGGGATGGTGTACCCCGCCTCCCAGGGGGTAGGTAGGAGGGCGAGCTTGTACCCCCTTGTCCTCTACCTTTTCCATCCTCACCTCCCCAGGCAGTCCACCCACAGGCGAACCTCACATTTAGCCCTCTACTGGACCCCCCTCTGCTCTGGTGCCTCCCTCCACCCAAGCAAGGGACGCATTCCGTCAAAAACCCCAGACAGCCATTTAGGAGCTGCCTTGACCTTTCTAGGGCATCCTCTCCTCCCTAGAATCACAACAAGGGGAGATAGTAGGGGATAGAACCCTTAACCCCCATTGGTATTCATACACCTGAGTGAGCCTGCTTGAAGACATGTGGTCCTTAGCTCACGGTTAGTTCCCCTACAGGAATCTGGCTCCCAAGGGAATTTTCAAAACCCGTAGCAGGCTGGAAAGCCTGACACCTTATAGGTGACGCTTTTGTAATGTCCCCTCATGCCCCGTGCTCCTTAAAGGACACAGTGGCTTCCCCTTGGTTTTTCCCTAACTAAGAGTTGCCTTATGCCCTCCTCCCCTCTCCCCGGGGTCTCTCTCTTCCCTTCTTCCACACAGGACCTGCCCAAGACTTACCCCTTCCAATATGTGGGAAGGTGCACCAATAATACCCCTCTTCCTCAGAGTAGGCATTATAGACCACATCCACCTTGCATCTTGGCTAAAGTCATCGTCTTCTCTCCTCATCAGGATCTATGCAAGATCCCTTGTAGTTGGCCCGTTGTAGCCGGGACCCAATGCCTACTCCTGCCGCTACAGTGAGTCAACCAGCCATGATACGAAGGTTGACTGCCGCTCCATAAAAGTGAGAGTGAGAATATCAGGCGAGCCAAATGCCCTACCCCAAGCACTCTGATTCTGGAGCTTGGGGGCACAGCCCCTGGGGGGGACCTGACCCATCTATAGAGGCAGTCAGATACCCCTTCCCTCTATTCAGCACACCTCTCCCTTTGCGAGTCCATGTATTGGGAGAATAGAGAACGGGGCAAGGGAGAGAAATGCGCACCCAGCCTTGAGATTGCGTAAGCCCCTCCCAGAACCCCAAGATGGTTTCTAACCATCCCTGTCTCCAGTCATTCCCCCGTCCCTTTGGCTGGGGACGACCTAACATGGGAATTCAATCACCTTTCCTCGAGTTTCCCTGTTTTCACTTCGTGGTCATTTAACAGTCATGACCTCCGCCATTTGGCTTCTGCTGCTAGAATGGGTGTACCTAAGGGTCCCCCTTTCTCCTACTATAACCCGTGGAAGGGTCACCTCTAAAGAAGGGCCCTCCGGGTATCCCCACTTCTTCCTTACTACGACCTCCTTGATGGAGTGTCTCTGTCACTTTGGGCCCCAGAGATGGGCCTGCCCAGTGTCTAGGCCTTATTCTGGGCCCCTCCCCGCTAGGCCCTCCATTCCCATGTGTCAACAGATGGATGGGCGGGGGTCCCCACCTACTCCTTCCTTGTTATTTCTTCCTATGTTATTTTTCATATGGTGGCGGGACACTTTAGTTTAGGGTGCCCTAATCAATCCTGCCCTTGGAATCTGTTGCCAGTATGTCAATGGGGAAAGGCCTTTTGCCTATCCCCCATTTGGTCAGGGGGTGATGTGTTCCCTGCCCCAGTCTTGGTTAGTATCGTAACCCAGTTTACCTCCCCTTGAGGTTAGGGCGGCAAGGGTGGCAGTTATCCCAGTCCTGCTCATCACCTGCGGCTGTAAGAGCCTGTTGCAGTGAATCACAACTGCCCTTCTCAAGAGTCAATTTTGCTAGGGAAGGGCAACCATCTTATTTAGACGGTTTTGTTGGTGACAAGGATGTTCTTTGCTATTGTGATATAGTGGGTTCCCCGGTAATGAACTGGGACTGCCCTCTTGGAGTTCTGGTCTCCTGACAGAGTGGCAAATGACCCCTCGGCACTCTCATGCATGGCTTCTCTCGAAGCTGTTGCACTTAATGGCGTGCCCGTGGGTGTTTGCCTGGTGGCCCACTGCTTCTTCACCCAAATTTGAGTGCTGTGCCGTTTGGGGGTGGCCGTGCTGATGGTGGATAAAGCTGTAACTCCACCCACCTTCCACAGTACAACTAGCAGTCACCTGATACCAAATGTATCCATGCAGTGCTCAAAGAAGAACAGTGGATTACTTACCAGTAACTGTCCTTCTCTGAGATGGGCTGCTCGGACTCATTCAGATCCCTCCCTCCATCCCCGCTACTCAGAGCTAGCGACTAGTAGGAACTGGGGAGGGGCAGGGCTGCAGCCATATGTACAGCCACGGGGTAGCCAGGGAATGGTGGCTGCCAGCCCTGTCCTGACAGGCTAAGACTAAAGACATTTTCCTTCCAATTGTGCACTGTGGCACATACACACCTGATACTAAATGAATTGGAGCAGCCCATCTCAAAGAAGGACAGTTATTAGTAAGTAACCCACCGTTTCTTATAAAAAAGAAAAAACAAACAAGTGGTCATGTGGCACTTAAAGACTAACTTGATCCCTTTTTTATGTAGCTGAAGGAGGTTGCTGTATTGTGGCAAAACATACTTTGTAATACTGGATAGAAATTACAGATTCTTTTATTATGGGGGCAGCATGAGATTTCAGAGTCCTTAACCATTCAGATTCTTGCTTTTAAGCATTAGGCACTTAAATGACAACACTACATCACATAATTTAGCAACCTTAATTGGCTATGGAAATCATTTTTATTGGGTTTCAGCCAAAATCCTAATGTTTGAATTATGAATAAAAATCTTACATTTACATGTGAAATGCAGAGTTTGAACATATTTGGTGGGTGAAGTTTAGGATCCTGTATTAAATCTTTTGACCATGACATTTTTATGTTATATTAATATAATTATTTTATTGTTGATTGTGCCTTAAAAGCTTGCCAGCCTCTTCACAGAACACAGAGATAGGCAGAACACCTGGCCAGAAGTGCTTCCTATCTCATTTTATGTATTCCAGCATTTGTTTGTGAAATACAATGAACTACCTGGAGTACAGTGCAATAGGTGAACAAATTTGCGTTTTTATGTTCTATAGCCAGGAGTTGCCAAACATGTGGAACTCAAGAGCCACACAGGTTGATTATTAAACCTTCAAGAGCTGCACTGAGGCATATAGCCATATACTTCTACCTACTAAATTAATTTGCTGACGTTCTTCAGCGAGCCACACTTTTTGATTCAAAAGCCAAGTGCGCCTCCCGAGTCACAGTTTGGCCATGACTGTTCTACACAGATTTGAGGCCAGACCTGGTTTCAGTTATACACAAGTGCAACTGAGATGCAAATCTCACTGCTGTCTCTACAGAGATTAAGCAGTCTCCTCTGTCAATGTTTAGGCTGACTCCTCCTACTTTTGCTCATTTCCTTGAAATCTGTTGTTTCTGAACTGATTGAGTAATAAGCAGAGTCTTTAGAAAAGTATTTAGAGACTGCAGAACTTCCTTGTTAGCCCTGAATTCCAGGCAGGTGCACCTGTCTGTTAGTAAAGAAGTGTGCAGGAAGCTGCCATAAGATAATCAGACCCTGAACGGCTTTACAGAGGATCCTGCTTTATTTGTGTTGACAGAGGTACAATGGCATATCGAGACTTAGTGAGAGGCTGGCATGAAGGAATTCTGGCTGTGGATAAGGGAGACTGGGATTCTGCTTTGAAAATCTTCTCCACTATTGAAGAACCGCCCTCCAGGATCCATTTCAACATAGGCTGTATTCATCTCTTAACAGGGAATCTTGAGGGAGCCTTGCAGGTGAGCAGAAGAAAGAGTAAAGTGAGTCAAAAATATAGGAAGAGAATATTGTGTTTCATATTTCCTTTTATATGGGAAAGAAAAAGGATGATAAACTCAGGGTGGAATTTGGGAATCTACCATTATATTATTTCCTAGCGGATTTTCCAGTTATTATCTATTTTTTATATTTATTACCATAGCACAGATAGAATGCAAAACAGAGTAGGCTACTTTACTACTTAATTAACTGTCTGGTACACAGTTTGAAGGCATTTATGGTTGCTGATACTGGGCAAATCTAATTCTGTTCCTGTGACTGCTTACGAGTATATAGCAGGGGTCTGCAAGCTGCAGTTCAGGAGCTACACGCAGCTCTTTGGCTGCCCCCTTGTGGCTCTGGGCCCTCTCCCTGCCACTAGGGGACCCTGCAGGTGGACTGCACCAAGCTCTGGGCTCCCTCACCACCACCGAGGGATCCTGAGGGGGGGGGCCTACTCCTGGTTCCAGGCTCCTTCTCCCTTCCCACCAGGGGATCCTGCAGCAGGCAAACTGGCCCATCTCTTCCCTGCCCCCACCCATAGGGAGCTACACCCATTGTGGCTCTCAAAACATTTGGTTATTGAAGCAATTTTTTAAAATAGCTCCTATCTTTTGGATTGCTGACCTCTAGTCTATATCCAAAGGGATAGCCATGTTAGTCTAGTCCAGCAAAAAAAACCAAGGAGTCGTGTGGCACTTAAAGACTAACAGATTTATTTTTCGCATTAGCTTTCGTGGGAGAAAGTCTCACTTTGTCAGATGCTTCGAAGATGGGTGAACTTACAGAATGGAATGAAAATAAATGCAAGGGGGTGTAAAACATAGGATCAGGTCATACAGTAACAGCAAATTAGAGCAGTTGTTAGGTTCAAACCCTATGAAGTCTGAAGTCAAATTACCTTTTGTAATGGGAAAAGAACCCATAGTCTCCATTCAATCCTGCTTTCACAGAATTTAATTTGCAGATTAATTTGAGTTCAGCTGTTTCTCTTTGAAGTCTTGATGTCCCAGTCACATCTCTGACAACAGTCATTAACAAATCATTTATCGAGTGATCAGAAAGATGGAGGTGCTCAGCAACTGGTTTTTTTTGTTTTGTGATTTCTGATATCATTTCTATGTTCATTTATTCTTTTGCACAGGGATCATCCTGTTTGTCCAATGTATAAGGTGTTGGGGCATTTCTGGCACAATGATGGCATAGATCACATTAGTAGATAAGCCCGTAAATCAGCCTTTGATGGAGAAGCAGGCTTGATTAGGATCTATGATGCTATCTATTGTGCAGATATGTGGGCAGAGTTGGCAGCGGGGTTTGTTGCAGAGATGTGTGCCTGCTTTAGTGTTTCTGTTGTTAGCTCTGTAGTTGCTGGTGAGTATCTGTTTAAGATTGGGTGGCTGTCTGTAGGCAAGGAGAGGTCTGTCTCTGACGAAGTGGGATTTTCTCCCACGAAAGCTCGTGTGAAAAATAAATCTGTCTTTAGGTCCCACAAGGAGATCCGTCCTTTCGAAATAAGAAAACATCATGTGGACCAAATATCTTTTATTTCGAAATAACCAGTGTTATTTTTAAATAAACGTGCTGCGTAGACATACCCTTAGTGAATTTTCTGATGTGACTGGGAATTTAGAATGGCTCATTAGAGGTAAATATATGAAATTGTCATGGTGTCCTGAACAGCTCAGAACTGAGAGCCAATCTTGGGTGAACCTTCCAGAAAACAGGACAGACCCCCCCCCTGCCCCAAACTTGTGGTGTACTCCACAATCAGATTTCATCAAGACAGCTCAAACACGTGCTTCTGGATTACTGTGTTGGTCTCACAGTGGATCCATAGGCAGTTTCGGAGGAGCCCATCAACAGCCCAGCCAGATTCCAAGACAAATTCTGCCTGGCTCAGCAAGACTTCTAAGAGGAGTAGCTGAAGTGGAGCTCTGTCATTCTGTGGAGGTGAACGTTGTGCTTCCCTGGAGCCAAGTTAGTGTATGAGGCCAGCACAGGAAAAGGAAAAGGCATGGAAAGTCTAGGCTAGCAGTGTGTTTGCATTCCCTTGTGTGATTGTCTATTAAAAAAACCAAGGAATCGTGTGGCACTTAAAGACCAACAGATTTATTTTTCGCATGATTGTCTATTGCCCCTGTGACAGGATGCACAAACACAACCTGTCCCTGGTTTAGCGGAGAAGAATCTAGGTTTCTGCCAAGGAAGATCACATCTGTTTGTATTGATTGCAAGAGCACTCACAATATCAGGGCTGGCTCGAGCGATAAACTAATAAGGCAGTGGCTTAGCACGTTGTTGCCTTAGGGGCAGCCGCGGTGCCATGCGGGAGGCAAGGTGGGCAAGCTCAGAAGCGGGACCTGCACTCTCGCCCTACCCAGAGCCAGCCACTCCACCCCTGGGGGTGAGCTGGCCAGCCCATGGGGTAGGCTCCACTTTCTCACCCTGCCTCTGGGCTGGCCCTTCCTGCCCCTAGAGAGGAACAGCTGGCCCAGGGGAGGGGTCAGAGAGCAGAGCCCGAACTCTGGGCTGGCCCACTCAGCCCCTGGACCAGCTGTTCTCCATCCTGGTGGCAAGGTGTGCTGGCCAGAGTGGAGGCAGGGTTCTACTCCCCCTTTGTACGAGGGGGCACAAAACCAAAAGCCAGTATAGGGCACCACAGCCTCTTGAGCCAGCCCAGCACAATAGGGCAGAAAAAACTGGAAGGAAGGGGTATACTGAGATGGACTCCTTCCACTATGAAAAAAAAGTCAATTACTAAGGAAAAAAATCAGAAAGAACAGCTGTGTGTGGAGTAGTGTAAAACAAGGAGCAATGATCCCAAGTTGCATTGGAGGAAGTTTGACATTACGAAAAAAATTTTCACTAAGAGGGTGGTGAAGCATTAGAATGGGTTATGCAGGGAGGTGGTGGACTCACCATCCTTAGGGGTTTTTAAGGCATGCCTTGATAAAGCCCTAGCTGAGGTAATCTGGTTGGGGTTGGTCCTGCTTTGAGCATGGGTTTGGCTAGATAAGTTTCTGAAGTCCCTTCCAATCTTGGTCTTCTAGGATTATGGTGCAGGAAAAGTGCTTTAAGGGGATGCTCCTTGAGGCTTAGTCCAACAAGGGAGAAGAGCGGCTAGAACTGCTGTGTGAGCCCTGGGAAGGGAGACTGGGTAGAGGAATGAAATCCTGCAGATCGGAGAAAGGACTGATTGTGATTAGAGTGGGTCAAGTGAATGTTTGATATTTTCTTATTGTAGCTTAATACAGCTATGTAGGGAATGTTAACTGAATCACCTCCAGAGCACGGGAAGAAAAACTGAAGCACAGAGCCATAACATGGTGAGCCAGCACCCTTTGCCATTAGCAGCGCTTGGGGCCAGCGCTGCGAAACGCGCCTTTTTAAATGAGTGGCTCTATTGAGCCGCTCCAGCGCACCCGGGGCAAAGCCCCATTGGCGCCACCCTAGTTATGGCCCTGCTGAGGCATGGAGTGCATCCCATGGTGAGTCACAGTGACCCTCCGGCAGCCCCACATGGGTATGCAAATTCAGGGGAGGGAGAAAACACAAGGAGCTGTGCTGCCCTTATGCTCCTGTGTAGGGTAAGGGCACAGTCTGGCCTGAGCCTGTGCTTTTCATTAGCCTTGATAGTGTTCCATTTTGAAATGCATATGGCTCAAGTCTAAACAATATATAGAAAATCCACAATTTCCAGCCTTGTTTCCTCCCCTCTGCATTTCACCTCTTTATAATCATAATAAAGGTGATGCATCCCTTACCTTCCAAAACCACATACTAACCGAAGTAGCCTTCCCAGATGGTTTTAGTTTCATACACACTGCCATAAACTGAGCAGACCACAGCCGTGCAAAGGATTGCTTTAGTCCAACCGGAAGTAGGCCCATCTGTGGGTTAAATAAAAGCAGGAATACTGACTTCGATGTGCATTGTGAGGAATCTTTCCATTTTCTCCTTCATATCCCCACTCTCAACTCCATCATCACCTGTTTTCAATGGCCCCCTCTCAAACCAAGTGGTACCCAACATGATTCTACCATACCTCACCTGTGTTGGCTTGGAGTGGCCAAGATCAGGCTGTTCAAGATGCTTTCAGATGTGAGGAGTGAATTATGCTCTGGGCAAATAGACCTTCAGACTACACGTGCCCAGAGCTGTGTTCCAACAATCCTGATTCCCAACAGGGTTATTTTAGGGACGTTCTATCACTTTATCCAAAGACTGGGTCTAATCAGCAATATATCACTTTGATGGTTCACGGGGCCAAATCCTGAGGTGCTCGTGCAGGCTTCTATTCTCCCCCACACACGAACTGTTCCTATGTTACAGCCACCATGCCGTTGCATGCATTGCTCTAACTTAGGGGTCTCAAACTCAAATCACCACGAGGGCCGCATGAGGACTAGTACATTACCCCGAGGCCTGCACTACTGAAACCTTTTCATACAACAATATTGCAAATATCGGTAACAACAGTGTCATTGAGGTCCCCAGGAAATAGCTTGAAGGGCTGCATGTGGTCCACGGGCTGCATGTTTGAGACCCCCACTCTAACTAGTGCCTTGCAATCACCTCTGTCATACACTAGCTTTGCAACACATCAAGAAGGATTACAGCCTATCCTACAAGGCAACCACACACTCTCCCAAGCTTTGGGAGGCAAACCTGTCCTCACTTACAGACAGCCCCCCAACCTTAAATGGATAAGTTACCAGCAGCTACAGAGCATACAACAGATACACTAAGGAAGGCACATATTCCTGCAACGAACCCTGCTGCCAGCTCTGCCCACCTATCTATGCTATGTACACCATCTTAGGACTTCATCAAACCAGCTACTTCATCAGGAGCTCATTCACCAATGTGATATATGCATCATGTGCCAGCAATGTCCCTCCACCTTATGCATCAGATAAACCGGACTGTCTCTGAGCACAAGAATAAAGGGACACAAATCTGACACCAGAAAAGGCAACACTCAAAAACCAATAGGGGATAATGTCAATCTCCCCAGTCACCTCATGAACGAAGACTGTTACTACTGTTAAACAGGCTAATTCTAAATCAAAGCTTCAAAGAGAAACCACAGCACTAGAATTCATGTGCAAATTTGGGTTTGAATAGAGACATGAAATGGCTTTCTCATTACAAACATTAGTCTTTAAAAGCACCAGAGGTCTCCTTCTTTGCTTTTCATTACAGTGATTTTCTCCTCTCTCAATCACACTACTTTCTGATATGTTGTATTTGAATCTATCTAGCTTGTTTGATTTGCTGAAGTAATATGACCTGATGCAGTGAAATATAATCACAGGATTTATCTTTCCCCTCCATACTGTAAGTGTTCCATTTTCTAGCATCTGACAAAGTGGGACTTCACCCATAAAAGCTCATGCAAAAAATAAATGTGTTAGTCTTTAAAAGTATGACAGGACTCCCTGCTTGTTTATCTCTACTGTGTGGTTTAACTAACTTGTGGCATGTGTATTTTAATCCCTAGGCCTTTGGTAAAACTGTTACCAAAGACAACTGTCTAGCTGTTGGCTTCTTTCAAAGAGGGTTTGTCTGCCTGCAATTAGAAATGTAAGTGTAATGCTTGTCCATTTCACTTTTTGCCTCTCTTACTTTAATTCCACTTTACCCTTGTGAAATACATTTTGTCCAGCATTCTCAACGTACTTTCCAAATACTGGTTAAGCCTCATAAGATCTTGGTCATGTAGTTCAATGTTATCTCCTTGCTGCGGTTGGGGAGGTTGAGGCTTTGAGGGAGAAGTGACTTCCCCAAAGACTCCCAGTAACTCAGTGGCATAAGCAAGGAAGAGAATGCAGACATTGATTACCCCCATTGCATTATATGTGCACTAAGACACCCCAAAGGTAAAAGTTAAAAAAAATGTAAACAGCACATAGCTCATAGTCATAGAACACGCACCTTCTCTAAAACTCGTGTATCTGGGTCCATATGGGGTCTGAGCAGAAACCAGAAACAGGAAATCACACAGCTGATCTGTCAAGTCTAGTGTCCCACCTTCCTAGGAATGGCTATCTTCATGCAATGCTTCCAAGTAAAGTGAGGAAAAAATTAACTAAGCTGATTGTGCAATTCTGTACACATGGAAGAAAAATCAGCCCTGACTCTGCGCCAGTCAGTTCATGTCTTGGAGGAGAAGATATGATGATGCACAGCTTGAATGCCTAGATGTTACTGTCCCAAAACTACCTGGGCCCTTGTAAAACCTACATGTGGTATATGACTTTCTGACTTCCAGTGGCAGTCAGTTTCAGGTGGTGATGCTGTGCAATGGGCCTGATTCTGAGCTCTCCACTTTTACACAGGTGTAACTTCACTGACCTCACTGGATTTACTCCTGATTCATGCCAGTATCAGTGAAATCAGAATGAGATGCTGTATTTTTAGATTGACTAGTCTTTTCACCTCCATCTTCAATTAATATGGTTCCTTTTGTATTTTCCATCCCTTAATTTCACAAAGTAACCCCCTGTTTTCATATTATGGGGCAGCTTAGAAACAACCTCTTCCCCATAAGGCAGTTGTGAATCTAATGTTTTCATCCATCGGGCTGTCAAGGGTGAACACTTAATTTTAGAGGACTTGTCGCACAATGTTTTTGAGCATAGGCAGCAGAATCCTCCTCAGTGTGCGGAGGTTGTTTGTGGCTGGTTTCAGCAATGGCTCACCTCCTGAACTATGGTTAGCAAGGAAGAGATGGGCCACACCATGCTCACAGGATTACCTGCCACTCCAGTCTTCTGTGTTCTCGAGAAGGGGAAGCCTATACTGCCTCTCTCACTTACCTTGGTGCCTGGGTCACCTGCCCTGGGACCTCCAGATCGAGATGGCATGCCTCTGCATTGTGAGGACCTTGGGCCACCTTCTGTACCCAAGCAAATAGACTGCATCAGATCCAGCTGGTTTGCTTCCAAACTATACCCTGAGAATAGCTTGTATGTGTTCATTTTCCAAACTGTGTATTTCTTTGTCCTCCTGTTCCACAGCACCACCAACTGGCAGGACCTCCTACCTCCATTTGAGGGTGATTGCACTCTGGTTCTTGATTAGATCCTGGCTGCCCTTCTCACTTGCTCTTTTTAACACACAGCCTGTCTGTGGCCGTTCTTGTCATCCCTTTACAGGTGCTGGGCAAAATAGCTGCTCATCAACCCAGGAGCAGGCAGGCCCTTTTGTGGCTGTGGGACCCTTTTCCATGGATGTATTTAATCCTAGATATCTAGGTAGAGCTCCTCTGTGCAATGTCCACTGATTGTAAGGGGCAATTTATCACAAAGCAGGTTTGCCTGAATGGCAAGATAGATTGCCCAAGGGGAATGCCTATGGCTGTTTTGGCCTGAGGAGTTCTCACTTGATATTTGGTTGGAGAGCTCACAAGTCTCTGGTTTGTGTCCTGCTTCTTCAAAGTCTGCCCTAAGTCTCACAGGTGTGAGCCACTTCAGACTGCCGGACAGGGTCAAAGGGAAAGGGCTAGCTCAAGGGGCTGTGGTGCCCCGAGCCAGCTTTTGCGCCCAAGGAAGGGGTGGGTGGAACCCAACCTCAGCTCTGGGCCAGCTCATGCCACCTCCAGGGTGGCGAACAGCTGGCCCAGAGGTGGAGCGGACCAGCCCAGAGGCTGGACTCTGCTCTCCCACCCCTCCCCTGGGCCAGCTGTTCCTCCCTAGTAACAGGGAGGGCCAGCCCAGAGGCTGGGCGAGGGAGCACAGTCCAACTCATGGGCTGGCCTGCTCCACCCTGGGAGGAAGAGTGGCTTGCTCAAGAGAGGAGCAGGAGTGTGGGGTCTGGCTTCTGGGCCAGACTGCCCCACCCTGGCGCCCCTATGCTTTGGCACCTCAAGCCAATGTCACACTGGCTCATCCCTAGAGCCAGCCTTGCAGAGGGCTAAAAGAGAGGTCCAGAAAGAAGATATCCAGGGAGTCTGTGGGCATCACACAGAGCAAAGCTCTGCTCTGAGCAGTATTGGGGTTAATTCAGAATACAGCTGTTTGGAGGAACTTAAATGGAACCGTATCCTGTTGAAATTTACAATTCCAATGACATCTTCATGAAACTGGGCAAGTGCCACCAGAATTTCATTTAGGAGGAAGGAAGGGGTGGGAGATGTTTAGACAAGGTCAAAACAAAACATTTTAATTCTTCATTTTGAAATGACAACTCACCTGGATTTTTTAAAATTTTGTGAGATTCAAACTTCATGTGTAGAGAGGGAATATTTTTAATTAAACGGAAATGAAACCAAAATTCCTTTGCAGAGAATTTCAGTTTTCAGATTTGAAATGAAGCCAGACTTAGAAATCTCAAATTCTCCAAACAGATCTTCCATTCTCTAATCTGGAGTAATCCTGTGGTGTTCCTCTGGATACACACACACATAGTTCAGAATTTTTGACTCTAAGGGTATGAGTATATGGCAAATAAAAATCCACAGCTGTTCCATTGCTATGGAAACTTCCAGGCTCAGGTTCCCCTCTTAACACATCCTCCAGGGTCTTAGACCGCAAAATCTCTAGTCTGAATCTGGATGTCTACACATCAGTGAATCAGCCCTGCAGCCCAAGCCCTGTGTGTCTGAATCTAAAGTAGCCCTTCTGCCAGGGCGAGCTGGCAGAACAAGGGCCAGGTTTTGTATCTAGGGGTTTCCAAGTAATGTTACAGCACCAACTGGCTCGAGCCACCCATTCTTCTGAGAAATCATGCACTATTCCCTGGCCCCCCCAAAGGGTAAGGCTTCCCCACTTGCAAGTACAAGCCTGAGTGTGGTATACAGAACTTTTAACAGTAGTAAAATGGAATGTAAAAACCCAGTAGCAGAAATCAGCACTGACCTGGAGAATCAGTGCAGAACAGGGTTCCCAACATAATCCCACACAGCATAGCAGAACATACAAACTCTGCAGCAAAACCAGCACTGATTTGGGGAATCAGTGCAGAACAAGGTTCCCCAAAAAAACCCAGGGTATGTAGGGAAAGTCTTTCACGCCAGCTGTCCGCTGGTGCTATCCATTGGTTACTCATACTGTCCACTCCCAACAGCAGCTGGCTCTGCCCACTGGTCATTCAGGCTCTGGTCTCACCTGCTGCTGGCTCCACCCGCTGGTCACTCATGCTCCACTTTCACCATCTGCTGGCTCCTCTTCAGTGATTTCCACTCAGAGAGAGGGTTTGCCTCTCAGTGATTTCAGCTCTTAAACCTTACATAGCTTCAAACAGCTTCTCCCATTAAAATAATAAAGGAAAAGCTTCACAGGAAGCCTGGCCAGACCTATCCTTTGACAGTGGAGCAATGGGGTGAGGCAGAGCCTCAGGCATAGCTCTAGATGAAACTAATGCTAACTCTCCACCCCCATCAACTTCACCAGCCTGGAAGGAGGGGGTGGCCCCTCTTTTAATATTCTTTTTGCTAATGGTAGCTTTTATCCTTGAACCCACCTAAACAGAATTTGAACAGGCAAGAGAGTAGCATATTACAAAAGACAGTATTTCATGTTTCTCTTCAGTAGAATTACAGATATTGACAGGTTTGTGATCAAATAAACCAAATTGCCATTACTCATATTGCCCTGCAACCATAGTGAGACTATGCTAATAGGCTCTTTGTGCTCATGCAAATAGAAAACCCATGCAGATCAGTTGACACCCCCCCCAGAAGCTGCAACGTACGCTGCTAAGCCTGCCTTACACTAGTATGGGCCAGTCATGAGTGTTTCTTTGCTGTGTAGATACATCCTCTGCAGAGCCATAACTACAGCGGTGCTGATGGGGCAAAGCCCCAGGCAACCCGGAGCAGCTCAATGGAGCCGCTTTATTAAAGGGGCGGCTTTCGTGGTGCCGGCTCCAAGAGCCGCTAATGGAAAGGGGCGTGTTCCTATCGGAATGAGCCCCAGGCACCAAAAACCAGCATTATGGCTCTGACCCTCTGTCTCTTCCCCATTAGTTTTGAATTATAGTCCAACATCAGTGTTTGTTTGACAACTTGTTTGTTGGATGGGGGAAATGCAATGAATGTAATATACCTGGACTTCAGCAAGGCCTTTGACACCACCACACATCACATTCTGATAGGTAAGCTGGAGAAACGTGGGTTTGACAAAGCTACTATGAAGTACATACATAATTGATTAAACAACCACAAAGAAAGAGTAACGGGGAAGTCTCAAGTGGGGCTTCACAGGGATCTGTTGTCTGGTGTTGTTTAACTTCTTTATTAATGAGCTGAATGTTGGAACAAAGAGCACACAGATCAGATTTGGAGATGACACAAAGCTATGAGGGGTTCCCAACACTTTGGAAGCTAAAGCTAAAATTCAGAAGGATCTTAATAAATTGGAGAACTGCATCATAGACAGAAAAATGAATTTCAACAAAGACAAATGTAAGGTGCTACAATTATGGAAGAAAACCCAAATGTATAAATACTGAATGGGGGATAGCTGGCTTGGCAGGAACACTGCTGAGAAAGACCTGGGAGTCTGATGGATCACAGCCTCAGTAAAAGTCTGCAATGTGATGCTGCTGCAAAAAAGACAAATGCAATTTTAAGTTGTATTATGTCATCCAAAATGATAGTACCACTCTACTTGGGCCTCAATGGAGTACTGTGGCCAGTTTTGGCTGCCAATGTCCAGAAAGGATATAGAGACACCAGAAAGTATCCAGAGGTGAGTGAGAAAGAAACTGGGTATGTTCAGTCTGGAAAAGAGGAGATTAAGGAGAGCCATGATAGCAGACTTCAAATATTTGAAAGGCTACCATCAAAAAGATGGAGAAAAGTTGTTCTCTCTTGCCACAGGGGCATATTGCCACAGGAGGCAATGGGTTCAAACTACAGCCCCGCAGATTAAGATTAAATCTCAGGAAAAACTTCCTAATGGTAGAATCATAGGGTTTGAAGGGACCTCATAGGGCATCTAGTCCAACCCCCTGTCAGAGGCAAGGCCACTCCCACTTAAACCATCCCAGTCAGGGTTTTGTCCAGCCGGGCCTTAAACACCTCCAAAGATGGAGACTCCACCACCTCCCTTGGCAGCTCATTCCAAGACTTCACCACTCTCCTGGTAAAAAAGTTTTTTCTAATATCCAGCCTCGACCTCCCTAACCGCAACTTGAGACCATTGCTCCTCGTTCTGTCCTCCGTTACTACCGAGAACAGTCGAGCTCCATCTTCCTTAGAGCATCCCTTCAAGTAGTTGAAGGTTGCTATCAAATCCCCCCTCAATCTTCTCTTCTGCAGACTAAATAAGCCTAATGCTTCCAGTCTTTCCTCATAGGGCTTGTGCTCTAGCCCTTTAATCATTTTGGTTGCCCTCCTCTGAACTCTCTCTAGCATGTCCCTGTCCTTTTTGTAGTGGGGAGCCCAAAACTGAACACAGTGTTCTAGATGTGGCCTCACCAGTGCAGAATAGAGGGGAAGGATCACATCCCTTGATCTGCTGGTAATACTTCTTTTGATGCAGCCCAGTATGCCATTGGCCTTTTTAGCAGCACGAGCACACTGCTGACTCATATCCAGCTTCCCATCCACCATGACCCCCAGGTCCTTTTCTACACTGCTGCTACGTAGCTGAATGTTTCCCAGCCTGTAGCGGTGCATAGGGTTTTTTTTGTCCCAAATGCAGGATTTTACACTTATCCTTATTGAAGCTCATAAGATTTCTATTGGCCCACTGTTCCAATTTATCTAGGTCTCCCTGAATCCTGTCCTTGCCCGCCAACGTGTCTACTGGTCCCCCCAGCTTGGTGTCATCTGCAAACTTACTGAGAATGCAGTCTATTCCATCACCCAGATCATTGATGAAAATGTTGAACAGAACCGGCCCCAAGACCGACCCCTGGGGCACACCACTCGTGACTGATTCCTACACGCTGAAACCGTTCATCTAGCCAGTTCTCTATCCACCTTATAGTCCACCTATCCAACCCATAATTCCTTAATTTGCCAATGAGAATGCTGTGGGAAACTGTATCAAAAGCCTTGCTAAAATCAAGGTATAGCACATCAACGGTGCTTCCCACATCCAGAAAACCAGTCATCTGATCATAGAAGGAAATGAGATTGGTCAGGCATGATTTACCCTTGGTAAATCCATGCTGACTGTTCCTGATCACTTTATTTTCCTCTAAGTGTGTGAGGATGGATTCTTTGAGAATCTGCTCCATAATTTTTCCAGGGACTGAGGTGAGGCTGACTGGTCTGTAATTCCCTGGATCCTCCTTTTTCCCTTTCCTGAAAATAGGCACTACATTTGCTTTTTTCCAGTCCTCTGGCACCTCCCCCGTTCTCCATGAGTTTTGAAAGATAACGGCCAGCAGTGCGGCTATTTCGTCGGCCAATTCCCTTAGCACCCTTGGATGCAGTTCGTCCGGCCCCATGGACTTGTGCACTTGCAGCTTCTTTAAGCAGTCCCTAACCTGACCTTCCGTCACCAAGGGCCTCTCTTCTTCTCTCCCATCTGCCACACCCATGGTAGTGGGCTGGGAGCTGACCCTGCCTGTGAAAACTGAAGAAAAAAATGCATTGAGCACTTCAGCTTTTTCCTCATCCTCTGTCACAAGGATGCCTGCCCTATTCAGCAAGGGGCCTACACCATCCCTGATCCTCTTTTTGTTACTAATATACTTGTAGAACCCCTTCTTGTTATCCTTCACATCCCTCGCTAGCCGCAACTCCATTTGTCCTTTGGCCTTTCTGATTTTATCCCTGCAGTCCCTAGCAATATATTTATATGCCTTTTTGGACATCTGACCAAGCTTCCACTTCCTATAAGCTTCCTTTTGATGTTTAAGCTCAGAGCAGAGTTCTCTGCTAAGCCATTCTGGCTGCCTCACATGTTTGTTCTTTCTCCTAATTGGAATGGCAACTTCCTGTGCCCTTAGCAGAGTTTTTTTAAAATATAGCCAACTCTCTTGGACTCCTTTCCCCTTCAGATTAGCTTCCCAAGGGATCCTGCCCATCAGTTCCCTGAGGGAGCCAAAATCTGCTTTTTTGAAGTCCAGGGTTTTTGTTTTGCTTCTTTCCTTCCTTCCTTTAATCAGGATCCTGAACTCAACGATGTCATGGTCACTACTGCCTAGCTTGCCATTTACCTCTACGTCCCTGATCAATTCTTCCCTGTTTGTGAGCACCAAGTCGAGCAGTGCAAGGCCCCTAGTTGGTTCCTCTAGCATTTGTACTAGAAAGTTGTCCCCAACACTCTCTAAAAATCTCCTGGATTGCCCATGCACTGCTGTATTGGCCTCCCAGCAGATGTCAGGGAAATTGAAGTCCCCCATGAGCACCAGGGCATGTGATCTAGAAGCTTCCGCTAGTTGTCCATAGAACACCTCATCCACCTCCTGCTTCTGGTTTGGTGGTCTATAGCAGACCCCCACCACAACATCCCCCTTGTTGCTTTCCCCTCTCAATGTAACCCACAGACTTTCTACAGGCACACTTCCACTTCAATAATGGAGCTCTGAGCAGTCATAGTGCTCTTTTACATATAGTGCTACTCCTCCCCCTCTTCTTCCCTGCCTGTCCTTCCTGAACAGTTTATACCCATCCATGGCAGAACTCCAGTCGTGCAGACTATCCCACCACGTCTCTGTTATTCCTATGATATCATAGTTCCCTGTCTGCGCTAGTATTACCAATTCTTCTTGCTTATTTCCCAGGCTCCTCGCATTAGTGTATAGCCACCTAAGATATCCGGCCGATTGCCCTATTTTGTCATGTTGATTTCCAATTCTATTAAATAAACCTCCTTGCATTTTTTCTAGGAGTTCTCCTCCCCCACTCTCCTCGCGTACTGGGGCTTCAGTAGAGCCCTTAAGACATTTGTTTGATTCCCCCCCCATGTTCCAACTACCTTCTCTTTTATTGCTGGTGCTACAGTCCCAGCACCCCCCAAGTTCCATCCCTCCCCCCAGATCACCCACATTCTCACTTACCTGTGGGCTTTGGTCTCCTTCCCCCATTGAACCTAATTTAAAGCCCTCCTCACTAGGTCAGCCAGTCGGTGCCCAAATATGCTCTTCCCCTTCTTGGACAGGTGAAGGCCATCTCTGCCTATCAATCCTCTGTCCTGAAACAGGACTCCATGGTCAAGGAAGCCAAATCCTTCCTGACGACACCATCTTCGCAGCCAGGCATTCACCTCCAGGATACGTCTCTCTCTCCTCAGGCGTCTAGCCTTGACTGGAAGGATCGAGGAGAACACCACCTGTGCTCCAAACTCCTTCACCCTCGCTCCCAGAGCCCTGAAGTCACCTTTGATCTGCTGAGGATCACCTCTCGCAGTATCATTGGTACCCACATGGATAAGCAGCATGGGGTAGTAGTCTGAGGGGCGGATGATTTTAGACAATCCCTCCGTTACATCTCGGATATGGGCACCTGGCAGGCAGCATACCTCTCTAGAGGCCTTGTCAGGGGGACAGGTGGGTGCCTCCGTTCCTCTCAGGAGGGAGTCCCCAATCACCACAACCCTACGCTTCCTCTTAGGTGAGGTGGCTGTGATCTGACCAGCCTTTGGGGTGGATGGCATCTCCTCTACCTCCTTCATCGTGTCCAGCACCGCATAACGGTTCCTCACCACAAGGGATGGTGGGATGTGAGCAGTAGTGGAGCACCGTCTACTGCCAGAGGTGACCAGCTGCCACTGTCCTCCCTCTGCCATAGGCATCCCATCCATTTCCAGAGCTGTGGCATTAGCCCTTGGTACTGGGATAGGGACCTCCTCCTTGCAGGTCTCATCGTGGACACTGTCAAGGAACTTTTCTAGGGCATAGATACCCCTGAGGCGTGATACCTCCTCCTGTAACTCTCCTACCTGTTTCCGGAGAGATGCCACCAGAAGGCACCTATCACATAGGCTCATCTCCCTAGCCTGATCATCAGTGGCAGGAAAATGAAGGCAACAGTCCTTGCAAATCCACATCAGGATCTGGGTGGAGATATCCATCGTCAGACACTCTGTTTGGGTAGAAACAGAGCTAAAGGAAATAGCAGGGGCACTGGCTCCAGCAGTACGGCTCCTCTTCACCATCTTGGCCTCACCAAACTCCTCCTCAACCTCCCTCGCAAACTCCCCTGTTTGCTGTCCTCTGGTCGCTCTAGCAGTGGCTTTTAAAGGCCTTCTCTGCCTAGGTCAGCCCTTACCCCTTGCTAGTCACACAGGGGGCAGGCCAATCACAAGGCTGCTAGAGGCTGCTAGAGGCTGGTGATTAAAGGGGATCAGGGAACAATGGTGCAAACAGCCCCCACCCAATCACACAAGCACAGTCCCACAACTAACAGCAATCACCTGTAGGGAAAAAGACACAAGCAAATCACCTGGAGGGAAAAAGACACAATCCAATCACTTACCTAGGATGCACCTGGCACCAACTCCTTCCCTCGCAAACTCCCCTGTTTGCTGTCCCCTGTTCGCAAGCAAAATGGTAGTACAGTGGAACAGATCATCCAGGGAGCCTGTGGAAGCTCTTTCAGTGGAAGCTTTCAAAAGGAGGCTGGGTTGTCATCTGTCTTGGATGGTTTAGCCAAAACAAACCCTGCATCTTAGCAGGGATTAGACTGTGACTCTTGTGGTTTCTTCCAACTCTACGGGTATGTCTACACTTCAAAGTGCTTTTCTGAAATAAGGAGGCATGCCAATCTGGCCATCCCCAGTGCCTTTGTTCTGGCTGGGCTTGGGGAGGGGGGAGGCCTAGGAACAGACTAGGAGCCAGATCAGGCTCAGAGGTGCTTGCAGCCCCCTACAAGCAGCTCATAGCGAAATCTGGCTGCTAACCTGTTCCTAGCTCCCCCAGCCTGAACAGTGGGGCGGGGGGGGCAGATTGGCATGCCTTGGGTCAGGGGGGAAGCAGCCACACCGAGGGTTCCCTACCCCTGGTGGGAAATGCAGCCTTGCCAGGGGTTCCCTGCCCCCACAGAGAAGGGACCCCATGGAGGAATCCCCCCCCCCTCCAGCAGGGAAACCATTCTGCCCGGTGGGATCCATGTTAAGTTAGCAAGTCTAATGTAGATTCTCTAACTTGAAATACGAATACTTACTTTATTTTGAAATAGGAGTCTTGTGAAGACTCACTGTTTTGAACTAATTATTTTGAATTAATATTGGCATAGGTATTTTGAAAGAACTATTTTGAAATAACTTTGCCAGTGTAGACATAGCCTATGGTTCTGTGATTCCACCCTTAAGCATTTTCTTTTCCTCTGAAATGTCTGCAGTGATACCAGCTAGGATGAAATTAGAAGAAATCCCAACTCCCATAATTCTAGCCTAATGATAACAGTTTCTAGAATTAGCAAGGAACTGTTAATTTTTCTACTTTCTCCCATCTTCTCCTCAGTTTCATGACTGCACTTTGGGTGTCAAAGATGAACAGACTCAGACAGTGTGATAAGAACGGATCTCCATGGAGGAGAGGGTAACCATAGTCTATATTTAGGGAATCTACACATTTCTTCAGTGAAGCTATGTCTAAGCCAGGAGAATCCTCTCTGCTAGTCTGGTTCCCAAGCAGGACACTTTCCCTTGCCAGTTTCGGAATTCAGTTTTAATCTTCATCAGTATCCTTTTGCATTGCAGGTATGAAGAAGCTCTGTATGACTGCAAAATGGCCCTCACTCACCTAAGACATAACCCTTTCATTGACTACAAACAGCTGGGACTGAGGCACATACTGTATGCCTGGGAGGTGAGCATGCATTTGGGTAGGAGATATGTCTCGAGTTATTGGCAATGGAAAGCCAACAACCAGATGCTTTCCAAGCTGTGTCCATCATGACTTTTGTGTTTCACAATAAAACCCTGATGTCCAGAGCTATGTGAGGATAGCAATGTGCTATCAGTCCACTTTGCATTACACTGGGTCTTACCCGGGAGCCTGGGAGAACTGGGGAAATTGGCCTAATTCCCAAATCAAACAGTGTTTTATATTGAGAGAGTGAGTAACTAAAAAGAAGTGTCTACAGGCTATGTGCATGGAGATGAGCCCTCTCATCGTTCTCTCTCTAGTGCTGTTGAAGTTGCTAGGTTGCAGTTAATCCTGTTACGGAGTAAAGAGTGGTTCCTAAAAGACATGGATTTTTCCTTAAATTTCACCCCAATAGGATCTATATCAGTGTCCCAGTGAGCTAAAGATGCCGTCATTGGCCGGGCAGCAGTCTGTGACCATGGTCACTGGAGGGGTTTAGTCTGAGAATGCTCAGTCAGGGCAAACTGCAAAGAATGGGGCAAACAACCTCCAAAAGTGGCAATTTATTCTATAATTAGATTTCGTGAAGGTACTAAACAAACAGCTTCTTTAATGCCTTACTGGCTATCAAGAAGTCAAAATACAGTCACCTATTGTATAAGCAATCTAACATTTGACTCAGCCAAATCTATATAGTGAGAGTTATTTAAAAGCTTATTCACCATACATAATGTTCTACCACTCCCAAGAGATCCACCACATCATCCACCAAGTCAATGAATATTTCAGATCTAACCCAAAAGCATACTTACAACCAATTCTTATAAACAAAATCTAAGATTCTTTTAAAAAAGAAAAGAGAGTTACTATGATTAGAAGATCATTATGCATGTGGATATGATGTGAATACAGTTCTAAGGTCAGTTTCATAGAAGAAGTATGCGGCAGATGACTTGTAAAGGTACTTCTAAAATCACTTCCATAGGTTATAGACCAAGTTGCTCTCCATGTGCTGAGTTTTGTTCAAAATCTTCCATGAGAATCTGCAGGGATAATCTCCAAAGTGGACCTGGAGAACTCACTACTGTGATTTAAGACTTTCCTTGACAAAGTTTAAGCGGCTGTGATAAAATAAAGATCAGGCCTGAAGCATCTTGAAGGCAGACCTCACAGCAGGACCTTTCTGGATGACGAATAGGCAATGTCTACTGTTGCTTTGACACTAAACTTGTATTTCCTGTGTATACACAGGTACACTAATATCAATGAGTTCCAAAGGGGCAGCTGTTAGTCTAATCCAGCAAAAAAAGCAAGGAGTCCTGTGGCACTTAAAGACTAACAGTTCTTCAAAGCGTCTGACAATGTGAAATTTTCTCCCACAATAGCTCACGCAATAAATAAACCTGGCAGTCTTTAAGTGCCACAGGACTCCTTGCTTTTTTTTAAATATTATTAATAAATATCAGGCAATTAGCCATTCAAATTATTGAGGTATTCCACTGTGGCATAAGCAGCTGAAGCTGAAGGAAGTGTAAGTAATATTATTTCCTGTGGTATCTTACAACTTTGATCTCAAGGTTAGCTGAACGATCTACATAGATAAGGTAATGGGATTGAGCCAGGGAAAGGAATTAGCATCTGCAAGCTACTCAGGTTACAGCTTTAACTTCTAATACGGTATAGCCCAGCATCAGTAGTGTAGCATAATGTAACAGAGCACAATTTGGTTCTTAATCAGGCCTCCATTTCAAGAACTCTAGTCTATTTAACAGTACTTTGCCAGCTATCCATGAGGGATGGCCCTGTTTACCATTCCATTGCTCTTCTGACACATCCTTAAAGGTTGCTTTCAGTTCAGCTGGTTGCTTAACCCTCACTGGCTCAGTGTCACTCAGGCTCTGTCTATAGTGACGGCTGCAATTTTGCTGTCATCGGTTTGCCCTTCCGAGAGCTGATCACTCTGAGTATGAACTTGCCACACCCACTACCAGAAGTCTATGCAGTAAAGTCCTTGGGGTCAGCGGGTATAAGGGAAAGCTGACTGCAAGCAATTTGTGGTCAGCTTTTCCCTGATGTGTAATGGGAGCTTAAAAATTAGCCACTTTCCTTGCATAAGCAGTGGTCAACTGCTGCCAAAAAGCACCCAAATGTAGACGAGGGCTCAGTCCCTGGAGAGATCCCTCGAGGCCAAAGCCTGCATTGTGCAGAAGCTTTGAGAATGGAAGTATGATCAAAACCTACAACAGAAATGTCACATTATCTGCTGCTTATCATGGTCCCAACGTGTCACGTATTCCCATGGTTTGGTGTTTGCCCCAGCCTGTATTCAGTCCCTTGAGAGTGATCCCTTTATGTGCCAAGCACCCTGAAACCACACCAATCCATGGGGCAGGGTGGCTGTGGCCTCCTAGACTCTGAGACTGAGCCTTCAGGTACCAGTGGTCCCTGTCTCTTTCTGTAGCCCATCTGCAGCAAAGCCAATCAAGCCAGACCCCTGCAGGAAGCTAGTACTGTACCCCTTAAGGATGCAAGCTGCTTGGGGAGTATTTGCAGCAAGACACACAGCCTTTTGAAAACAGGGTAACAATCTATTAATCACCTGAATACAAAATCAGAATCAGAAGAAGGCAGAGGAAAGTAACAGTAAGCTATAGTCTATCCTGGCCACACCAATGCAAAGAAAGACGCTACCAACTCCATTTCTGGCTTTGGCTTTTCACCTTTGTTTCAGGTGAGAGCTGTGGAATCCCTCCAACCGCCAGCCTTTATTTCAGCCACCTGAAATCTTTTCACTTTTGCTCTTCAACTGAGTTCACACATTGTACCTGTGGGGGTTTCCGGCTGTTAGGTGTCAACTGTTCAGTCACTGGGACAGTGCAGGAGTGGGAGGGTCTTGTTGACTCTTCAGATCCATTGTTGGGCTGGATTGATTTCAAGTTCAACCACTTCTTTAATGACCCAACACAATCCAGTCATTCCACTGGAAGCAAAGTGACTTATTACCTCTTATCTCTTGCACTGGTCTAGGAGCAATGTTAACCCTTTTGCATCCACTAGGTAGCAATGCAACATCCAGAAGGCAACTGAGGCATACATAATTCCAAAGTCAGCAGCTGTTTTAGTCTAGTTCAGTGTCTGATGCAGTGGGATTTTCTACCATGAAAGCTCATGCAATAAATAAATTTATTAGTCTTTAAGTGCCACATGACTCCTCGCTTGTGACGCATACATAGGATTCCAAAAACAAAACAGAAAATTCCTTCTTCACACATCCCAATTGATCCTGGCATGGCCCTAAGAAAGCAATGGTGAACAAATCCCATGTGACAGTGAACAAGACCTGGCCCGCAAATGGTAATTTTATTGAACACATCCTTTTAAACTGACAGCGTTCTGTCTAATAATTATATATGCAAGCACAACAGAAGTGACTGGTGCACCATATAAAAGAAAGACAAACTTACACAACACTGGAAATAATCTTAATGGTTGGGTATGTTCTTTACTCAGTGTATGTCATTTGTATAATGGAGACTCTACCCGCTGTGTCAGATGTGATGGGTTGGTACACCGTCTCCCAGCTGTGTACACACACACACGTGTACAGTGAATTGCTGTTTACACCTCTCTCAGGAATTAAGAATCAGAGATCAGAGACCAGTGTCTGCAAAAAAGGGGTTTTGAGAAACGAAAACCTTTTGAATAGTGATGCAACTGTTGTACAGGGACACATTTTAGTTAGTCTCTTGACATTGCTTTGTTTCCCATGTCCTGAGTCTGTTTGGATGCACTGCAAATCAGGTGGAGAAAATGGACAGTTTAATATTTAGGCTCCCCTAAATGTGAAAGGAGCCATTGTGTGTCTCCAGTCAGGCTTGTCTCAGAACCTGTCAGGCAACTTTGTTCACCCCTGTGTTTCTTGCATCTGATGTGGAGAGGCTGTGCTACTCAGTGCCCTGGGCATTCCTCAGATCTGATTTTAAACACCTTCAGTGCCTTTGGAAATACAAAAAAAAGCAAGGAGTCCAGTGACACTTAAAGACTAAGGGTATGTCCACATGTATATTTTAAATCGAAATAACAGTGGTTATTTTGCTTTAAAAATGTTTATGTCCACACGATGTTTCCTTATTTCGAAACAAGGAGCTCCCTTATTTTGAAATAAGGAAAATCATTTTTATATACTAAAACTTAAGTTTTATATTGAAATGAGGGTTATCTCAAAACTGTGGTTTCAAAATAACCCTGTGTGGCTCTGTTATATCGATATGACCCACATATTGATATAACAGTTGACCTTCCTCCCAGGCTGCATGACACCCTGGAAGGAAGTCCCATATGCCTCAGAACCCTGGCCAGGGAGCTGTTCAGCACGCTGGCCAGGGAGTGAGGGGAGGTAGAGGGGGGTGCTGGGGGGCTCACCCCAGCCCAGCTGGTTGGGCGGCGGATCAGGGCATTGGCTTCCCTGGCTTGCCGGCAGCTGGCCAGGTGGCGGGGGCTGAGCTCGCAGGGTGCCCCGAAGCCCCTGCCACTGGCCCGTGGGCCATGCTGCGATCCCCGCGAGCTCTGTCCCCACCTCCTGCGAAGCAGCAGGGGTTTCAGGGAGCCCCAATCTCAGCCCCCGCCACCCAGCCAGTGGCAGGGGTAGTGGGGCGCCCCATGAGCTCTGCCCCCACCACCTGGCCAGCGGCCAGAAAGAGGGGCACCCTGATTTCTGCACTGCCACCAGGCCAGCAGGGGGGATTCAGGGCGCCCCTGGTCTGCCTCCTTGCCACCTGGCCAGAGGCAGAGAAGAGGGGCACCCTGATCCCCCCCTGCCACCCAGCCAGCGGGGGAAGAGGGGAGCCCCGATCCTTTCACCGCCACTGGGAAAGTGGTGGGGAAGAGGGGTGGCCCCATCTGAGCTCCCCGGGGCTTTTTTCTCCTGCCACTGGCTTTGGCAGGGGATTGGGTGGCAACATGGCCCCTGTGTCTGGACATGCTAGTTCAATTTGGGTTTTTTTTCATCCCGGTGTGTTAAATCGATTTTACTTAAATCCATTTAACTATTTTTAGATTGATTTGGTTAAATCGATTCAAGTAGAATCGATTTATCTGGCTGTGTGTGGACATAGCCTAACAGGTTTATTTATCGCATGAGCTTTCATGGGAGAAAATCCCACTTTGTCAGATGTTTTGATGGTGGGAGAACTTACAGAATGGGATGAAAATAAATGCCAATGTGATCTGGGCCTCCTGTGATAACCTTCTGAATTTACCAAAATCAGGGCAAGCTGCAAAGCCAGGGACAAGACCCCCAAGCCACTGACAGGTGATACTTAAACCAGTCTCCCAGTCGGTAACAAAACGTGTTTGATTGCCCACTTTGGTCATCACCAAGCATAAAACATAATAGAATCAGTGCCCTTTATTCCACATCAGCTCACCTAGCCACTGGGTCTCTTAAAGAAATAGGTTCTCCTGACCCCAAAGGGTCAGCCACATCACCCAGAACAATATAGACTTGGATCTTACCCAAAATACCACACTGCCACTCAATCTTTTACTATCTACAACTAAAGGTTTACTATTAAAAGAAAAGAAACAAAATAGGAGACACGTTAAAGGGTCAAAGTGAATCATATACACACAAATGATTTAGAGCCCATAGAAAGCAAGCCCTTGAAGAATCTGTAGTTTGCAGGTTAGTCCAACTCTTCTGGTATACACCCAGGCCCTGGGTGGGTCTCAGTCCTTTGTTCAGTCCCAGAAGAATAGTTCCAGAGGAAGGTATTGGTTGCAGACAGACTGAAGACAAAATGGAGATGGAGCCAGTGCCTTCTATGACATTTGGCTTTCCCCAAGCTCTCAGAGTCCTTGCCAAATCAAAATGGAGTTGAGTCACATGTTCAGCCTGGGTGACTGGTCAAACAGGCTTCTTGCTAGGCCCACTGTAGCTGGGAGCTTCTTTAATGGGCAATTAAGAGGACAGTGGTTTTATGGCCAGCTTAGTCTCATACGCCCCCTTTTAACAAATTTCCCTATCGATTTCAGGCAACACAGAAAATTTACATTCATATTCTTTTTGAGGTTTATTTAAGACATTCATTTGGTTACAAATACATATCTTGTCAATACCAATCATACCAGACCTTGGAAAGAGTTCCTCCCAAAGACTCTCAAAAGGCAGTTCCTCCATTTTTCTTTGAATTTCAGGATTGTGTTTGGCCATTCTTGCCACAATTTCCAATTTCTCTTTTCTCCATTCTTGGGCTCTCCACTGAAGTGCCTTTAACCACCTCCATTGAGCTCTCCTTTCAGCAGCTTCTCTCATCTCCTGCATTTTTTGTTGAGCCCCCGCTTTATTCCAGGGCTCAGGGCTTCAACCCCTACAGCCCCTGCATTGATCTGGTCCTGCCAGGTGTGTCTGAAAGGTGGCTGGGGGATGGGATTGGTGCACACCACGCTGGCAAGCACAAACATTTTTTCACACAGCATCTTTAGAAAATAGCAAGGTATGTTTTTGCCTCTAAGGACCCTCTAATGTCCTCTGAAGAGAGTTTCCCTTTTGGGAAAATGGAAAACAACATCCCACTGTAGAACTTACCCATCAGCACATATGTGCATGGCCCCTGCAATGGCCATTGTGATCAGTCATTTGTGATTAATGCTCTAAAGATATGCCTTCATCTGAACTTCTTGAAGAACCAAACATAAGGGCTAAATCCAGGTCCCATGCAAGCTGATGAGAGTTTTATCACTGAAGTCCAATGGCCCATAAGCCCTTATTAACCCACACAACACCTCTGCGAACCAGATAAGCATCATTATCTGTGTGTCAATAACAATGAGGAATTAGGACTCAGCTCACCTACCTCCTAGTCCGGTGATCTTACTGGTGAACGTGCTTATCTTACTCACACCAGCTGACCACTCTGCCAGCTCCCAGGCCTCCTTCCCCCCCAGGGCCATTGTCCAGCAAACCACTTCTCTGACCTCAATGTAAAAGCTAGCTCAGGGGTGATCTTCTGGTCAACTTTTCCACCATCTATTTTTCTTCTTCATTCTTGGGTTATTAGAAGAACAAGAGCATTAGTCTCCTGCCTGTGACCAGGACAATGGGCAATATTTATTGATAGAAGAAACCAGTGCTGCCTCTTGGGTTTGCCCACAATGCACACTCTTAGGCTGTGTTCACACAGCACTCTTATTTCGAAACAACAGAGGTTGTTTCGAAATAAGAATTCTGCCGTTCACATGACGCACAGTTGCTTCGAAACAAGGGGAAGCCCTTGTTTCAAAACAACTGTGTTGTTTCAAAACAAGTTAAACCCCATTTGGGGTGAAACAACCTTTCGAAACCCTTGTTTCAAAACAATGCGTGTGAACATGTTGTTTCGGAACAAGGTGTTCTGAAACAACATTTCAAGGGCTGCCCCCTCAGCACCCTGGCCAGGGAACCCTCAGCATCCTGGCCAGGGAACCCTCAGGTGCTGAGGGGTGTCCCCTGGCCAGCGCCTGCAGGGCAGGGCTGCAGGTACCGGCGGGGTTCAGCGCTGCCCAGCGCTGCTCTCCGCCAGCTTAAAGCCTGGGCTGTCTCCAAACTCCGCCACGGAGTCAGGGGCGCGGGGCTCAGCCTGCAGCGGCAGGGGCCGGGGTGAGCACAGCCCCGGGATTCCCTGGCACAACCGCTCCTGCTGGGGGCGGGGCCAGGGATACCCCGGGATTCCCCGATGCAGCTGCTCCTGCTGGGGGCGTTCCAGGAGCTCGTCGATCCGAGGCATTGTATAAGTGTCGAACTTCGAAATAGTGTTCACTCATCAGAAGTCGATGCAAAAATGTGTTGAACCGTCAGGTTTCGGGACGAGTACAATGGGGCTGCACCACTCGCTGGTCAAGGGTTCAATTACCCCCAGGTTCAACATGTCATTGACCTCTCGCTCTACTATAGGCTGCAAGCTCCGGGAAATTGGCCAGGTCCCCATACGAACAATCGCCCTGGTAGCATCTGAATACTGTGCTGAGCCCGATCAGTTTGCCCAGGCACAGCCGTAAATGTGGCTGCAAAGGTTTCCAGCAACCTTTGAGCCTGTTCTCTCTGTCTGTTTGTAAGCTCTGGTCCAAGGTGGGGGCTCCCTTCATCTTCCGGGCTTGGGACCCAGGGACCCAGTTCAGGGTTGGGAGGATAGGGGGCAATGAACAGGTGTTCCCGTTCTCTCCAGGGCTTTAGCAGGTTAAGGTGGTAGATCTGCTTCTTACGTCAGCGGTCAGGTTGTCGGATCTCATAGTTGACCGGTCCCACCTGCCGGATCGCTTCATAGGGCCCCTGCCAACGGGCCAGCAGCTTGGACTCCGCAGAAGGCAACAATACTAAGACCCGGTCCCCAAGCGCGAAGCTTCGAAGCTGGGTGTTTCGATTATAAACCTGGGCTTGCTTCTGCTGGGCCTTCTGAAGATTCTGGCAGGCCAAATTTCCAACTTGCTGCAGGTTTTCTCTCAGTTTGGTTACATACTGTAGAAGCCCTTGCAAGGGCAAGGGAGTTTGCTCCCATGTTTCCCAGACCAGGTCCAGAATTCCCCGAGGCTGCCTGCCATAGAGGAGCTCAAATGGAGAAAAATGGGTGGAAGACTATGGGACTTCCCATATGGCCATTAGGAGAGGCGGGATGAGTTGGTCCCACCGCCATAGATTTTCTGGGGAGAATCTCCGCAGCATCCCCTTCAGCGTACAATTGAAACGCTCTACCAGACCATCTGTTTGAGGGTATTAAACAGACGTCTGAATCTTCCGGATTCCCAAGATGTCACAAACCTCCCGGAGGAGTCTCGACATAAAATTGGTGCCCTGATCTGTTAAAAGTTCTTGAGGCAAGCCTATCCGGGTAAAAATCTTTATCAACTCCCCCGCGATTGTGCGGGCTGAGGTATTCTGAAGGGGTATTGCCTCGGGAAATTGAGTAGCATAATCTACTAAAACCAACAGGTAGCGATAGCCTGAGGTACTGGCAGGCAGGGGTCCCACCAAATCCACGGCGACCCGCTCAAAAGGTTTCTGTACTAGTGGAAGCGGGACAAGGAGGGGCCCGGGGGACCCCAGCAGGAGCAGTCTTCTGGCAGTCCAGGCAGGAGGTACAATACCTGCACACAGCCTCATGAACACCCGGCCAGTAGAAATGGGAAATAACACGTGCAAGGGTCTTGTCCTTGCCTAATGGCTCACCACTGGGATATCATGGGCCAAATGCAGCATGGCCCTTCGGTGTACTTTGGGGAGCAGCAACTGTGCATGCACTTGTTTGGTTTGTGGGTCTTGGTCCACTCTATAGAGGCAGTCCTGCCGGAGCTCAAATCGGGGCCACATCAGGTTCCCTTGGGGGCTTGTTAGTACCCCATCTACGGCTGCCACCTGCTCGTAGGCCCATCGTAGGGTCTCATCCTCTCGCTGGTCCCAGCAGAAGTCGGCGCTGGGATCACTCAGGTGGTCGGGAGCTTCTGCAAACCGGCTTGCTCCTCCTCCTGGTTCCCCCAATGAGGTTGGAGGGTGCTTTGATGAGCGTGGAGTGGCCGGCTTCTCCAGTTCTCCCAATGCGGCTCCAGGCTCCCCAGGGCACGCAGCCTTCTGAAGGAGGAGCCCAAAATCCGGCCAGTCCCTTCCCAGGATTATAGGATAGAGTAGGTGGTCCGCTAGCCCCACGCTCAGACAATAAGTCTTCCCTTCAATAGTCAGGAGGACTGGCAATGTGGGATAAGGCCTCAAGTCCCCATAAATACACTGTAACTTAACTTGCCCATTGCTGCCTGTAGTATCTGGCACAAGTCCTCTTTTAACTAGGGTCTGGCCGCACCCAGAGTCCAACAGGGCCTCTACCCCCTGGCCCGCAAGATCCGCCCTTACCGTTAGTTTGGGTCCCGCTCTGGCCTGGGCCCAACCCTCTCCTGCATAAACACTCCCGAAGAGGGACTCACCACCTGGGCATTGTCGTTGGAGGTGCCCATACCGACCGCAGCTAAAACAGGGTCCCACGCGGTTGGGCTCAGTTGGCCGAGAGGTCAAGGTTGTATCCTGCGGGCTTCTAGGCTGGGTGGATGGCCTCCCCATGGGAGCGTTCTTGCCCCACTCTTGCAACTTGTGGTCCTGAGCCCTGGGCCCGCTCTCCCAATGGCTCTGTCCCTCACAGCACAGCTCAGTTCGGGCGAGTACTGGCCGGTGGGGTCAATCCGTCTACGGCCATAAAGCCCTCCATTAGGCATATGGCTTGGTCGAGGGTGGTGGGTTGGTGTCTCCTCACCCAGGCCCGCCCCTGCGAGGGAAGGGCATGCAGGAACTACTCTAGGGCCGCTTGTTCCACTGTCTCAGCACCTGTGTGGCTCTCTGGTCTTAGCCAACGGGTGGCTGCTTCCTTCAACTGCCGCACGACGTCTCGTGGCCAGGTGTCCGATTTGTAAGCTGCGTCCCGCAGCCGGCGTCAAAACGTCTTGGGACTAACGTTGAGCGCATCAAAGATGGCCGCGTTTACATGTCCATAGTCCCGGGCTTCCTCTTCTGGCAGGCCCCGATAGGCAATCTGTGCCACGCCTGTCAGGTGGGGGGCCAGTATCATGGCCCACTGGTCCAGCGGCCAGTTTGCCATTACGGCCACCCTCTCAAAGGTGGAGAGAAAAGCCTCCGGGTCATCCCCCGGCCCCATCTTGGTCAAACGAAGTGGGGTCACTGGGGACCCAGGGCCAGAGGTCCCAGGGCCAGCCAATGGGCCCAGTGCAGGTTGAGGGGTCCTCAGTTCTTTCAGCAGCTCCCTTTGTTGCTCCACCTGCTGGGCGCCCATCTCCTTGATCATTTGCTGCTGTTGTGCCCCTAAGTCTAGCAGCAGCTCCCACTGTGTCTCAGCCCACCACAGCATAAACTTTTCGGGATCCATTTCTCTGAGTTCTCCTTACGTCAGGGTTGGGATCGGGATCCCGCCTTCGTCGCCAAGTGTAGTCACGTCCTCACCTTGGCAGGGGTGAAGCCCGTGCTGCCCAGAGACCAAAGCCTTCAACCCCAGCAGGGTTAAGGCAAACACAGTTATAGAGAGTTCAGGGCCTTCAACCCTGGCAGGGGTAAGGCAACCACAGTTATAGAGAGTTCAGGGCCTTCAACCCCGGCAGGGGTAAGGCAACCACAGTTTAGAGAGTTCCAGACCTTCAACCCCGGCAGGGGTAAGGCAAACACCCAGTGGCCCGGATGGTAGCAGGGGAGGGAAGGGGAATGCAGGCCCGCCCGCTCCACTGCGTTCCAGCCCAGGGCCCTAGCAGTGGCAAAGTCACATGCCACTGGGTCAGCAGGGCCCTGGCCGAAACGCGCTGACTCACTGTTGCCCCTGGGCTACTTCCTTCACCTCTCCCCACAGTACTTGGAGTACGTTGTCCCCATAGTCCGGGTAGGATCCCCAGGGCATTCCCATCAGGCCCTTGCTGTCTTCGGGCAGCAATGCAGGGAACTCAGCCTCCTCGGCCAGTGGCAGTTCCTCCAGGTCACACGGGGCCGGGAGAGCTGGCTCACTGCCTTCCCCAGCAGAGGGGAGTTCGTCCAGGTCCTCCCTGGTGTCGGGCTGATCCCCAGGCTCTCTGCGGAGGGAAGCTCGTCTAGGTCCTCCCCTGGGCAAGTGTTGTCCAGGGGCACGGCCGACCAGGGTTCCTCCCCCCGACTCTTGTGGGGTGGGGAACCCCGTTGTCTATCAGGCCTCTCAGGCTCCCGGGGAGGGAGGTCTGTCAGTAGTGGCAGCCACCTTCCCCTATGTTCCCTCCATGACTGTCTGGTGCAGCCCCTTTTATAGTCCTCCCGCCCCCTTTGGTCCTCCCTTTGGTTCCGGCCCGGGCTACTCTGCTGGGCCTCTTCCAGCCAGTAGGGGGAGTGTGGGTGCTCAGCTACCTCTCGGCTACTGGGTAACTGCTCCCCTCCGCTACACTGTGCCTCCTTAATGCTGCTTATCTCCACTAGCCTACAGGGGTTCCTTGCAAATCAAAGTTCTGTGACAGATACAGACATGCCTTTTGATATAATGGGTCCAGCTTTCCAATATAGGTACTTTAAAGTTACATCCAAAGTCTCAATGGAATGAGCTTAGATGCTGATTTGAGCACCCAAATGTGGGAATCAGGCACCTTGTTAAAGCAGCAAGAGTTCTGTGGCACCTTACAGACTAACAGATTTCTTCAAGCATAAGCTTTCATGGGCTTCAACCCACCTCGTCAGATGCATGAAGTGGAAACTACAGTGGAGAGATATATATACACATGCCAGAATGGAGAAGGGCAAGTGTAGGCAAAGTCAGTTCAGAGAACAGATGAGGCATATTGGCTGTGTTCACACAGCCCTCTTATTTCGAAACAACAGAGGTTGTTTCGAAATAAGATTTAGGCTGTTCACACGACGCACGGTTGTTTCGAAACAACGGGTCCCGTTGTTTCGAAACAATGGCGTTGTTTCGAAACAAGTTAAACCACATGTGGGGATGAAACAACGTTGTTTTGAAATGATTGTTTCGAAACAACGCCGTGCGAACATGTTGTTTCGAAACAACAGTGACTTGTTTCGAAATAACTGTTGCCTGAACCTGCTATTTCACTTTGAGCTTCTTTCCTTAATTCGAATTAACAAACTGTTAATTCGAATTAAGTTATTTTGAAATAAGGTGTTATTTCGATACAAGTTGTTTCAAAACAACCATATCAAAATAACCCCGTGTGTGAACACAGCCATTGACAGCAGTAGATCAAAGGGAGAGAACGTGTGAACAGATTAATCACTTTTTGTAATGTGCTAACCATTCTAAGTCTCTATTCAGACCAAGGCTGATGGTGTCAAACTTGCAGATTAGCTCCAACTCTGCAGTTTCACAGTGAAGTCTGTTTTTGAAGTTTCTTTTTTGATGTATGGCAACTTTCAAGTCTGCCACTGAGTGTCCATGGAGGTTGAAGTGTTTTCCTATTGGTTTGTGGATGTTGCAATTTTTGATATCCATTTTGTGTCCATTTATCCATTTACACAAGGACAGTCCAGCTTGCCCAATATACATGGCAGAGCGGCACTGCTGGCACATGATAGCACATACCACATTAGCAGATGTGCAGGTCAATGAGCCCCTGATGGTGTGGCTGATGTGGTTGGGGCCCATGATGGTATTCCTGGAGCCAATGTGTGAGCAGAGTTGGCAACAGAGTTTGTTGCAAGGACAGGTTCCTGCACTGGTGCTCCTGTTGTTTGGCGTTCGGCTGTCGTTGAGTATTTGCTTCAGGCTAGGAGGCTGTCTGTAAGCAAGGAAAGCCTGCCTCTCAAGACTTGAGAGAGTGTGGGATCATCTTCAAGGATAGGTTGTAGATCTTTGATGATGTGTTGGAGAGATTTAAGCTGGGGACTGTAGGTGATGACCAGAGGTGTTCTGTTGTTTTCTCTGTCAGGTGGCTCCTTGGTACCTGTCTGGCTCTGTCAATTTGTTTTTTCACTTCCCCAGGTGAGTACTGTAGTTTCAGGAATGCCTGGCAGAGATCTTGTAGATGTTTGCCTCTGTCTGAGGGATCGAAGCAGATCTGGTTGTACCTTAAAGCTTGGCTGTAGACGATGGATCATGTAATGTGTCCTGGCTGGAAGCTGGAGGCATGTAGATATGCGTTGCAGTCAATTGGTTTGTGGTATAGGGTAGTTTTAATGCGTCCATCTCTTATACGTACGGTAGTGTCCAAGAAGTGGGTTCCTTGTGTGGACTGGTCCAGGCTGAGGTTGATGGTGGTGTGGAAATTGTTGAAGTCTCGGTGGAATTCTTCCAGGGACTCTTTCCCATGGGTCCAGATGATGAAAATTTAAAGGTAAAGGAGAGGCAATAGGCAATAGTGGAAATGATTCAAGGAAGTGATCTGCTAGGTTAGCCATAAAGATGTTGGCGTACTGTGGGGGCCATGTGGATGCCCATAGCTGTGTCGCTGACTTGGAGGTATAGATCACCCACAAATCCGAAGTAGTCACAAAGTTCAGTTACCAGGCATGCCGTGTTATCATCCGGGAAACTGTTCCTAATGGCTTGTAGTCCATCGTTGTGAGGAATGTCAGTGTAGAGGGCTTCTACATCCATAGTGGCTAGGATGATGTTTTCTGGGAGACTACCAATGGATTATAGTTTTTTCAGGAAGTTGGTTGTGTCATGAAGATAACTGGGAGAGCTGGTGGTGTAGGGCCTGAGGGGAGAGTCCACAAAGCACCTTGTTAGGAAACCATGTGTGGTAACTGAGCCAGATATTTTCCCTTATAGTGTTGAAAATTGGGCCCATACCACCTGCCTTGCTGGCCAATGGGTGTGTACGTGCATGCCTGACTGGCTGTGTCTATTACAGAGCATTCTGGGAGAACTCAGCATAGCTTTGCTGAAAAATGCTGGGCTTTTGTGGTGGGGGAATGCTCCAGGCACCTCATGTAATGATCACTCTCCCTTTGGCTGTGGAAACTGGGACAGAGTTAACACCCTTATTTGTGTCAGCCTCTTCCTGCCTGTGTTCAAGAGCTCGGTCCTCGACTGAATTGTCTGGTTGTTTTAATTGGTCTGAACTCTGTAGCAGATCCCATTTGCTAGCCATGTGACTCCCCACTGCTTTTCACCCCAGGACGTGGATAGTGTGCTGTAGTTTAGCACAGTGCATTGTGTGGAGCGAGGAATTCACAGGCTGTAGGATATATGCTTGCAGAAAGCCATGCAGCAGGTACAGGGAAAATCTAAGAGCCACCGGTGCCTAAAGATAGACGAGACTATAGTGCTCCATATGTTGCCAGAGATAGTCGTCCTTTAAGAACTCTTCCTCTTTTGTGCCCCCTTATCTGAGCCTGCTTTACACAGCGGGGTGTCCAGCATAGCTTTATGAAGGTGCGCCATTTATTTTCCCTGAGCTTTGTATGTGCGGTTTTGTGAGACAGTAGACAGAAGCTCTTGCAGCAGCATTCCTGTGATCAATAGGGGGGAAAGGGTGAGCTGGTTGCTGTGTCTGTAATGTTCTGGCATGATCAGCCCAAGCGTTTTTGATGCCCTAGCTGAGCTATGACTTTGGCATCCCCATCCACATAAGAGATCACATATTACTATATTTTTTAAAATAGGGAAAAAAATTTACTTCCATTTAAATTGGCACTCCTTGAAGCCTGGCACCCTAGGCAGTTGCCTAGTTTAGCTATATGGTTGGGCCGGCCCTGCATTCTTGGCATGCCTTTCCATTTCACTTGGTGATTCTGCACTTGGCTGGTTTCGCTTAGCTTCTGTTTGTTTTGATTCTCTCAAGTTGCTGATCTAATTGCCTTGTTGCTTGTCTTAGGTGCTTTACAACACTGCAGCAGTGCAGTGCAGACTTGGGCAGTGGCAGGAAGCTACCATAATGCTGGAGGAGGCTATCAGACAGAGGCCTGACGGAAGAACCACAAGCCTGAACATCGCCCTTGAGCGGGTGCAGGTAAGGCTAACTACAGAGCATGGATTTGAGTCCTGGGGATACATTTTAACTTGGATCCAAGTTAAAAAGTCTACAGCTAAGCTATGAGCACGCCAAAGACTGGGATGCTTTAGCTTTCTACCTATCAACCTACCTGGTCACCTCCCTACTGCACATCAGACTTTTCTAAGGTGCCTTTCCCTTAGTAGCATAAACATGATATTCTGTCAGAGCAACTGTCCATCTAGTCCAGCGGTTCTCAACCACTGTGTCAGGACACGTTACTGTGTCACCGCCCAGAAGTGAGTGTGTCGTGAAGAGCCAGGGAAATGGCTAGATTCGGCCTGCGGGGAGTGGGCTGGTGCGTCCTGAACAGTTGCAATATGCCACAAAGTGTGTCATGGCCTGCAAAAGGTTGAGAACCACTGCTCTAGTCTAGTATGCTGTCTCTATGACTACCAGATGCTTCAGCAGAAAGGGCAAGAAATGCCACCCAGAGTGATAGTTACGGAGTAATCTGGCCGTAGGGGAAGTTTCTCCAAGGTGCTGCCAATTAAGGATTTGCTTGTGGTCTAAAGCAGTATGATGTGCTCCTGTATGAATTGGTTACTTTAGTTCTGGACCTTCTTATTGTCCTTTAAAATGGCTGATCCTTTTTAGTGTTTTCTGAGGTCTTGGCTTCAGTGATATCTCATGATAGTGAACCCCATAAATTCCTTACTGGCTAATTCACCTCTTAACCACTGTGTTTCTATGTGTCTCTTTTAGCTGGGTTGCCTTTTTCTTTCATATCTTGTTCTTGTATTATCAAAGAAGGTGAATAGGAGTGCCTGATTCTCTGGACTGTTCATTTTTTTGTATACCTCTGTCATGTCCCATCTCACTCAGCTGCTCTCTAAGGGTATGTCTACACAGGGTTCTTATTTCGAAACAACAGAGGTTGTTT
>ML682047.1:1079155-1110440 GCA_007922195.1 Podocnemis expansa
CCGCCGGTGCCTGCAGCCCTCTGCAGGCACCCATGGGATGCAGTGCCCCTCTGCACTGCACCCTGTGGGTGCCTGCAGTCCCCTCCCCAGGCGAAATAGCAGGTCCACACTGTGGACCTGCTATTTCACTCCCTTATTTCGCGGACATGGTTTCTGTCCAGCGAAATAAGTTGTTTCGAAATAACATATTACATAACATAAACGTGTTGTTTCGAAACAAGCACTCCCCGTGTAGACATAGCCTAAAGGAAATGGACTGAGACTTTTCCATTTCTCTTTGTACAAACCTCTCTCCATTCAGCTAATGATGTTTAACACCTACACCCCTGAACCATTCATTTCTGTTGTGATCTGTGTCTGCTGGGGTGAATTAAAGTCAATATAATGTTCCAGAAAACACTGCAGCATTGATTCACAAAATGGCATTATGCTATTTTAGTATTATTTTCATTCCATTCTTTGTGCTTTGCAAACTTGTTTTGTGTGTATTAGAATCTGAGTGCTAGGCCCTAGTTACCATTTACAGAGAACAATAAAATTGAGGAAGATCAAGTGGAGAAGCAGATTAGAAATGTACTTAACAAATCTTATTTCACATGCTACTTTCACTCTCCCTGGGAGCTCAAGAAATTGGCATATGTCCAGAAGTGAGAACCATGAGCTTAGTTTCTACATATTCGTCCAGTCACGGTCACATCTTTTCAAGTCTAAGTACCTAATTTCTGCCATACTGAATTCCCTGGGTTGACCACACCCAGTCGGGGGAGAGATATTGACTTTTCCCTGTTCGGTATTAAATTGTGGCTGATGCTGTCTGATAACCTTGGCTTGACTCTTCTACCACCCTGTTTCCCCACCCACTCTAGGATCATCTCTTCCTGGAGCCCATACGTGTTCCCCTGGGGGAATTTTTTAGACCACGAAAGGAGGAAGTTGAGCAGCTGGGTTCCAAAGATTTCCTAGGTAAACCCAAGGTAGGCCTCCTCGGTTACAGAAAGGTCAATCCTGGTGTAGAACTATTGGCACACTCCCCTGATGACTAAGGTCAGCAGTGATTGCTGGTTTTTCCTGAAAGCAGTAATGTCAGGCTCCTCTGCCACCCACAGGGCTCTGGAAATACCAGCTGAGATTCTGAAATTGCCCAAAGTGCAATGGCAGCCTTTTTAGAAGCCAGTCTTTCAGGTTTTCCTCTGTCCTTCTCCTAGCTCTGAGTGGTTTCCTACCATTCCTCTGTTAGCCTGGAGCAAAGTGACTTTCACAAGCAGAGAAGAATGATTAGGGCTCTGTGGGAAGCACTGTGTGCATAAGGAAAGTGCTCATTAGTGGCTGGTTATTCTAGAGCCAGGAGAAACTTCTCTTCTAGTGAAATACCAAATGAATAGCTCATCCTTGAACACTCCATCACAAAGTCCTTTACCAGCATTAGTTCTTTATCTTTCTCCTCCACCCCTGGACAGAGTGTCCCCCATTGTCTCCATTTACAGATAGGGAAACAATGAGAGAGACCGAAGTTACAGGACTGTTTGAGTGGAAAATGCTGCAGGTAGATCAGAAACTTAATAAAAGGCAGAGCGGGAACTGACTAGTATCTACACCATAGTTACTACAGACTTGTCTTCATTGAAACACTTGGCTTGATTTCATACACGCCAGTACGCCATTTGACCTAGGCCTTGTCTACATTACTCAAAAAAGTTGAACTATTTTAGGTCGCCTAACAGATGTGGCATTAATTACTGTGGAGCCAATGTCCAGACTACCCTCCTTAGATCCATGATGTCTGTCCACCAGCACTTTCATCAACCCGAGAGAGGCAGCATGGGGAGCTGAAAGTCAAGTCTCTCAGCACTGCTGGCAGCTCCCTGCCAGCAGCCTAGCTGCCCACAAGCTCTCTTGGGCTCCCGTTCCCCATATTTCCCATGCCCAGCCCTGCTGGGAAGCAAGGGAAGGCAGCTAGGGCTTCTCCCTGGGAAGAGGCAGCCTTAGGCAATTGGGGGCCCTAGGAGAAGGCCCAATCTGGGTCTCCCTAAAGGGCCCCTATTGGCCCCTCTGCTGCCCTCCCCATGGCCTTGGTCCACCCTGCAACCGTAACTGCTTCCTCCACCTTGAACTCCTTGTTTATTTTGCTGAACCAGACTAACATGACTATCTGTCTGGAACTTGTAAATTATTCTTGGGTATGGTATTTTTAAAGATCTTTCCATCATGAAGTTCGTAAGTTGATCATCTTTCACTTAACGTGAATGAGCTAATGCTGAACAACAAAGTTAAAATGAACATTTAAATTTTTTTTAAAAGTATATGCATTAATTAACAAATAAAAAGTGGTAAAATTGATGGCTCAAAAATAACTAAAATATCACATTTAAAATTTTGGCAGTCAAATCTTAAAAATTTTTCAGATAGGTTTGGGTTTAGGTGCACTAGAAGTTTAACACAAATAATTAAAATAAACAAAAATAAGTGAAAAGAAGGTTTCTGGTAGGTACCTATAAATGAAAAACACCAAATTTCAATGAAATTCGCTGACATACTCAAGTTTATAAGACACTGGCCCCCTCAAAAATATTAAATGGTAAGTGCAAAAGAAACTAAAAAATTACTTACCAAAAGAAAGACATACAGCACATGCAGCTGTAATGATTGCTAGAGGAGAGCACTGTATTTATATATAACAGCCGATATGGACCTACCTGGTAACCTGAGCTAACCAATGCCAAAAGAAAAATTGTCACAAAGGCAAAGGAAAAGGCAAAAGAAGAACAGTTAAAAAAGAAAAGGAAAAGACACAATTTCACAAGTGAGATTAAAAATGGTGGAATAAATGGTCACACTGAGGAACTAAAAGATGAGACCTCTGGAAAAGTTCCTGCTATTATGCTGTCTACTGGTGTCACAAAGGGATTGTTCCTGCTTTTTTAGCATACCTATCAGAAGGTGCCGGGCAGATAATGGTGAAATCTGCAATTCAGATAAAGCACAGATCTTAATGATAATTTGCCATCATGAGCCAAGACTGAAAAATGCTGAGGCTTCCAGCCCTATTGGCTCTGCTAGATGGGAATAATTTCTGTATTCTTCTATATTTTCATTTCTGTCCACCAAATGGAGGAGGGGCCCCTTATGGCTCAGGGCCCTAGGCAGTTGCCTGCTTCGCCTACCCCTAAAGCCACCACTGTGTCCCCTCCCCATTTGCCTTTGGAGCCAGGAGAAGCCGCCTGTGACCCGGGCCTCCTGGGATAACCACCTGAATATGCAAAGATCAGGGCAAGCTGCAAAAAGGAGAGCTGATTCTCCCACCACTGGTGGGTTACCTGGAAATAAACTCCCCCAGCCAGTCACAAACAATGCTTCTGATCACCCACAAAGGATATCAAGAAGCCACCATATAGTATACCCAGCACCCTTTACTGCATTCCAGTCACTGATCCCCAGTACAGCCACTAGGTCTGTTAAAGAAATAGGTTTTTCTGACCTCAAAGGGCCAGCCACAGCACCCAGAACAATATAGGCTTGGATCTTACTCAAAATACCACGCTGCCAGCCAATCCTTTAGTAATTACAACTAAAAGTTTAATATAAAAAGAAAACAAACAACATATGAAAGATATTAAAGGGTCAAAGTGAATCACATACAAATGATTTAGAGTCCATAGAAAACAAATCCTTGACGATCCTGTAGTTTGCAGATTAGTCACACTCCTCTGGTGTGCACCCAGCAGCAGCAGCAGCTGGGTGGATCTCAGTCCTTTGTTCAGTCCCAGGAGAATAGTTCCAGAGGAGGGTGTCAGTTGCAGATACGTTGAAGACTAAAGACAAAATGGAGAATGGGTGATGACCTTTTATCTCAGAGTCCTTGCCAGATCAAAATGGAGGTGGGCCACATGGTCAGTCTAGGTAACTGGTCAAACAGGTTTCCTCTTGGGCCCACTGTAGCTGGGAGTCCCCTCCTGATAGGCCATTAACAGGACAATAGTTTGCAGAGGCCCAGTCAACAGTTCCAAGTTATCTGAGGGATTACCTCAGCTCAAACGACTTGGAACACACATAAAACAAATAAGATTCCTAGATTCTATTACAAATATGATACCTACATATAAATCATATAATCATTCCTAGCACATTACAACCTTTCTATTGATACCAAACATGGCATATCACATATGGATTATTGCAAATACGAAATATCAATATGAAAAATAATCATACACAGTCCCCTGGACCCAGACAGCATCACACCAGCCCATGGTATCTCACCTGAGAAAGTAGGCTCTGACTGCCCCGACTTTTTGCTTCCTCCTGCCCCCACACTTCCTGGCCAGGAGCCCAGGCTTCTTGCCTCAGCTTCCAGTTGGGAGCAGGGTGCAGCCACTCGGTTCTCCAAGGAAGCAGAGGGCTTTCTTGTTAATTTCAAGGCTCCTGCAGTATGGACACCGACACTATGTCGCCCTAATTACTTCAACAGGAACCCTACTCCTCTTGTTGATGTGGTTTTATTGTGTCTGCGTAGCAGGGGAGTTACTGGCTGGGAGGAACATTTCAGTGTGTGCTTCTCCACTGTTCTGGTGGCAAAACTCTGCAGTGTAGACCAGCCTTGCCTGAGTGAGAGTGACCACACTGCAAACCACACTCAGGTTACACAGGGGGTTGAATTAGCAGCACAGAAGGAGGCCTGCTCTCTGCTGAGTAACAGTCAGTAAGAAGCATGAGGAAAGCCCACTGAATCTGCAATGTAGACACAGCTCTGTTGAAGGAAGAGGTCTTCTGTCACCATAGCTAACTGTGTTTGTGGAGGTAGGGCTCCTACACCAACATACGAGCCTTGTCTGTCGGAGCAGGCTGCCTTGACTCTAGTGCTGTGCTGTAGCTGATTTCTGCTCATTACGGGGTGATTTTTTGTTAATTGGTTAATGCCCTTGGGAGAATATTAGCAAGTTATCAGAAGATTTCTCTACTCATTTCTGTGACCTCCTCACCCTTTCTGTAAGTTCTCAGGCCTGGAACCTCTTGCATGCAGAGCAAAGGACTGGTTGTGCTCTCAGATTCACCTACAGACATGTGGAGAACCAGAGTGGCAAGAGCTAGAAAACAAGGACCCTCGAGTAGACTGGACTGAGCAATGCACTCTCCAGTGTATCCAGTGACTTTTTGTTATGGTGCTAGGGAGCTCGTGGGGAAACTAGGGTGAATGGCTGGTTCCCAGAGGCAGTTTTAGCAGGGCCCTGCTGTTCCTCCATGTGGTCTAGAGTCTGATCTGATCTGTCCATTGGCAGGTGATCTCTTCTGTCATTCCCAATGACGAATACATCGGGTTTGAGCCTCTCAGGCCACAGGTGAGTGAGACAGTGACATGATTTATGCATGGCAGGATGGTATAATGGTGTCTTCGTCATGCAGCTCCCAGGGTCCCCAGCCATGTCATGGGATTTTATGAGGGTTTAATTCTAAAGGGGCAGCTGTGTTAGTCTAGTTCAGCCAAAAAAAAGCAAGGAGTCCTGTGGCACTTAAAGACTAACAGATTTATATATCACATGAGCTTTCATGGGAGAAAATCCCACTTCGTCAGACCCTTTCAAGATGGGGGAATTTACAGAGTGGAATGAAAGGGCGGGGAGAAGGGATCCCGGCACATGGCAGGAGCCCCCGGCATGGGAAGGCACACCCGTGTGCGACTTCTGCCTGGCTGGCTGCATGCGCGGAAGGCACCCCCATGCACGGCTTCTCACCAGCTGGCCACACACGGTGAAGGCACCCAGGATGGTGCCACACAGGGGGGTGGCCTTCCCCTCACGTGGCTTCTCCCCCAGCTAGCAAGGGGGGCTGGAGCAGGGACTAGGGTCCCTGTCCCCAGCCAGGGAACAGGAACCCCATTGTCCCCAGCTTGATTTGGCTGGGGGGAGGTGGAGGCACCTTTGGGGATGCTGGCCCCAGGTGCTGAAGGGCTGGTGTTCCTTCCATGGTGCCCTGAGTGAGTTTGAATTGATATGGCCACACTGGGTCAATTCGAACTACTGGATTTGAACTGACCCTGACTTCAAAGTCAAGTGAGGTTTGACCAATTCAAAGTCAGCTTTCATCAATTGGAACTGAGGAGTTCCTCAGTTTGAATTGAGGAAAGCTATTTTGGCCATGCTCTTAATTGAATTTGAATTGATTGTCCTCACTTCTAATTCAATTCTAAGTGTAGACTCCTTGCTTTTTTTTCATAAGCGTTTAGTGTGACCGAGCGGTTTCTCTGGGGCTCTGAGTCCCACAAAGCTCCCCTTACCAGTAATTCCTACCTCAAAGGCCATATCACAGCAGATACCCCTGGCCTCCACCCTTTGGGTCCCATGAGCAGTTGGAAGAGGGGCTCAGATGAGTCGCTATCCCCTGAAAGCAGCATTCTTTCCCCTTCATGAATTGAAGTCACTGCAGCAAAGTCGCAGTAATGTTCAGCTCTCCTGCGATGACTGCAGCATACACTAACTTTCCCCATGTGCCTGGTGCCTCCATGGCAGTGCAAATGTTTGGAGTGGGGGAACATGAGTAGGTTGGTCTCTCACTGGGTGGGGTGGACACAGAAGATGGAAGGGGCTGCCAGCATGGCTGCAATGTGGAGTAGCCCTGGTGACTGTCCCTCGAGCAGATAATTGCATGACATATGTGGACAGAGAATAGCAGGGGAAATGATGGAGACTGAGCTCCCTTTCAAATTCTGAGTCCTGTGACATTTTTACTGCCTGGCTACAATGAATTCTAAATCATTTTGGGGAAGTTCATGTTCTACACAAGGTCAGGCTAGATTAGTGGTCAGGGCCATCTCTGGGGGAGGTGCAAGAGGGGTGGTCACCTGTGACCTTGTGGATCCACAGGCCCCGCGCTGTTCTGCTGTGAGCCGGGCAGCACAGGGCCTGCACTGCTGCCCCCCACAGCCGCGCTGTCCCCCACCCCCTCTCCGCTGCCCTTGACCTGGAGCAGAAGGCATGGGGGGACTGGGACTAAGAGTGTAGAACTTGCCCCTGCTCTGAGCTGGCTCAACCTGCCCCCAAGATGGAAACAGCTGGCCCAGAGGCGGAGCAGAAAAGCAGAGTCCAGCCCCCAGACTGGCTTGTTCTACCCCTGGGAGCAGTGTGGCTGGCTTGGGGAGGGGTGGGAGTGTGGGGCCAGCCTCTGGGCCATCCTGCCTTGTCCTGTCCCCCAGCACGGTGGAAGAAGTGGGGGGCCCCCACAGGCCAATTGGTGCTAGGCCCTGTACTGCCTTGGGATGGCCCTGTTAGTGGTGGTCAAACTTTTCCTGTTGTGCCCCTCAATGTTCCCTCTAAGGCCCGAAGGCAACTGTCCCCAGACACCAGATTCTTCCCCCCTCAGTTGCCCCGTCGCCGGCCCGATCCCGCCCCGCCATCCCCTGCCAGCTGGCCCAACCCTGTCTTTCCTCCAACCCTCCGCCCCCTTTCATGGCCGGCTGCCCCTGCCCTGTCCCAAATTGCCCCCCTCACCTGGCCGCTGGAGCAGCATGGCCTGACCCCAGCTGCTTCTCCAGCTAGAGGAGCTCTCATTGAGCATGTGCAGAGACTCTGTGCATGCTCAGTGAGAGCTTACTCCAAGCGGGAGTGCAGTTGTCGGCTGTACACGGCCGGCAGTGTTCCCTGCTCCAGGCAGCGGCATGACCGCTCAGCTTAGAGGGAACATTGGTCCTCATCCCGTCAGTAGTGGTATCTACCCCTCCCCTCCCACTTACTGCACAGTTGGCTTAGTAGTGGAGGTTGGGCTAACAAAGGAGTGGGAGAGGGCTGGTCGGGGTGGGAGAGGACTTGGGGCTGCTAGAAGCAGAGCTGGCCTGGAGCAGAGGAAATGAGGGCAGAGCTGGTTTAGAGGTGGACTGGGGAGGAGAGCAGAACTGCGGCTGAGCTGTGTGCAGAGCCGGGTTAGGTAATGCTCTCTCCCTACTCTCCAAGGGGCCCACACCCCCTTGAATGTTCCTCTACTCCCCACAGTTGAGGGACCACTGTACTAGATCAGGGATCTCCAAACTACAGCCCACGAGACACGTCCAGCCCAGAAAGCACTGTTATCTGGCCCACAGGGAACTGCGGCCAGGCTGGGAGAGTTTTCAAATCTCCCACCCTGAGCATGCTCACGTGCGTGGCTCAGGGTGGGAGCTGCCTGGCCAGGGAGCGCCTTGGGGTGCCCCTGCAGTTCTGGCCAGGTAAGGGGGAAGGGCCCTGGGGGTCTGGGAGCGGGGGGGGGGAGGCGCCTAGGTTGTCATGGAGCTGGCAGGAAGGGGCCCAGGAGTCAGGGAGCAGGTGGACAGGTCAGGGAAGAGAACTGGGGAGCCAGTGGGTGGGCTGGTCAGGGGTCTGGCCCTCTAATAGTTAAGTAAAAGCAGATTTGGCCCTTGGGTGGAAAAGTCTGGAGACCCCTGCACTAGATGGTGACAGGAATCAGATCTCTGATTGTCTGAGCTAGATGCTGTTGTTTCTCCACAGAGACAGGGCTTTTACAAACCCAGCATCAACACTGTGCGGTAAGTGACCAGCCCTTCTGGCTTTGCTCTTCTGTCACTGGTGCTAGGCAAGGCATCTTGTCTTTTCCCCAGACGTATTAGTTTGTAGACTCTATGGCAGCCCCAGTCCCAGGGACCATCACTGTGGAGAAGACGATGCTGGACTGAAAGGGTCGTGTGCCTGCAATATCCATTCCAGTCAGTAATAATAGCGCCTGGCAGTTCTCTAGCACCTGATTAACCCTCACAACCATCCTGTGAGGTAAATAAATACCATGTTACAAGCTGGGAAAGAGGCAGAGATGTTGAGTGACCTGTTTCAAGCCACACAGAACCGATCTTAGAACTTACAACTACAGATGCCCAATCTCCTGATTCTAGCTCCAGGAGAAGGTTTCCAGACGCCGCCTATCGGCACTGCTGTACCTTGGGCCAAATTCAGCCCTGGTGTAAGGAAGGGTGGCTCAGTGACCACACTGAGTTTGTGCCCCCTCCATACACCACTGCTGGCATCTTGCAAAACTAGGAGGTCGTTCCTGGAGCCAGTTGAATCCTGACCTTTCCATTCAGCAGGAAGCGCTGACATTTTGGAGTGGTTTGCTAAACAAAACTGAAAAATGGAAATTTCCTGTGAAACAATTTCTTCAATAATGTTTTGTTTTGAGCCAGTAAGAAATTCCATTTACATAAAAACTGAAGTTTCCTTCTAATTCCAGCCCTTCGTTTTACATTACATCACAATTTATAATAGCCTGTATACTCAACTACATTTCTAAATGAAAAGTAATTTCAAAATGAAAAATCAAAATATGCTTTTCCTAGAAAGGTGGACCTTATTTGAAACCCTTCTAAGCAAAATTGTTTTAAAGAGAATTAATTGTTTTTAAAAGAATTATATCAGAACAGACACATCCCCTCAGAAAGATTTGATTTTGATGAAATGGGATTTTCTGATGGAAGAATCAGGAAATTTTCATTCTGCTCTGGTATTCACATACCAGAAGTGATGCTGACAGTTAAAACTGTGCTGAGAGGATGATGTTACTATACACAGGGCTGTCCTTAGGGTAGGGCAACCAGGACAGCCGCCCAGGGCCCTGCCCTTTGGGGGCCTTATGGGGTCTGCACTGCTGCCTCCCCCATGCCGGGGACAGGGCGAGTGGCCTAAAGGGCAGCCCGTTTCAGGGCTGTGCTCTGCCCCCCCTCCCGCAGGCCACCCGCGCTGCGCTGGGCTCTGTGCTGGAGCAGCAGGGAGGGGGGTGGGAGGTAGCACAGAGCCAGTATTGCTACTCCCTGGCCCAGTCACGCTACCTCCCAGAGCAGAGTGCATGGCCTAGGGGAGGTGGGGTGGCTGGACTACAGCAATGAACTGGGCCACCCTTTTGGCCGTTTTCCCGGTTTCCAGAATTGTACGGCTGGCACAAGGGCCTGCCCCTCTCCTGGGCTGGTTGCCCCTGCCCCCCCCCCCCAGTGCTAGGGCGGGGTGGGGGCTGCAGAGGACAATTTGCCTGGGGCCATGCACCACACTAGGGACAGCCCTAACTATACACAATTAGCTGGCACAATGACATGGCTTCAGGGCTTTGAAATGAGCTGTGGGATCGCTCACAAATGGGTGGAAGGCAAGAAAGAAACCATTGTCAGCACTAGTGGGTTCTTCAGAAGTTACCCTGGTTGTCAGCCCTGACAGACCACAGCTATGGTAACTGCACCATGGCGGCCCAGTCTGTGGCTGCTGCTGCCTGTAGGCAGATGTTCACAGGAGACCTAGTGCCAAGTTTTCTTGAGTTTATTCATCTCCCAGCTCAACGTACGTGGCAGGGGAGGGATCACTGTGTGGTACGGGAAGAAAGGATGGGCTCATGGTTAAAGCTCGGAAGTGAGGCACTAGCTCTGGGTTTTAAAAGCTATCAGAAGTGCCTGTTGGTGGACCCTGGACAGGTCATTACTGAGGTGTCTAACTGGGAGTGATGCTGCAGTAAAAAGCTAGTCCCAACTGTCACTGCTGAACCCTTTGAAACTTTGGCCCTGAGCTCTTCTGAAAATTTGTCCCTTGATCACTCTGCCTTAGCTCCTCATCTGTAAAATGGGGTGATGATGCTCGTCTCCTGCACAGAGGTGTGGGCAGAAGACCTACTGTCACTGATGCTTGTGAGCCGCTTGGGTACTATGGGGCAGGAGGCATCTAAGTACCTAGATGGACAAAGCAGAAGGGCCTGGCTTTCCTCAGACCTCAGTAAAATGACAAGCATAGACTCCACGCAGGGCAAGTGGCATTGTTCCAGGATGCTTTGACCTCTTACATGCAATGAATGTGTGGCATTTTAAAGAGTGTCGACTGAAGAAACAGGGTGAAAAGGCACATGGAGGCAGTGCTCATTTCTAGCCCACATATCTCCGAGAAGGGTGACCAAAGGGGCATCAAGAAGGGTGACTCATTCAACCCCGGGTGTCCACCCGCAAGGATGATAATGACAGCCCCAAAGGGTACATAGTAAAGCTGTTCTCTTCTTTGTCTCCAGAGGTTGTGACTCAGGCTACTATCGAGTCCGGACTGCCTATTATCCTGAGGACTCTGAAGAGCTGACAGTGAAGGGCAGTGCTGTTGTCTTTGTACTAAGTAAAGGGGCAGATGGTTTGGCCACAGCCATCTATGATGGACAGGTATGTGCAGGGTTGGCTCTACTGTGAGGCAAGAGAGAGATGTGGCTTCAGGTGACAGTTCTTAGGGGGGCACCTAGCCCCCCCTGAAGATCAGGCTGGCTCCCGCCTCTTCAACTCTTTCCTAGCAGCTCAGGCACTGTTAGTCAACCTGAAGCTTAAGTCAGGTAGGCAGAGTTCACTTTAAATCCCTCTGCAGGCAGACGCTGGAGACTTATGCACTTTGAAAAACTGTTTTCAACCTCCAATAATAAAATGGGAGAGCACCAAATCAAAATTTGGCTTGGGGTGCCATAACCTTTTGAGCCAGCCCAGGGTATGTGGAACTGGCAGGCTTGCGCTCCTGCCCGAACACAGCAGCAGTAGAGATGACAGCTCTCTGCCAGCGGAGGCATACTGAGGCTTTAATGTTCCTTTGGTAGCTCTCAGGACCTGGAGCAGCCAAGAGGGTGGGATCCAAAGGTACCATCTCTGAAGTTGTCAGTTCACCTTCACAGATTAGCCAGTAAGAGCAGCAGGAGCATAGCCAACCCCCCGTTTCTGGCCAGACCCCTGAGTCTGCAGGGTGGGCCTGACCAAGGGCAGCTTCCATCATGTGAAGGTGCTGGCATCTCTGCTCCATTCACAGCTGTGGCCACTGACTGCTGGGTGCCCCCACAGTTACAGTGGCAATGTTTGTGCTGCTGCCAGGTAGGCCTCATCTGCAAGTGGGCCTACCCATGGCTACATCCCTGAAGACCAGCAGCAGGTATGGGTGGTTCAGATCCCACTGACTTTTCCCTATCACCTCTCTAATTCTACTGGCCAGTAAACTGGAGCCTTCAGCTTTTTCTGATCATTTTCTTTCCAACACATATGGCCTCTGCAAGGGGATTATGTAACTAGAAACATTCAGCAGGAACCACTAGCAGGGGCACAATTTACTCCAGTGACAACATCACCTTCTGCAAGCAATGTGTGCAGCCAGTGACTTAAGGTCCTTCAGTGCTCTGCTTGCAGCTGTTGCCTGCAAACCAATGTCCTCAGGAGGGAGATGCTGTGCGGCGGTGTCTCTAATTGGCCATCCCCATCTATGTGAAGCCCTCTGGGCCCATGTCAGTGCTGCAGTTTATATTAGAACAGAGAAGTCTCTGTTCTGGAGCAGGAGTTTTTTGTGCTGTGACCTGCATTGACTGAGAACATACATGCCTGCTCAAAGAGCTTCCCACCTAAGCATAAGGCAGGAGAAAATGGGTGGGTACAACATACAGATAGGTGGAGCACAAGGAGCCAGCAAGGTAAGACGGGCAGTGGTCTCAGCACACCAGCAGCCTAACTATTGTCCAGTTTTGTGCAGGCATCACAGCAAGAGAGGGTTGTAAAGAAGAAACTGAAGGGAGGCCCAAAAGGAGCTGAGAGAGCATTGAGGGAGGTGGGGAGGGCTCATCCTGTGTGAGAAGAGGGCAGGGTAGGAAACATGAAATGCTTCTTTCAGAGTGAACAAGTGGGTGAAGAAGGCAGCTAGCTTCATGGACAGCTCACAGGTGGGATTCAATCCCTTGTTAGCTTATGGGAGATGATACATAGGTGAGGACAGGCTGCAAAGGGCCTTGACAGTGATGAGAAGGAGTTTGCCTTTGTTGTGATGGAGATGGCTGAGCCAGCAGACAGTTATCCAGAGAAGAGGGGGTTGGAGAACACAATTGATGGGGAGATGCTGAGGGAACTAGGCTTGTTTAGTCTGCAGAAGAGAGAAATGAGAGGGATTTGACAGCAGCTTTTAAATACCTGAAGGGGGGTTCCAGCCCAAGGAGGATGGAGCCAGGCTGTTTTTAGTGGTGGCTGATGGCACGACATGGAGCATTGTTCTCAAGTTACCATTGCAAAGGTCCAGGTTGAATATTATGAAAAATTTTTCCCCTAGGAGGGTGGTGAGTGGGCCCCGCACTGCCCTGCTGTGAGCAGGGCAGCGCGGGACCCTTTTTGCTGCCCCCTCCCCCTGCTGTGCTGTTTCCCTCCCCTGCCCCAGTTGCCTTCAGCAGGAAGCTGGGGTGGGAGTGGGAGTGCAGAACCTGGCCTCTGCTCTGGGCCGGCCTGCCCTGCCCCTAGGGCAGAATGGCTGACTCAGGGGTGTGGAAAGAGAGCAGAGCCCAGCCTCTGGACTGGTCCGCCCCACCCTTGGGTGCAGAGTGGTTGACTCATGGAAGGGGCCGGAGCTCAGGGCTGGCCTCTGAACAGGTCTTCCCTGCCTCCTCCTGGTGCTGGTGAAGCTCTGGACTGGATTACCTGGGGAAGTGCTGGAGTCTCCATCCTTCAAGGTTTTTAAAGTACAGCTTGACAAAGCCCTGGCTGATATGAGTTACTTGGGATTGGCCCTGCTTTGAGCAGGGGTTGGACTATGTGCCTCCTGTGGTCCTTTCCAACCCTCATCGTCTATGGCTATGTCCACACATACATCATTATTTTGAAATAACCCATTTCTAAATGAGTTATTTTGAAATAAAGTCCTTATTTCAAAATAAGTTAATTCGAACTAACAGTTTATTAATTCGAATTAAGGGAAAACCTGCTTTCGAAATAACCGTTGTTTCGAAATGGTTATTTCGAAACAAGGCCGTTCGGACATGTTGTTTCAAAACAGTTGTTTCGAAACAATGGTGTTGTTTCGAAACAACATGTCCGAACGCTGTTGTTTTGAAACAACCATTTCGAAACAACGGCTATTTCGATTAGATGTGAGGTTTAACAGTTTCGAAATAACGGTGTGTCATGTGGACATGCCGCTTCTTATTTTGAAACAACCTCTGTTGTTTCGAAATAAGAAGCCTGTGTGGACATACCCTATGATTCTAAGAGCCAAATGGACGTGGTCAAAGTGGTGTGCCAGGCAATGAGCACGGCAGCCAGGTTTAGAATGATTGAGAGGCAAGTGGGATTCATCAAGGCCAGAGAGATTCTGCTCCATGCAGCCAAATCTCACCTTGTTTTGTCTCTGCTCTGTGTTTTGCCAGAAACTGCGTATTCCGATCTCTCACCTGGAGCCTCTTCAGGCCCCGAAGGCTAAGAAGTGGGTAAGATGACAATCTTGGAACTAGGGGATGGGGAAGGGAGAGAAATCACAGCCGGGACTGAGCTAGGCAATGGGTGATCTTCAGACACATCCCACGAGTATGGCAAGGGCTTCCAGCCAGGGACAATGGGAAAAACCCCCTCCCTGGAGGCCCTTGTTCCCCAACCCCCGGTGAGATACAGGTCCAGGATTCCAGTAGCAACAATCACCAAGATGCAAATAGCAGGTAGAACATGTTTTATTAACTAACAGATTTCTTAACTAATACCCAGATGAAAAGATACACCCAGAGTTAAAAACAATATAGACAGGTTTACAGCCCAATCAGCAGTTGGGGACCCCTTTGCGACCATGGGCTTCAGCTGGGGAGTGATGTCCTCAAAGGCACCGTTCAAGGTCCTACAGTGAAGTCCAGTGAAGTCAGGGAAACAGGCTGTTCTTCCTCGAGCACTGTTCACATCATTCAGTTACAGGTGTATGCATGCCACAGCACACGGTAGCTCAGGTCTTTTGGCCTTAGCCTGTCGGGTCAGGGCACACAGCCAAAGTCCCTTCCATACCGCAGTCGCAGCTATATAGATGACCGTGACCACGACCCTCCCAGTTCCTTCTTTCCGCCCTCAGCGACGGTTATTAAAACAGCCAAAACTTGTGGAAGCAAGTGCCTGTCCTCATTCGTTCATGATAACAATGCCGGGGTTTAAGCCTTGCCCATCGAGCTGCAAAGCCATCCCGATCGATGATGCCCATGAGAAATGCCTCATGTGCCTCAGTGAGTCACGGTGAGTCACACCTCATGGAAAATTACTCCATCTCCAAGTCCTTCAAGTGGATGACCTGCAAGGACAGGGAGTGGAGGCTGTGCAACTTTGCCCATGATCGGGCATCTTACCCAGGGCCTGATACACCTCACACGCTGAATGCTGTGCCAGCACTGCATGCGAATTCTGCACTGGAACCTGTCCAGTGCTGTTCTCTGGATCAGAGTACGAAGCCGTGATCGGCATCTGAGTTGGCACCAGTATGGCACCATTTAGCACGTCCCCGGGCACCGCTCCAGGGGAGCCTCCCTGCCACTGTCCCTCCCACCCAGTCTTCCTTGCCTGCTGGCCCGACCAGCCCCCATATCCTCTCCCACCCCTCCACTGATCACCAGTGCCTCAGATTTGGGGTGGCGAGCCCACATATTGGGCAGACTTTCCACCCAAGGGCACTGGTCTCCCAGAGACAAGCCCCTTCACATAAACATGAAGGAATTGTGGCCCATCAGGTTGGCCTGCAAGACCTTTCTGGACAAGATAAAAGACAAAATGGTCCAGGTTTTGAAGGACAACAACACAGCCACGTTCTACACAAACCAGCAGGGGGGGTGTCCATTCCCCAGCTCTCTGCATGGACGCAACTGGACTCTAAGAACTACCCCTAAGGTACAATTTCACTCTGGTGGCAGCTCACCTGCCTGGGGTGGACAACAGGCTATCGAACTCGCTCAGCAGAGCCCCCCAGCTCACCAAGAGTGATCCCTCCACAACACTGTGGTATCCCACCTAATCAACAAGTGGGGAATACCCCAAGTGGCCTTATTCATGACAAGACAGAACCACAAATATTGTCATTTCTGCTCCCTCAGGGGCCGGGAGGAGGGTTCACTTACGGACGCCTTCCTCCTCTGTTGGTTGGGACCCCTATTGTGTGCCTTTCCACCAATCCCATTGACGTACAGGGTCCTCCTGAAGTTCAAGAGGGATGGAGCAAACAAGATATTAATAGCTCCAGATTGACCCAGACAACACTGGTACTCGTTTCTACAGGATCTATCCATAGATGCTCCACTCCGCCTTCCCCTGTGGGTGGACCTCCTGACACAGAATTCGGGGCGCCTTTGGCACCCAAACCCTGGTCTCCTGCACCTGACAGCCTGGAGACTCCTTGGCTAAGTGAGCAGGAAAGAATCTGCTCAGACAGGGTCAAGAGGGTACGCATCGGTAGTAGAAGGCCCTCCACTAGAGCCACTTATACAGTCAAATGGAAACATTTTTCCCACTGGGCATTAGGTAAAGGGGCCATTGCCATATCAGCCCCTATACACTTAATCCTTGATTATCTGCTAGACATCAAGGATAAGAGCCTCTCCCTTTCCTCACTGAGAGTCCCTCTGGCAGCAATTTCGGCATTGCATGATAAGGTGGAGGTTATTCCTGTCTTCTCCCACCCTACCTCCAAAAGATTCTTGAAAAAAAAAAACAAAAAAACCAAAGTTGAAAACCTACTGATCAGTATAGTTATCTACATCCCTCAAGCTTCCATCCTAAACACACCACATGATCCATTGTCTACAGCCAAGCCCTAAGATATAACTGCATTTGCTCTGATCCCTCAGACAGAGACAGACATCTTCAGGATCTCTATCAAGCTTTCTTAAAACTACGGTACCCACCTGGTGAAGTAAAGAAACAGCTTGACAGAGCCAGATGGGTACCCCGCAGTCAACTACTACAGGAAAAGTCCAAAAAAGAAAACAATAGAATGCCATTGGTCACCACATAAGTCAACTCAACACTCAAGTCAGACCTCTACAACAGATCATTAAGGACCTGTAGCCTATTTTAAAAGATGACCCCTCACTCTCTCTAGCCTTGGGAGACAGACCTCTCCTTGCCTGCAGACAACCTCTGAACCTTAATCAGATGCTCACCAGCAGCTACAGACCTAGAAACAGAAACATTAAAGCAGGCACATATTTCCTGCAACAAACCACGCTGCCAACTTTGTGTACATATCCACACTAAAGACACCATCATATGATCTAATCAAGCCAGCTACTCCATCAAAGGGTCCTTCATCTGCTCATCCACTAATGTGATTTATGCCATCACGTGCCGGAAATGCCCCCATGTCTTATACATTGGAAAAACAAGACAGGCCCTATGCAGAAGAATAAATGCACACAACACTCACATCAGAAATCACAACACAAAAAAACCCAGTTGTTGAGCACTTCCATCTTCCTAATCACTCAGTTGATTTGTTAATGATGGTCCTCAATGGGACATCAAGACTTCAAAGAGAAACAGCCAAAATTCAAATAATATTCAGATCAGATTGTGGGAAAGCAGGGCTGAATCGTGACTATGGATTCTTTTCACATTATAGCAGGTAATTTGACTTCGGCCTCCCTCTGTATGCTGTTCCCTAGAGTTTGAATCCTTACAAATGTTCTGATTTGCTGTTGCAGTATGACCTGATCCCATGTCTTACACTCCCCTGCATTTATTCTCATCCCATTCTGTAAGGTCCCCCTCTTCAAAGCATCTGACGAAGTGGGATTTTTTCCCACGAAAGCTCATGCAATAAATAAATCTGTTAGGATATGTCCACATGTCTCTTTTATTTCAAAATAACACTGGTTATTTTGAAATAGAAGAGATTAGGTCCACACAACGTATTATTTCGAAATGACAGGCGCTATCATTCTGAAATAAGAGCTGTCATTTCAAAATAGCTTAAACCTTCTTTAAATCGAAACAGCTGTTATTTCAAAATGGTTATTTTGAAATAACGCTGTTCGGACATGTTATTTCAAAATAACCATTATTTTGAAATAACACTTTTGCCCTTCTCCTTCCCAGGGTGCCTTCCTTTTAGCCTATATTGGGTGGGGGCATGGCCACGGGAGGGGGCCATGTTGCCACACCTCCCCTGGTGGCCCTCTCCTAAAGCAAAATAGCAAGTCCTGTGTTTGGACGTGCTATTTCGCTTTGAGCTTTTCCCTTAATTCGAACTAATATTTTTTAAAATTTGAATTAACTTATTTCGAAATAAGGACATTATTTCAAAATAACTCATTTTGAAATAACTTATTTTGAAATAACGATGTACTTGTGGCATAGCCTAAGTGCCACAAGACTCCTTGCTTTTTTTGCTTTACTAGACTAACACAGCTGCCCCTTTGGAACTTGAACAGATTCCTGAAGGGGTTCAAAAGAGTCTTTTCTCAACCCCAGGAATCTGTTCCACAATGGGACCTTAATGTAGTGCTCTGTAGCCTAACGGAGCCTCCTTATGAAACCTTGGATTCATGCACCCTGCTAGTCCTTGCATGCAAAGTGGTCTTTTTGGTAGCAATTACTTGGGCCAGAAGGGTTTCTGAACTGAAGGCCCTTTCCTCACAACCTCCGTACACGAAGTTCTTCCCTGATAAGGTGGTACTCTGCCTGCACCCATCCTTCCTCCCTAAGGTGGTCTCTCCATTTCACCTTAATCAGGACATTTGCCTACCAGCATTCTTTCCAGACCCTCAGGTTATCGAGAACCAGAGGAAATGACACACCCTGGATGTCAAAGGGCACTCTTAACATATATTGAGCACAAACGCCCATTCCACAGGACCTCCCAATTGTTCGTGGTGGTCGCAGAATGTAAAAGAGGACTTCTAGGGTACATCTACACAGCACTTTTATTTCGAAATAACACTGGTTATTTCGAAATAAAGGACAGATCCCGTCCTTTTGAAATAAGAACTGCTGTTTTGAAACAGGTTAAACCCCGATTGTTTCGAAACGGCTGTTATTTCAAAATGGTTATTTTGAAATAAGGCCGTTTGGACATGTTGTTTCGAAACAACACCATTGTTTTGGAACAACTGTTTCGAAACAACATGTCCAAACGGCTTTATTTCGAAATAACCATTTTGAAATAACAGCCGTTTCAATAGCAGGCTTTCCCTTAATTTGAATTAACATTTTGTTAATTCAAATTAACTTATTTTGAAATAAGGACTTTATTTCAAAATAACTCATTTTGAAATCCTTATTTTGAAATAACGATGTGTGTGTAGACATAGCCCTAGTGTTGTCATAGTGCATGTCCAAGTGGATAGTGAACTGCATTAAAGACTGCTACAGAAGGTCAAATATGCCCCTCCCAGGGAATGTCAGGGCTCATTCAACCAGGACCCAAGCTTCATCAACAGCCTTCCTTGCCCAGATCCCAATCCAGGAGATCTGCAGGGCAGCTACGTGGTTGTTGGTACATTCCTTCATGACGCACTATGCTATCGTCCAACAGGCTAGAGAGGATGCCATGTTGGGCATACCCATACTCAATGTGGGTAAGCTGTAACTCCTCCCACCATCCTTGAGTACGGCTAGCAGTCCTTTGTAACTGAATGATGTGAGCAGTGCTTGAAGAAGAACGGTGGATTACCGATGTAACCATCCTTCTTTGAGATGGGCTGCTCACATACATTCAGATCCCTCCCACTGTCCCCACTAATTAGAGCTGGCGAAAAGAAGGGACTGGGGGGTTCAGGGTCACGGTCACCTATATAGCTGTGGTCACGGCATGGAGGGGGCGTTGGCCGCGTGCCCTGACCTGCCAGGCTAAGGCTAAAAGACTTTCTGAACTACCATGCACTGCGGCACACATACAGCCGTAACTAAATGTATGTGAGCAGCCCATCTTGAAGAAGGGTGGTTACACTGGTAACCCACCGTTGTTACAGCCCGTTACTCACAGGGAGGGGTGATCAGGCCCTCTCCTGGTCACACAGACTGTCTGCTGAGGCGTTGATTCCCACCACCTTTATTCTACAATCTAACACCTAGATAACTACTAGTTCACTACATCGTCAGGCAGAGTGGAAATGAGTTGGAGGGGCCTCCATTGCCCACTATTGTTATACCATAACAAAATCTTTTGTTTTCCCTACCGTCCTGGACCCATCCACTCCTGCCACGCTGGCTGGGATCACAGATCCTCCCCCAGCATAGACACCTCCAGGGCCAGCCAGGCCACAGGACAAACCATCCCACAGCCCCAGCCACCCCACCCCCTGCCTTCACACCACCATGGTGGGGTGGGGCCCACAAGAGTTAGCAGCCACGGGCACCCCAGGGCCTTGATCCAGCTGTGGCTGAGACTAAGCTGCCATTTTGGAAAAGTTCCATGTCTTGTACACCTTCCTCCTCACTATTCAGACTCTCCGTATAGCGCAGTGCAGCCTTGCTCTATTGCTCCACTGTCTGAAGCTGGTCTCCACCCACATGATCCTCCAGCAGACAAGCTGTGATTCAAACCCTTGTTCCCACTGCCATATACAGAGAATTTCAGAGCCCTAGGGCTGACCCTCTGCAGGACCATCACTCATCCCCACGGCACTGGGGGGCGGGGGAGGCCAGCCAGCCCAGGAGAGGGGCAGACCACTACACCAGCCATCACATGCCAGGGGCTGGCCGAGCCAGGAAATGGGCAGCCCGTTTCAGCATTGCCGGTTCTCCCCCAGCCACACGTGCTGCTTTTGGCTCTGTGCCGGAACAGAAGGGAGGGGATGGGAGGTAGTGCAGTCAGGCTGGGAAGTTGCAATACCGGGTCCGCGCTGCCTCCCACCCCCTCCCTGGTGCTCTGGCACAGAGACGAAAGCAGCGTGGGAGGGGGTGGCTGGACAGGCAGCTGTTTTGGCTGGCTCACCCTGTCCCCTGTATGGGAGGGTTGTGGAGCGGGCCCCACAGGGCCCCTCAAAACATGAGACCCTGGGCGGCTGCCTGCGTGCCCTACTGCAGAGCTCTCCTCAGTTCTGACATTGCCAGTGGCCTCTAGCAAGTGAACTTCCACCCAGCTGTATTGAGAAAACGATGGCTTAGGCCTGGTCCTGTCGTCATGCATCCCCCTGAGCTTCATAGCATTCTCCTGCTTTATGACACTGGAGTGCAGGGATGTGGCCTGATGCACCCTGTAACTTAGTGGAAGATGAGCATTTGGTCAGAAGGACCAGCCATGGAAATCCCTAGGGGACTTGATCCATTTTGGTTCAGATAGGGAGGGACAGACCCCAGAAGCAGTGTGGAGTCAAGATCCCAGAGAGGGAAGCAGGGCAAACAGTACAGCAGATAAAACAAACCCAGACGGGGACCAGGTGGGTACTAGTCACCCTCTAGGAAAACCTTCAGGGTCCTGAATACTCCCTTCATACAGTGAGTTAATAAACTAGTTGTTCCTGCAGCACCACACATCAAAGTCATGCTGTGCAATCTACCTAGTGAAGCAAACCAGCCATCACCTGTCCCTTCTGGCCAGTGAGGAATGGGGGAGTTGACTTCCCAAAGCCGCAGTTCGGTTCAACTAGCTTGCTTTACACTGTCATTGGCCAACTTTCCTCCAGTGTCTGATCCTTCATTTTGTTTTCTTGCAGAAAGTCAGTAATGGGATCCCCCTGCCCCCTGCTAAGGAGCCCCCAAAACGACCCTACCTGAAGGAAATGGACCAGCAGCTGCCAGGTAAATCCTGCTTTCTGGGACTGAAGGACCTGTGGGCTGAGGATACTACTGAGACCTGTGTGGGGTTACCCCAGTGCCCCAAAGCACCAGCACTCGATACGAACAGGGGTAGTTCCCCACTTGCAGTGTGTGGGTCCCATCAGGGACTGAAGGTATAATCCAAGAGCATCCTTGTGTCACTGATGACTGTGCTCTGCTGCAGCCCTCTTGTTATCCTCTAAACAGACATGGGGGCCCGTGACTGTGTCCCAGTAGAAGTGAGCTGGCTGGCCTCAGAACTTAGGCTACGTCCACACATACATGCTTATTTCGATTTAACTTAAATTGAAATAAACTAATTCAAAATAAAATCCTTAATTTGGGGCAGCGGGGGAGGGACTGTGGGGTACCCCGGCTGCCGCCTAGGCAGGGGGTCCCCCAGCCAGCTAGCCCCGCAAGGGGGACTTGCCGACTGTCCCCTGGGCAGTAGGTCGGAGAGCTGGCACCCCCCCGCTGCCTTGGCTTGCTGGCTGCTGCCAGTTGGTGGGTCCCCCAGGCTGCTTGCCTTGCAGCCCCAGCAAGCCGGCTGCTGGCTGGCAGCAGATGCAGGAGCCGTCTCGCCCCCCTTCCAAGGCTTGCCGGCTGCAGCCCTGGTGGCCAGTCGGGGAACTGCCTCGCCCTGCTTTCGGGGCTTGCTGGCTGCCAGTGGGGCAAGCTGGCTCCCTGACCAGCTGGTGGGGCTGCAACTGGCAAGCCCCGAAAGCTGGGGGTGCTGGCCCCCCCACCCACTGCCCTGCTGGCAGCCGGCAAGCTTTTGGGGCTGCAGCTGGCAAGCCCCACAAGTGAAGCGAACCGGCTGCCGCGCCCACTGCTGGGGCTGCAGCTGGTTTGCTGGGGCAGTTGGGGTGCCGGCTCCTGCACCCATAGCCTCGCTGGCTTGGCTCCCTGGCTAGGGTGCTGAGGGGGTGTGCGACTTCCTTCAAGTGCGCCATGCTCCCTGGGAGGAAGGTCATCTGTTATATCAATATGTGGGTCATATCGATATAACAGCCAGACGGGGTTATTTTGAAACCACAGTTTTGAAATAACCCTCATTTCAATATATAACGAGGTTTTATTATATCAAAATGATTTTCCTTATTTTGAAATAAGGAAATATCATCTGGACTTAAACATTTTTAAACTGAAATAAAGAGTGTTATTTTGATTTAAAAGCTGTGTGTGGACATGCCCTTAGAGAGTCAGAGCTGGTGCCCAGTAAATGGAGCTGTGGACATTTATCACTTATAAAGAGTGCAGACATATTCTGTATGTCACTCCCTGAGAGGCGATGAAGAGCCTTGCTGACTTTGGGTAGAGTGGACAGCTGGGCCACTAAATTCTGTGGCTTCACAAGCTGCCTGGAGTCCCTGCAGATGTGGCTCTGTTGGCAACACCCTCCCCCACATCCGCCAAGGCTGTCCAAACACATCTCTGAAAAGGCAGACCCAACTGAACAGGCACTGTCATGGTGGTGTTGTCAGGAAATGTTTTGCTCTGCAGGACCTGCTCAGAGAGAAGACAGCATTGCAAATGATCCTGATCTCCAAGAGGACTTGAAGGTGCGATGTTTCCCTGTGTCACAAACCATTAAGGCTATAAAATCTCTGGTATAATGGTAAAGGTAGATTCAGCCCAGTACAGTTACCCAAAAACTTTTCTTCCAGGCCAGTTTCCCTCATCCTAGAGAGATTCTATTTCCTAGATGGGTTTTTATCTATTAGCCCTGAGTCCTTAATCTTCCTCTTTTTCTGTCTTTCCTGGCCCAGACTGCCGCGGCATGCTGTTAACAATCACTGTATTCTACCCCAGAGAGCGCTGCATGTCAGGGGTCTGTGAAATCACATCTATATCCTTTTCCTACCTCATGTAGCACTTTTGCCCACAGCACCCCTCGTCTTATGCAGCTGCTGCTTGCGTGACCAGTAGTCCCACTTCCTCTGCCACAGCCACTAAGCCACCAGGCTGCATGAATTGCCAGCTGAAATTTCCCCAGGATATTATCCAGGGGTTAAAGTAAGCCAGAACATGTTCTGGGGCCCATAAATTTGAAGGACTAGAGTTCCAGGGCTCTGAAAAATAGAAAAATCAGGCGGAACACGTTCCACCCTGCTCTGACCCAGGAACAGTGTCCAGGCTGGGGGAGTTTTCACATCTTCCACCCTGAACATGTTCAGATGTGTGCTCAGGGTGGGAGTGGCCTGGCCAGAGACAATGAGAGGTCACTTAGTCCAGTCCTTTGCATTCATGCCAGGACCAGGTACCATGGGAGGAGCACAAGGGGCAGCGTGTGAGGCTAGGATGGGTATAGGGTGGTGGAGGGGGCAGCATGTGAGGCTGGGATCAATGTCAGAGATGCAGAGGGGGGCAGCGCGTGGAGCCAGTATTTTATAGAGCGATAACCACACTTTTATGGAGCGATAACCAATGCATATGGTATTGAGAAGTGTTTGCAAATGCCTACCTGGGCTGGAGTCTGCACATGCATGAAAGGGGCCTAGACAATACAGGAAGAGCACCCAGAGATTAGGAGGGTTCTGGGGCCCGTTGAATTATACTTTAGTCACGGACCTGGCAGCATCACAGTGGAGACCAATGTTCCCTCTAAGCTGCGCTGGCGCGCTGTGGCGCAGCCCGCCACAGCCGCCAGCGCAGCGAAAGCTGCCGGCAGCGCACTGCTGGCAGCCTCCACAGAACTCCTCTGGGGCTGGGAGTTTTGAAAACTCCCACCCAGAGAAGCTTCAACGGAGCATGCCCAGAAAATCTGGGCATGCTCCGTAGAGCTCCTCTGGCCCGGGAGTTATGGCTGGGCCCTCTGGCTCCAGTCCAGCTCCAAGGTGGGGGGGGACCGAGCGGGAGCGGGGGGGCAACGGGGGGGCTGCCAGGAGGGGGGGCCGAGCGGGAGCGGGGGGGCCGAGCGGGAGCAGCGGGAGGGCTGTCAGGAGTGGGGGGAGGGGCTGCGCAGCGGGCCCCGCGGGGGGGGGGAGCGCAGCGAGCAACCGGAGTTGCTCAGCTGCCCTCTCCCCTTAGAGGGAACATTGGTGGAGACGTGTTTTTATTAAGCCTTGATACCACAGGAGAATGTGTTTCCCCTCTCACACTGAGCAGAGTTGTGTCTGAGTTAGAGGACTGTGATCCAGTCTTTTCTGTGGGGAGGAAAAGAAAGTGATGGATCAAGGGTTTGAAGCTGCCCATTAAAAAAATTGGCCCCACATGTGAAATTTGCTTCTCGATCCAGGCTCAGATTCTATCCCACACAGAGTTTGGTGGTGCTGAGGCTGGTGTTTGGGTTCAGTCCTCCTCCCTCTCTTGACTCCAGGTAAAGAATGATGGTCAGGGTCTCTGAGTGAGGATGGGGGAGAACTTTGTTCAGGTCCCCTGCTCCACTATGTTCTTTCTGTCTCTGTGTCTCAGTTTCCCAACTGTAAAATGGGGATAGTAACGTTTCCCTACCTTACAGGGCTGTTGAGGATAAGTACATTAAAAGACTGTATGAGATCTAGTGATGAAAAAGCACTGTGTAAGAATAGGCATCATTCGTATTTTGTTTGGTGATATCACTTTAACCAAGCCACCAAAGCGGGTTCACCTTGCTCCCTGTTTGTCAGCAGGTCCCATTGGCTCAGGAGAAAACATCTTCCAGGAGGAACGAGTCCATCCTACTAGAAGTCCATTGTGACTATACAGTTAAAGTGAGGCAGGGCCTGTCTCTGTCAGAGCTCAGGTCTCTGCTGAGGGAGAAGATCAGCCAACAGGTGGAGCTTGGCAAGCTGAGGTAGGCTGTGTCACAGTTTAGAACTGGGTTTGAACTCTGGCTACACTACACCAAAGGTTTCCTTGGAGTTCCTCCTTTCCAGTGAGCTGTGGCTTTCCTCTAGCCATTGCAAAAGAGTAATTGCAAGTCCCCAAAGAAGTGGTTGCCCAAGGATTTAAGTGATAAGGTTGTGTCTGACATCCATGCTCCTGTCCTGGCGGTTAGTTCTTCAGCAAGGTGCAGGAAGCCATAGCAGCAGTTCACAAGACAAGTCCAGTGTCCTCTGTCCCAACAGCAGTTGTGAAAGAGCGGGAAATATAAAGAGAAATGCTAGTGCAGACACCTCTGATCTAGATATGATTTTCTATCAACCACTCAACATTTAAGGCACAGCAGATTCAATTCAGTTATACTTTGTGTGTCCAGTTTAGAGGTCTTGTGTAAGTCTAAAGAAAATGGAGGTTTTTGTCTGCTGGAGCTGGAGGAGTACTTTCCAGGCTCCAGCCTAACCAGGCATGCACTAGCTCTGATTGAGCTAGTGTGCTAAAAACAGTTCAGGCGACAGAAAGAGCAGCCTAAAGGCTCTGAGTAGGATCCTGCCTGAAACCCAAGCTACATTTTCAGGGCAGCTAGCCCCTCCTTCCACTTGTGGCATCCCTGCTACACTTCTGCATTCAGCACACTAGCTCAATCTCAGGTCAGGCAGACATCCCCCCCACCAGCCGTGAATTACACCTCCAGTTCCTGTAACTTCCATGCTTAGGGAACCAGACGAAGGTGCAAGTAGCACACGCCTAGTCTCAACTCTCTGCTTGGTGCTGGTACATTCTATCTTTCCAATCACTTCAGCTACAGGCTTTCAGGCAGCGAAGAGTTAACTGTGATTTCGGGAGAAGAGGCACTTGGGAAGATGTGGCAGCAGGTGACAGATGGGAGGCTGATGCTCTGGTGCCAGGTATGTGCCCCTTTGGAATGCTGTTCAGCCTCACGAGATTCAGATATATCTACTCTGCCATGCAATTTACATAGTGGCCTTGTACCACAGGACACTGGTGCATGTTCAGACAGAGCCATTCTCTACCGGATGGTTGCACACCATGGTCACATAGCACAAAGGCCAGAGGATCTGGAATTCAATGAAGGAGACACACTGGACATTCTCACTGAAGGTAGGTCTCCAGCTTTTTCATGGGGTCAGTTTGCCAGAAGGGGACAGGGCAACTGCAGGAGAGAAAGCCTCCTGACAGTTTGGATACATGGGGGACTGATGTATGCATGGCCTATACTAGACCTTTGCGTAGGGGTGAATGCCCCACTTAGTACAGCTTGTCTAATCCCAGTTAGGCAGTTCAGGGGAAATCTAGGTCCTTACCTTGCTCCTTTGTGTTTTCCCAGTGAATGAGGAATGGCTTGAAGGCCATTGCAATGGGAACATTGGCATTTTCCCCAAATGCTTTGCTACTCTGGCCAGCCCTGGGGCTGCTCACCATTAGTGAAGGGCTTCTTCATGCCAGCCTCCACAAGAAGCCAAGTGAGCTCTGGACCCTGCCTCACCTGACTCATGTCTTCCATGGAAGAAGAGAAGCTTGCACCAGTTCTGACCACAGCCAGCACAGCAGCCTGAAGAAGATGCTTCCCAGTGTAGGAACCCATTATCCAGAACTCCTGCAGAATTTCTGTCAGTAGCAGAAACAGCATTTCCTCTGGCCTGTTCATGGCCTCACTATTTCCCAATAATAAAAGCAAACTGGACATATGGCTGGGAGTGGGAGTGAGGCGGGAGTCGGGGTGCAAGGCAGAGGGACATGTCTAATGATGAAGGACACCCTGAAAGGTGCTGGAACAGCAGTTGGAGTTTTCCTATCTCAGACCCAGCCACAAGATCCTTCTGCAGCAAGAACTTGGGATTCAGAAGGCGAAAGTGAGCGGTAAGAAAAACAAGTTCAGAAAGGAGGAGGCTGTGCTCTGATAGGGAGAGGGGGCCTGGTTTAGGCTTTAACCCCATTTTCCACCAGTTGAAAAATAAGTGGGGGAATCTGAGCCTTGCCATCACTGGATATGCCTACACTGCAGCTGAAAACCCATGGCTGGTCTGTGTCTGTCCTAGCTGGCTTAGGTAAAGGGGCTGTTTAATTACAGGACAGATCACAATTAAACAGCCCATTCTGAGCCTCATCACAATTAAACAGCCCATTCTGAGCCTCACAAGCCTGACTCAGCTTGTGTCAGCCTGCGGCTGCTGGGGATGTCAAATTCCAGCAAAGTCCATTGCCCCACCTGGCCCAAAACTGTCCACCCTCTCCCCCCATTGCCCCAGCTGTCACAGGCTATTGCCCCACCTACGGGAATAACTACGGCAGGGCCAGCTGAGCAAAGCCCTGCGCAGGGCGGAGCGGCTCAATAGAGCTGCTCTATTAAAGGGCGGCTTTCACAGCACCGGCTCCAAGCACTGCTAATGACAAGGGGTACGTTCCGATCAGAATGCGCCCCAGGCGGCAAAAACTGGGATTAAGGCTCTGCCACCACCCACTACTGCTCCAAAACTGCCCACTCTCCCCTATGCTGTGCCCAACCTGTCCTGAAGCCACCCAGCCAGGTGGCTATTGTCTCATCTGGCTCTGCTTGCTCACTCTCCCCCCCCCCCCCACTATTGCTTTGGCTCTCACCCAAAATTGCCTGCCCACCCCTCCCCCTTACCCCAGCCCTCACTCACCCTCTCAGGCACCACACTGGGTCCAGGACCCTGGGTAGCCTGCTATAAACAGCACCACCCGTTCAGCTTCCCTTTCTCTCTCCTATGCCATGGGGGCCCCAGTACTTACCCCTGTACTGGTAGTCAGGGGAGCAGAGTTGAATCAGGCACAAGAAGTCCTGCTGTGTGCACAGGCTGCCTGCCTGGAGCAGGAGGGATTCAAGTCTCCCTCCTCCCCTCCTTGTGCCAGATAGATGAGCTACCTGCTGCAGGAGGATGGGGCTGAGCAGCAGCTCACTCTGTGGGTCAGCAAGAAGGTGTGGCAAAGCTGAGCTGAAAATAGGTAGGCAGTAGGGCGTCATGGAGAACCTGAAAAGCCTCTTGGATCCCGTCTGTTCACAGCCAATCAGGACTCTGCTACAGTGGAGCCTTCTCTCATCCAGCGCGGGTCTCCACGCTACCTGTAGCCATCTCCCAAATCCAGGCTCAGAGGGTCCAACCCTTGCTCTGTCTGGTCTCCCGGGGGCGGGGGTTTCCTCCCTCCACGAGGGTCCCAATAGTCCCAATCAGCTGTGACACTCAGCCAGTGTAGAAGTCAGAGGGTTTATTAACAATCCAGTTTCCACAGCAGCTAGGACAGTTGGCTCTCAGATCAACCAGGAGGTCTGACAGTAAACCCCCAGGATGAGCCCCGGAGATCCTGCCTCTCCAACCTCCATCTCCTTTTCCCTTTATTCTCCTCTACATCCCGCTGCCCTGCCTCTGGTCTAAACCACCCACAACCTGTCACCCACAGGGGGTCCAGGTAAGGTCGCACTAAAGCCTCTTCCCCCCTAGTGGTACCTATAGTTATCACACCCCCGTGTCCCATCACCAGAATCCCATCACCGAAGACCAGGAACAGAAAAGAAGAACCACAGTAGCCCAAGAGGTTTTCTTACTTCATCACATCTCTCCCCCCTTGGAGACTGAACTAAGCAGGAACACCTCTGCCGGTGACCTGAGGAAGTTCTGACCCCCCCCCCTTCGCAATAAGGCATCTGCTACTACGTTCGCACTTCCCTTGATGTGCCTCACCTCCACATCATACTCCTGAAGGATTAACCCCCACCTCATGAGCTTGGCATTAGTATCCTTCATCTGATATAACCAGGTCAGGGGAGAATGATCCGTATACACTGTGAAACGATGGCCGAATAGGTAGGGCTGCAGTTTCCTTAGGGCCCAGACAATGGCCAGGCACTCCTTTTCAATAACAGCATAATTCTGCTCCCGGGTAACAACTTTCTGCTCAGATATACAATTGGACATTCCACTCCTTCGTCATCGGTTTGCATCAAGGCCGTTCCTAGTCCAGTGTCTGAGGCATTGGTGAACACTACAAATGGTTTGTTGAAGTCTGGGTTCACCAAGATTGGGTCCTGGATCAATGCCCCTTTTAGGGTACAGAAGGCCTGCTGGCATGGCTCAGTCCAGACCACCTTGTCTGGTCTCCCATTCTGTAAGTTACCCCGTCTTCAAAGCGTCTGACAAAGTAGGATTTTTCTCCTACAAAAGCTTATGCAATAAATAAATTTGTTAGTCTTTAAGTGCCATAGGACTCCTTGTTTGTTGTATCATCTCAGACCCTCATGCTGTACTAAAATCAAGTGCCATTCTTACAGGAATTCATCAGGTATTTAACTGGGAGCCCACATGCCCCACACATACATGAAATTCTGCAAGGAAAATGGAAGAGCGATTTCCTATGATGGAGATAATGATTTGCAGCAAAGTTATTCTCTGGCTAATATGAATGACTTAAAGGACATGATGCTAATTTTGTACAGTGCTTTTTACTCAGAAAGATACCTAAGGCAAAGGGACTGCATGGATGCTTAAAGTTAAGCTCACTCTTCAGAAATCTGCTGGATCAGGACTAACACATTCAAGATCTCACAGGATGAAGCCTATAAAGAGCCCTGTAGAGGCTGCCTGTAGATAATTAATTAGTCAACCTAATTGCTGTATATTATTTTCCCAGTTACAATACTTAGTGCACCCATCTTCCTGAAGTGTTTCAAGAACCTCTGATGAAAGGTGCTACGTCATTAGATATTTTCTAAGTTACTATATAATGCCACTATAGAGAACAACATTTTAAGGTCTGTTCACAAGTTTTAGTTTACACTGGCATGTTGTGCACTAACTGGACCATGTGAAACCTGCTCGTGTGCACTAAAATGTCCCTACTGCAAAATGACAGTACTGTTTGGGATTATGTTAACATTAATTAACTAGGGACCTTCTTGCGTGCTCTGGCAGGGTCCACAACAGCCAGTGAGTGCACAACATGTGGACTAGAATTCAGACCCTACTGGCAAGGACTAATGCATTATCTAGGCAAGACTCTAGAAACAGATAAGAAAACAATGTTCCTAATTTCAGGAATTTTTCATTGATTTTAGCAAGAGTTAGATTGGGAGCTAGACAGAGTACCCTACATATACAAAGAGAGCATGGAAGTGGAGATGGGATCACAGGCCCTGGTGCTCATTGGGGGACTTCAATTTCCCTGACATCTGCTGGGAGGCCAATACAGCAGTGCATGGGCAATCCAGGAGATTTTTAGAGAGTGTTGGGGACAACTTTCTAGTACAAATGCTAGAGGAACCAACTAGGGGCCTTGCACTGCTCGACTTGGTGCTCACAAACAGGGAAGAATTGATCAGGGACGTAGAGGTAAATGGCAAGCTAGGCAGTAGTGACCATGACATGGTTGAGTTCAGGATCCTGATTAAAGGAAGGAAGGAAAGAAGCAAAACAAAAACCCTGGACTTCAAAAAAGCAGATTTTGGCTCCCTCAGGGAACTGATGGGCAGGATCCCTTGGGAAGCTAATCTGAAGGGGAAAGGAGTCCAAGAGAGTTGGCTATAGTTTAAAAAAACTCTGCTAAGGGCACAGGAAGTTGCCATTCCAATTAGGAGAAAGAACAAACATGTGAGGCAGCCAGAATGGCTTAGCAGAGAACTCTGCTCTGAGCTTAAACATCAAAAGGAAGCCTATAGGAAGTGGAAGCTTGGTCAGATGTCCAAAAAGGCATATAAATATATTGCTAGGGACTGCAGGGATAAAATCAGAAAGGCCAAAGGACAAATGGAGTTGCGGCTAGCAAGGGATGTAAAAGATAACAAGAAGGGGTTCTACAAGTATATTAGTAACAAAAAGAGGATCAGGGATGGTGTAGGCTCCTTGCTGAATAGGGCAGGCATCCTTGTGACAAAGGATGGGGAAAAAGCTGAAGTGCTCAATGCATTTTTTTCTTCAGTTTTCACAGGCAGGGTCAGCTCCCAGCCCACTACCATGGGTGTGG
>ML682047.1:1110450-1177362 GCA_007922195.1 Podocnemis expansa
AGTGGGAGTGGTCCTGCCTCTGGCAGGGGGTTGGACTAGATGACCTCATGAGGTCCCTTCCAACCCTATGGTTCTATGATTCTATAATTTGATAGTCACAAACATCTAATTCTACCCCCCTCCCCCATTTGACATGTATTTCACATAAAAGCAAACAGAAAATGTCAACTGTCATAAAAGAAATATATCTCCATCTGTGGTTTACGGTGGACATAGTGGGATATGATGTCTAGAAATTTGCATTTTATGTAAAAGTTTGTTTCAGGCAGGTCTGCACATAAAAACCAGCAGCTCTCACTTCTGATTTCTCCTTGCCTGTGGCTATAAAACTTAAACAGCTTGTCTGTGATTTTTTTTTTTTAAATACTGCACAGTGAGGCTCAAAACTGAGGCTAGATGGGTATTTCCCTACACCCCCTCCTGCACCCCCCCAGTTGTCAGCTAGTAACAGTGTTATACCAAATCAGTGAGCACCCCCTACACCCCCCAAATCTCCCCCATACCCCCTAATTTCATGTGTTGGGGAGAATACTGCCAGCAGAGATTACTTTTCCTTTAGAATCCAACACTTCAGATTCAGCTAGACTTCATGGAGTCACGGGTCTGCCTGCCTCCATGTGCCAAACAATAAGAGTGAATTCTGTGAAGAACTTACTGTCTTAAAACTGATTTTAATCTTGTCCATAATTACTACATTAAATTTATTGGAGGTTTGCTTCCATTTGCAACTTATAATGTAAAAATATCAATCTGGATAGGAGTTCTGCAGTGTGATTCTCCTTGCACCTTAATATAAATATTAAATACTTAATTTTGTGATGCCTTAAAGTGGCTGGCTTTATGGTTACTTTCATGTGAAAATAAAAAATACTTAAGCCATTCATTTGATATCCCTGAGCTGCTGTTCTTCCAATTCATCTCACACAGTAACTAGGGGCTAGACAGATTTCTCTGGAGTTGGATGATCAATGGGGCAAGCACTGCAGGGGGGGGCGTGGCTGGGTGGATGAAGGGGGCCAAGGCAGGGCCCCAGATGTTTATGTGTCCTACAAAGTCCTCCTTTTTCTACTTCCCTGTCCTCCTTTCCATGCTTTGGTATCTGGTAACCCTAGTCAGGAACAGCAGCTGGATTCCACTGGATTAAGGGTCTGTGTGTGACTGGAAGCTGTGGGGGAAGCAGACTGAGACACAGACTGGTGGGAGGTGGTAGACAGTGCCACAATTGAGGGAAACTGGGGCACAGAGAAGAGGATGGGCCTTCGCCCCTCCCCTAGACAGCCAAATGTGGGGAAGCTCACTAGTCATTGACTTCAATTAGTGTCTGCAGCCTTCAAGTTGACTTTAATTATTGCCTAATTGACTTGTCTTTAATTTTAGTTGACTTTAATTCGTGTCTGCAACTCTCGGATGGAACCTCACTCTGGAAAGGGTGAACTTAGAGGGCTTAGCCAGAGGGTTAATGTCTTAAAAGTGGACTCAGGACCAGAGTTCAGCATGGAACAGTTGGAGCACTGAGCACGTGGCAGGGACCAGTTGAGACTAATTCCACAGTACCACCACCAGGAAGTGCCCAGCAGGTAGTCATGTGCAGCAGATTGTTTATGCTATTTAAATTAACTCCATTACTATTAAATTGTTTCGGGTATATAAATGCATCCAGCACAGCATGTTTCAGACATGTGGGATTTGGGGTGGGGCTTGGGCCTGTGCCCCAGATCTTTTTCTTATCCAGCAATGCCCCTGTTTCCCGCTAGAGAAAGCGTCTAGTCTTGTTGGTGCAAAGTTTATAGCACAATGGCAGGTAATTCCCGCTGGAAAATATGTGTCCAGTACTGAAGCGCGGTAGTAGGCAGTTTCTCCTATAATACTGTTGATCAACAATTTTAGGTAGTGTAAGGTTCAGTGAGGTTGTGAAGTCTAGCTAAAATTGTCCGGCTGGAGGACCGTATCCAGTAGACCTGTAACCAATATAGTAAGGGTGTAGAGCAGCTTTGCTTGAGGGGGTACATGTCCTGTGGCCACTGTGAAGTGAGACGTCACTACGTGTGAGGCAGGTTTTGGAGGTTATGGTTGATAGATAAAACTAACTGAGGAATTTCTAGGTAGCTTTAGAGATGAGCTATCTCTGAGGCTTGGTCAAGTGAGGAGTCAGCCTAGAAGATTCCGAGGGTTGCTCAACCCTAGAATAAAGTGAGTTTTTTTCCTTCTCCTCTGATCGCTCTAAGCGAACGATCGGGGGAATACTGTCCTGAGTCTAGAAGTCTTTGCCCTGTGATCGGTCTAGTACTGTTACTCCCTCCAGAGAGAGTGTTTAGCCCTGTTGTTGCTTAAAACAAGATAGCAGGTAGTTGTTTTTCACTGGAGGAGGTGTCCAGTATTGTTTAACAGTATTTTGGGTGCTTAGGTCACTTTGAGTGGGCAGAAATCTAAATCTTGAGGAAAACTAGCTCAAGAAAGGCCTTAAAAGGATCTGTAGTAGAGACTTCTAGTATAAAATTGTAAGATGTCAAGAAAACAGAAACAAAAGCCTTGTGAAGTTAGTAACAGTAACTCTGATAAAATGCTAGGAGATAGTTTGGAGGATTTTGTGCAGAAGATAGGAAAATGTCCATGGAAGAAAAATGCTTTCATGGGACCAGGAGCTTTCCAACAATTGTGTAAGCAATGGTATCAGTGGATCCACGAAGATAAGAAAGGAATTTTCAAAGGAAAGTAAAAAAGAAAGAAAAAGGGCTGCTATGCAAGGACTATATTTAGCAGCAGCTGTTTTAGACAAAGAAGTAGAAAAATTAATAGAAGAAAAACAGAGATTACAAAAAGAAAAAGATAGCAATACTTAACAGGTAAAGAACTTACAAGCTGAGACTAACAATTTAAGGACTATAATGGTGACACAATCTACTCAGCTAAGAGTGTTTCAGAAAGAAAAGAAGAAGTAGAAAGGATCCTTAGGGAAAGTAAGAAATGGAGAAAGATGGCCACAGGCAGCCAAGCTGCTGTAAGAGTAATGCTTTCTGATGCAGGAGAAAAAGGAAAGATACCGCACGCAGATTGTTTAAAGCAAATAGAAGCTCTAAAGAGGGAGCTGAGAATTAGCAAAGGAGTAATTTCAGTAGTAAAGAGTAATGGTGGTTATTCTTGGAGGGATGAAGAAGTAGAAACAAATGAAGATAAGTGGGAAAACATTGAGGAGGATTTTAAAAAGATACCTCAGAAGGAAACATTATATAGTGCTTTAAGAGAGGAGTTAAGAGAGCTTGATAAACCACCTCCAGTAGCACCAGTAATAACTACTAAAGTAACAAAGAAAACAAGAACAGGTAGAATAGGAGGAACAGAGGAGCGAACAGAAGAAAAAACATACACCCCTGAGCAAGCTAAATCCTTAGGAAAATCCTTAGCAATTTTAGATAAAATTTCAGTAATCAAATGGTTAACCAGAATAACAGGAATGCCAGGACTAAGAGGAGCAGATGTATCAGCATTGATTAAAGAACGTATGGGGATGGAAGACTTTGCAGGCCTCCCATATGATATACAAGGTGGAGGAGAAGAGGATAAGGATGTTGTAGAGATGGAAGTTTTAAAATTTTTCTTCACTGGAGAAGATCCAGTTATATAGTTTCATAGGGAAAAACAACAACCTGGAGAAAGACCTGAACCCTATACAGCTAGGAAAATGTTAGCGTACAAGCACTCAGCCTAGCAAGCCCAAGAGAAGATGCAGAAAATCTATTTTTAAATTGGGGGAATCTTATTGACTACGATGTGTTTCAATTTAAGAAGGCATTATTGCTAGGTTTCAGTCCCAGCATGAGAACAGCAATGATCTCTATGGGTATGTCCACACAAGGTTTTTATTTTGTAACAACAGTGGTTGTTTCGAAATAAAAACCGGCATGTCCACACAACATTCTCTTGTTTCAAAACGACGAGCTCCTTTCAAAACAAGAGCCGTCGTTTTGAAATGGCTTAAACCCCTTCTGTTTCAAAACGACGGTTATTTTGAAATGACTCATTTCGAAATAATGCTGTTGGGACATTATGTTTCGAAACGATGGTTATTTCGAAATGAGTCATTTTGAAATAACCATTGTCTGGACATGTTATTTTGAAACGAGCGTTGTTTCGAAATAACAGACTGACCTTCTTCCCAGGGTGCACAGCACCCAGGGGAAACAGGAAGTCCCTGCCTGGGCGTGCCTCCCAGTGTGGCCAGAGGCTTCTGAAAGCATGGCAGCACGTGGCAGCAATGCCACAGGAGGGTGACGCAGAGCCCCGGTCTGGACACCTGAGGAGGTCCACTGCCTCCTCAGGATCTGGCAAAGGGAGGACATCATGTCTCGGTTCCGGGCTAGCCACCAGAACCAGGACATTTGTTCGGACACTGCCACAGTGATGTCCGAGTACGGGCACGAGTGGACCACCAAGCAGGTCCGCAGTAAAATAAAGAGTCTGAGGCAGAACCATGCCAGGACCCGAGAGGCCTGGGAGCTCCAGAGGGCAGGTATCACTGCTACCTGCCCCTATTATGAAGAGCTTCATGCCTTCCTGGGGCCGGAGCCCAGCAGTCTCCCCGCTGAGGCCGTGGATACAGGGGCATGCCAGAGCCCATCCTCTGGCCCAGAGGCAGCGGAGACAGGCTCGGAAGTCTCTGTCGGGGAGCCTCCTGCCGCACCACCATCAGCGGCAGAGGCTACCCACGGGACCCCGGAGCTGTTCCCCAGCCCCAAGGTGGAGAGCAGCACCGAGGAGCAGGGGCCTGACACCATCCCAGCCCCTGGACTCAGAGACCGACCCTGGGACATCACACCGGACCTCTGGAGCCCCTGTGGGTGAGTATTCCCCTCCCACAGAGGCACGCAGGGCTGAGCCTGTCCAGGTCACGGACAGTGAGGGGGTAGAGGGCCGGGCACCGGGGCAGGAAGGGCACAGGGTTGGCGGGTGCAGAGGCCCTCCCATGGCCACAGGTACCTGAGAGACAGGTGGCACCAGGGTCACACGCCCCTGTGTGCCTGGGGGTGGTTAACAGGGGCTGGGTGTCAAAGATGCAGCCGCATCTTGGGCGGGGTGGAGGGCATGCAGGCCTCGCCACTGGCAAGTGGCCTTGGGAGACCCCCTAGAGCAAGGCGTGGCTGAGTCCAGCTCACCCTTGTGGGCACCACTAGCATGTGTGCCTCCAGTGTACAGTTCCCAGATGTCAGGCAAAAGGAGAACATGGTCCCCTTTTTACTGCCCTGCTCTTCTTTTTATCCTCACATTCTCTGACTGGCAGGCAGTTGAAAATACAGGAGTTTGTCAGGCTTTTTACTGTAGGGGTTGAAGGATCCTGGAATGTCATAGGATACTGATTTGTACAGGCAAGTGTTCCAGGGCCCCCTAAACCCCGACGAATACCACAGCCAGACAACATTATCTCCCAGCATCCTCCAATGTCCTCCGTTTGGTACTTTCCTGGCCTCCTTTCGAGGCTTTGGGAGCAGGTAGCCCTACCCCAGGGCAATATCCCACAGGAAGCTGGGTCCTGCTGACAGTCAGGGCAGAGGGGTGTACTGCAGACAGGCTGCACACAGACAAGGCCAGCAGGCAGCAGGGGCCAACTGTATTTTCTGTTTTTCCTCCAGCAGGTCGCCCAGCCACGCGCCATGCTGCACCACCTGCCTGACGCCTCAGCCCAAGGCCACCATGGAGGAGGAGGAGGGCCCCCCGGATGCGAGCCAAAATCTTGGAGAGCCTCAAGGAGCTGGGGGAGAGGACTGAGGCGTCCACCCAGGCCTGGCGGCAGGACTCGGCCCTCCGCCTGCTGCAGCAGGCGGCAGCGGCAGACGACAGGGTGGTCGCCACCCTGGAGCGCTAGGCGCAGGCCATCAAGCGCCGGGCGCAGGCCATCGAGCACCAGGCGCAGGCCGTCGAGTGCCTGTGCAACTGCCTCCCCCCGCAGTCGAGGCGATTGCCACCAGGCTCTGCCAGCTAGTGGAGCAGACAGCCCCTCCAGCAGCTGCAGGGGGTCCGCCGCCTGGCCCTCCTCAGAGATGACCCCAGACCCACAGCGGCCATGGGCAGGGGCGGGCTGTAGCCGTGTTTTCCACTAGGGGTTTTATCCATTTAGGCTGTACTGATCCCACCCTCCATCTCAGAACTAATCTGGTTTGGAGGCAATTAAATAATATTTGTTGTTTTCAGGCAGCTTAAAACCCGCATGGGAGTTCTGTGGTAACAATCCCAAGAGGCCTGGGTCACTGAGCTGTCAGGGCAAACACGCTCAGAGGCCAGTACCAGCCCAAGGAGGGGTTGGATGGGAGCATGGCCAACCCTCCTGATGAGGGTCATACAAGGGTTCCCTGTTTCCCAACCTCTGATCTAGACCCCACTCCTGCACTTAAACAGGATTTCATGTTTCCCCCACTTAAACAGGATTCCCTGTTTCCCAGCGTCTCATCTAGACCCCACTCCCCTACTTATATGCTTACCCAGTTTCTTGTTGCCCAATGTATCATTTTACAAGGTGATTGTTTCTCTGCCCCAGTGAACAATGCAGCTCCCGTTTTATAACCTCTAAAGGGCTTTCTCCTTCCCTCCGGGTAATACCCCATCCAACCCCTTCCTTAACCTAACTCCCCTCCCACCCCCGTTGGCGGGCATGAGTAAAGGAACTTTTAATGGGTGTGAGGATGTGCAGGTGATTTTATTCGTGACTTTGTCCGTACATTCATAACTTTATTGGTTTCATTCGTAGCTTGGTTGGTTCATGGTTCCAATCAACCCTTGTATGGCTTTCATTGATTTATGATTTGATTCATAGCCTTCTGTTAATTTTCACATAGTCTTAATTGATTATCTCTTATTGGTAACATTATTTCTGTCAATTTTCTACTTACTTGATTATTTCCTATTGGTAACCATATTTCAGTCAATCCTCATATAATCTTAATTGCTTAATCCCTACTTGTAACATTGTTTCAACTGTGATAAGAATTATCTTCTGTAGCTCTGTTGGCAAGCACTAGACTCAAACCATTACCCTTTGTGGGTCTTTTGGGTGGGAGAAAAAGCATCTTTTTCCCTCTGAGCCACTTGCTCCCAGCTTGGGTTCCTTTTTAAGTTTATGCTTACTACCCTTAGGCAACAAGTATGCTAGTCCCTTTTACCCACTCTCTGTAGCATTTGAAGAAAAGTGTAACATTTGAAGTAAAATACCCCTCCCTCAGCCATACTCTATATTGAAAATGCAAAACCCCATCTTTGACCAATACACCCCACTTTGTGTAAAACTCTTTTCCCACTTGTTTTAATGAAGAGGCAACAGGGTGTGGAAGGAGGGTGAATGTATATGTGAACCAGCCCCAAGCTGCCAGGTTGTCCTGATAAAGTGCAACATCCATCCTAAAGGCTGAAGAATGTGGACACATCCCTAAAAGTAAAAGAGTGAAGGATCTACCCCAAAAGCAGAAGAATGAAATTAATCAAAACACCCAAGAAAACGAGCTGAAAGTCACAACTGCAACTGCCTGGTGACTAATGCTCACAGAGAGCCCCCGGAGCGGTATGACACAGCAGAAGGTCCTATAAAGACTGGGTGAGATTCCAGAGCTTTGAAGGGAACTCTTCTGCACATCACCTGGGAGAAAGGAGTGTCAGTGCATGCCTGACACTGACCCTGCTCCTCACCATGTTCAGCTTCCCCAGACAGGTAGCTGCTATGAGCAATGAACTCAAGCCATGATCAGGACTTGTAATTGCATAAAACTGCAGAATATCTTCTGGTGTCTTTGGGCGCATGGATGAATGTGTTTATGTATGGGTATATGTATAAGCTAGCTATTGATTTTATTTTCCCTCGTAATAAATGCAGCATGCTGCCTTTTCCCCTTGAAAAGATCTTGGGCGCTCTTTGTGTGTAACACAGGTACTCCAGGCCTGCCAAGAGAGGCCTCATAGTCCTAGAAGTAACCGATCAGAACCCAGAAGACTCAAGTAAAAAGACCTGAGCAACTCAACTCCTTCCAGAAACACGAGGGCATGGAAGGATACTAGTTTCTGATCAGAGGAGCTCAAGGGGTAGCCAGAGGTTGTTTCTGGCTGCATTTCCTTAATATACCTTTGAAAGCAAAAAATCTCTTAAGAGTTTTAACCTTGCAGTGAAAGTGAAGCTAAAAGTGGTCCAGGAGGAATAAGCAGTTGTGAAGTGAAGTTGAGCGGTACCTAGCTGGTATTTCTAGGATCTATAAATCCACTGTAATGGGTAGGCCTCATGTCCCCTACGAGCCATAATGGCATAAACCCAAGAAGGGGGAAAGGCTTATGTAGAGACCAAACAAACAGCAGAACTTAAAAGGCCCACATCCACAGCTGAAGACCCTAGGAAGGGCAATACAATTGTTCTTTGTTACGCCAAAAGTGGCTCATTTACACGTCAGGACTCAACCAGAAGACCAAGGCATGGAAGACCCAGCAAAGTCAGCAGGCAAGGGGAACCATAGGTGAGAAAAGGGCTGTGGTCCCATAGCCAGCCGCTAAGACACATCCAAGATGTGAATGACCCCCATTATAGTTCCCCAAAGGAAAGCTCCAAGGTTTTAAGACATTACTCGCTTGTAAGGAATAATTTGGTTACAGTGACAATCTCAGGCTTAAAGAACATATTGGGGCTAACAGACGTGTTGGTTGCATTTCAGCTAACAAGTGATCCCATGCTCGAGGAGAGGAAGTTCCTAAGTCTATCTTATGCATCTTGGAAGCTAAATCACACAAGAGGAACAGCATTGTTCATCAGATGACTGTAAGAGGTTTGGAAAATATAATCAATGAGGCACCTGAAAAGGTAAGATAGACTACTAAAAAGAATATAGCATAGCTACAGAAATCAATGGAAACAGTTGGGGAGGGCTCACAAATTCTGCTCTTTCTCGCACTCTAGTGACCTCTTTACAGTCGATACACAGCAGTCTGGATCCCTTGACAAACTGGGCAAAAGTAAACAAGAAGCAAACTCCCACTACAACTTCTGGGAGATAAGGGTGCACAGCACTTCAGAGCAGGTGCTCAGCAGCTCTAACTCATCATCATCCAAAGGGAGGTTCTGGGAACCCCCACCTGAGATAAAAAGATCTCTGAATGGTCAGGGTTTTTGTCTCCATCATCACACCATTCTCCAGTTTCCTGGATTCAGGGCCTGTGAGACTTTACCAGGCAGCACCTAACAGAGGAGGGTGAAAGGCAGAGGAAGTCTGTCATCTCACTGCTTACAGCTCTCCTTGGGAAGATAATTTCCCTGTCAGGAGATCAGCGCAGACCTCTCTTGAATTGACACCTTCTGCTCATTCAGAGGTGATTATGTTAGGTAATCTAGGCACCAATGCTGCCCCGTTAGGCTCCCATACTCCTGCAGGGTTTCCTGTAGTGGATATTGCTTTCTGTTCCCTATGTCTTAGGAGATTGTTCTTCCCTCATATTTTCCACTCTCTGTGTGTATGTGTTCAGTAAGTGGCACTGTACAAATGCTGATGACTCTTCAGATTTCTTTTCTAGGTGCTCACCTCCATTACCTAACTATGGTCATCTGTAAATAACCCAGCCCCAGCTTTTGCATAGTCTGCCCACAGATTTCCTATTAAACTGTCTGAAGTGAGTATCTGTTTCAATTGCTCACAGGCCTGATTTCTTATTCCAGAGAAAATGGGACATCGTGCAAGCCAATATAGACATAATGCAGGGGGTTCCTCCCTTCCTCTGGGGTCTCTACCACCCTTCTGGGATACACTCAAAGCTAGATCTATTCTGTCTTGTTGCAATCTCAAGTTTGAGTCTCTTCACATCCTCTTCTTTGTCTTTCTGGGAACTCTGTTTTGATGATGAACTCTGGGGCGTAAGTGGAATGGAACGTATTCTGAGGAGTTACCATCCCTCCTGTCCAATTTACTTCTGGGACACAAAGTTAAATGTGAACTGAGTCTTTTTACTTACAGACTTAGGAAAGGGACCTGTACCAATAGGTGAGATAAAGCCTCTCTGCTTTTCTAAGGCATGTTCTTCCATGTTTACTGCAACTGTTACCTCCCTGTGGGCTAAAATTCATTTAAACTGCCCTTCTCCAGTGCCTCAAAAAAAAAAAAATCCCAACTCCTACAGAGAAGCAGCTGCAGAACGATGACTCGGTGTGTAAAGGACTTAATGAGAAGACTGTTGTTACCCTCCCCACACTAAAATATTACCTAAGAACAAAGATAAGGAACTTAATTAACTCAATAAAGTTTATCATTTAAAAAAACCCTAAAATGAATGTAAAGAGAACAGTAAGAAACCCAAGAGTTCCAAAGTTTAGGTAGAGTTCACCCATATCTCAATTGCAGTCTCTATTCAAGTCCAAATGATTGAGCTGCATGAAGCAGCAAGCTTCTTTTTTGGCTGCAGGGATCTTAGATAGGAACCCATGCAGGCTTTTCTTTCTCTTCTGGAACCAGCACCAGCCAGGCAGTTCACTGGTTGACCAGAAATCAGTCACATGTGAAACAACTTTGCTGCAAAATGCTCCACAGCAGGGAGAAAACATCTTGCTGTCCACCCCTGCCTCAGCTTCTCCCCCTCACACACTGAGCACATGGGCTCCTCACATTGCAACATTGTAGCTGCTGCTCTCAGGCATCTGACCACAGCAGCAGGAGAAACCTAGTGGAGCACGCTCAGTGCAACCACTCATTTAATTGCCAGAAGCTTTTGGAGCTGAGCAACCAAATCAGCCCAGTGACATGACTCAGCCTGGATAACTCAGTTGGTAGAAAAAGTGCCTTTTAACCTTGGGGTTTTGAGTTCAAGATCTGTAAGAAAAACACAACCCTGCTTCAAGAGATCTGTTAAGGAGATGGCTCCTTTAATTAAGCACATGGGTCACAAAAGCAAACAGGGAAAAGAGCTGTGAAAACAGTTCATGCCCATCCTCTCCGATAATAGGACTCCACCAGCAGCTTCCCCAGGACTTGAAATGGGGGTGGGTGGGTGTTGGGGTGCTCACTAAATTGATATAATAGTGTTACTAGCTCACAACTGGGAGAGTGTTGGGAATTTCAGGGGGAAGATAGGGAGATGTTAGAAAAATCTCTGGTCTCTACCACTCCTGTGTGGCCTCCTTGCCTCCTCTGCTGATGGCATCTGAACTCTGCTAGGCCAGGGGGCTGCTCCTGTCCCTGGAGTCATGGCTGTGAGTGTGCCCAGCCTACTGGTGGGGATATATCATGGGCCCACTAAGGACAGCAGACTAATCTGAACATGTCAATCCATTAGCGACACATTCAGCCAGTGTGTAGCCTGGCAAAGCCAGTGATCAGTCATTACTGTACCCAGCCCTTAGCTCTGTGCAATTATGGGGCCCAGCCTTGCAGTGAGCCATTAACCAGCACCAGTGCTGGCCTGTTACTCAAGCCTGAGCTGCACTTAAAAATGAAGAAGGAGTCCTGCGGCACTTAAAGACTAACAGATTTACTATAAATAAATAAATAAGTTTGTTAGTATTTAAGTGTCACAGGACTCCTTGCTTCTTTTGCTGAACCAGTCTAACACGGCTGACCCTTTGGAACTTAAAAATGATTTTGCCCTCCAATAGGACATGAGACTCTTGTGCTCTGAGTCCAGAGGCCGTCCAGCTATGTTGTTCCAGGCTGGGGTGCTGGAACTTCGGGCCAGGAGGGCCATGCCTGCTCACATTTTAACATTGGTGTCAGCAGTGGCAGGGGAGTTAATGAGGTGATCTTTCCCATTGCAAGCACAGCCCCTGCTGGCAGCAACAGTCTCCTCATTGGGGGGGCAGAGGTGACATAGCTGCCCCGCTCCTCAAGCCCCCCCCACACACACACCAAGGCCCAGCTCCCTCCCAGGATGGGAATCAGTGCTGTGGAGAGCCCCGGGCCCTCCACCTGCACTGGCCTGCACACCCTGGAGGTAGAGACACAGGTTGGCGTGAAGGCAGAAGGAAAATACTGATTCCTTTATCAGCCAAACTCTCTGCCATAAGGTAAAATGGAGTCTTGGGGAAGGAAAAATGGAAACCCCCTTAATGTTTGATAGGGGAATTCCACACACTTGGGGAAATTTCTAGTTCTTTAGATTGACAGCTACTGGTGAATGTTGTTCATAAATTGATACTTTAGAAAGGTTACATTAGTTACATACTTGTATGCAAATATAAAGTTTTGTATTATAACCAATAAGATGTGTGCGCATTTTGTACGGGAACCAATGATAACATACATGCTAATGATGGGTTTTGAAAACCAGCCAATGGGTTAAGATTGCAAATGTCTAAAACTCACTTGTTTTTGTTGCTCAGGGTTCCTCTCCCCAAGGTCAGGGACCCCTTTATGTCTGAAAAGGCAATAAAGGTTTTCTTCTCACTCTAAAAGTTGGTCTTTGACTCCTTCGGCGCCAAGACAGTTCCCGGACCCCCAAACTTGGGGTAACAAGCGGGTGAAGCTTGGGCACCACAGCCCCACCCAGGACAGGTGGAGAGTCCAGGGCACCCCACAGCAGCTGGGGTCCCCAAAAGGCTCTTACCATGGCCTGATTCTGGCTTCCAGACCCCCCCCCCCGACACACACACACTTCTACACAGGCTTTGGCATGCCTGGCTCAGAGGTATGAAACATGCAGGCCCTTGAGTAGTGGTATGAAGCCAGCCTGACCCTGGGTGTCACCAGTGCTGAGTCAACAGAACAGGTCTCCCATGGACCTAGCTGCTGTCTCTCTGGGGGTGGAATACCTGGGAGCAGCCACTTGTTGGCATTAGCAGTGACACCCAGAAACCCTGTAGCAGCACCACTGTAGCATTCTCAGGGCAGATGCACCCTCCATGACTAGAGCGTGGCCAGCCATGAGGCTGAAGGCTACAAAAGCAGAATTGCTCCTGCTGCCCTCAGAGACCCCCTTGTCTTCTCTGTGTGAGGCAGATTTTCTCATCTTTTAATCATTCTCATGGCTCTTTTCTGAACCCTCGCTAATTTAGCAACATCCTCGAATTGTGAGAACCAGAACTGGGCACAGGTTTCGAGCACTCGTCACAGTAGTGCCAAATACAGACATAAAATAACTTCTCTCCTCCTGCTCAAGAACCCCTTGGTGATGCATCCATGATCACATTTTCTGTTTTGGTCCCACCATCACAAGGGGAGTTCATGTTCACCTGACTCCTGAATCTTTTTCAGAGTCATTGCTTCCAAGGATCACAACCCCCATTCTGTCAGTATGGCCCACATTTGTTCCTGGGTGTTTAAATACCCAAATTAACATGTGGCTTGTTTCCTTTGCCCATTTCACCATGCTACCTAGCACTCATGTCAGTGAGCTGTCCTCTTCATTATTTACTACTTCTCCAATTTTTGTCATGTCAGCAAATGTTATCAGGGATGATTTTACATTCTATAATAGGTCACTGATAAAAATGTTAAATAGGTAGGGCCAAGAACACACCCCTGAGCATTCCCCACTAAAAACAGGGCTGCATGATGACAATTCTCCATTTTGAGACCTATCTGTTAGCCAGTTTTTACTCCATGTAGCATGTACCATGTTGATTATATATCATTCTAGTGTTTCAATCAAACTGTTGTGCAATACCAGTCAAATGACTTATTGAAGCCACTAAGGTATTTAAGCTCCTAACTCCCTTGAATCAGCTGGCACTCAGAGCCCAAATACTTGTGTGCATCTAGGCCCATGGTATCTAGGCGCATGGTTCCATCTTAAGGTACCTTTAATGTCCTATGACAATCTGTCCTTCTGTCTCCAAAGGGATAGCCGTGTTAGTCTAGTCCAGCAAAAAAACACAAGGAGTCATGTGGCACTTAAAGACTAACAGATTTATTTTTCGCATGAGCTTTCATGGGAGAAAATCCCACTTCATCAGATGCTTCAAAGATGGGTGAGCTTACAGAATGGAATGCAAGGAGGTGTAAAACACAGGATCAGGTCATACAGTCACAGCAAATCAGAGCAGTTGTTAGGTTCGAAGCCTGAAGTCAAATTACCTTTTGTAATGGGAAAAGAACCCATAGTCTCGATTCACTCCTGCTTTCACATTTGTGTTCTCATCTACTGTGACTGCAACTCCTGCCTGATCCAACATGTTAGTAAAAATCCTCCAAGGGGCTTTCCAAGTTAGATGGCTCTGGTTGTGCAAACTTGAAGGGTTGCTCCAAGGAGGAGGGAGCTCGACTGTTCTCGGTAGTAACAGAGGGCAGAACGAGAAGCAATGGCTTCAAGTTACAGCTGGGGCGGTCCAGGCTGGATATTAGGAAAAACTTCCTTACTAGGCGAGTGGTGAAGCATTGGAATAAGTTGCCTAGGGAGGTGGTGGAATCTCCATCTCTGGAGGTGTTCAAGTCCCAGCTGGACAAAACACTGACTGGGATGATCTAATGGGAGTGGTCCTGCTTTTTTTGGCAGGGGGTTGGACTAGATGACCTCGTGGGGTCCCTTCCAACCCTATGATTCTATGATTCTATGCTCAGATGGGGGCAGAGTGCATGACATCAGTCAGCTGTAACAACGGATCATAAAGGCTGTGACCTGGGCCTTCTGGGATAACCAACCTGAATATGCAAAGACCAGGGCAAGCTGCAAAAAGGAGAGCAGATTCTTCCAGCACTGGTGGGTTACCTGGAGATAAATTCCCCCAGCCGGTCACAAACAATGCTTCTGATCCTCCACAATGGATATCAAGAAGCCCCAACATAGTATACCCAGCTCCCTTTACTGCATTCCAGTCACCGGTCCCCAGTACAGCCACTATGTCTGTTACAGAAATAGGTTTTCCTGGCTCCAAAGGGTCAGCCACAGTACACAGAACAATATAGGCTTAAATTTTACCCAAAATACCATGCTGCCAGACAATCCTTTAGTAACTACAACTAAAGGCTTAATATAAAAAAGAAAACAAACAAAACATGAGAGATCTTAGAGGATCAAAGTGAATCACATACATACAAATAATTTAGAGTCCATAGAAGATAAATCCTTGTTTCAAAGCTTCAGTTGTTAGAAATCCAGTTAAAGGAACAGAGACCAAATAATCCAAGCGTGGAGTTTGTTCTAATTCTCCCCATGAAAATTAGCAGGGCAGTTTCCAGGCCAGCGTTGGCTGGGATCTCAATCCTGCAGAACAAACTTTCCCTGAGAAGCTTGGACAGACGTGAGATAGAGTTAACAGATACCAAAGCATAGAAAGGAGGACAGGGAAGTACGAAAAGGAGGACATTGGAGGACACATGGAGAAAATGTAGTATTAATGTTGTAATAACCCTTGGGGAGGAAGGGGTTAACATTCTGGTCAGTGAGTCCCAGGACAGCCAATAGGAATGAAGCACAGCTTTTTGAATGGTAACAGCAGCCTGGCCTGGGTCTGTTTGGATGCAGCAGAGCTCCTGGAAGGATCAGGAGGAGGCCAGAGGGGCCTGAGGAAGAATCCAGCAACATCCTTACCAGAGATAAGTTAAGTTTGGTACTGACCAGGCGTGAGTAGAACAGGGAATGTTTGTTTAGATGCGGTCAGGGTATTTTCTTTGTTTTTGGCTTGTTTTTTGGATTTCTCTGTGCTAAGCACATGTAACCCCCACCCCCACCCCCACCCCACTACCCTGTAACTACCTAAGTTAATTCCCAGAGAAGCAACTCTCTGTGTTTATTATCTGTTCTTTTTGATTAAAGAGTTTACCTTTTAAGCAAGTTCTGGTTGTGTGTCCTGAAAGGCAAGAGGTTTGTGTGCCCGTGCCTTAGACTGCATAGGCAGCTACTAGAGGGAACCCTGTTCCAGTTCCAGCTCATATTGCAGCTGGAGTTCAGTCACTTTCCTGAAGGAGGAATAAAGAGGATTGCAAGTACCTCACAGGGAGGAATTCCCAAGTGCGCCTTCCTGGGTCACAAGAGGTTTTTTTGCATTTGGGTGGTGGCAGCGATACCACTCCAAGGCCAGGAATTGGAGGCCTTGGAGACTTTTAAGAGCAGGCTTTAAGGCCAGTGGCTTTTCTGGCCTGTTGCGGGCCCCCACCTTCTGCACTCAAAGTGCCAGAGTGGGGAAAAAGCCTTGACAAATGTAATATTCTTCTGTTTTTAGGGGGCCCTGGAATGCTTCCCCCTAAAAATAGGATTTAGAATAGAATAGAATAGAACCATAGGGTTGGAAGGGACCTTGTGAGATCATTGCATCTAACCCCCTGCGGCTTGTTCTGGGGTATTCCAGTGTACTTTAACCCCTGTAAGTAAAAACCCAGACAAAATCATGTTTTTTAAAATGACTGCTGGATGGAATATGTGAAGGTAAAAAGGAGAACATGTCCTCCTTTTGCCTGACATCTTGTAACCCTAATGTGAGATAAAGGGATTATGTTCCCCACTTCCTATTATAGTTGTAGCAAGGTGGGCATTTGCACGTCATTTCTTCATGTGCGCTTTGATGACAGTTCCCAGGTACTTTCTTCAGTGGAAAATAGTAATGTATACTGTCCTTTGAAGTAAAACCTTCACCTCCTGGGCACCCCAGGCAATTAGCTGCATTAGCACCATTAACAGACAGTTCTTCAAGCGCTGCTCAGATGCATTCAGTAATAGGCGTGTTCATGCTGGAGCACCGGATTGGCTGGAAAAATTTTTGTCCTAGCCTGTCAGGAGAGGGCAGGTGGCCTCTGCACCTTGCACCACCCCGTGGCTATATATACGGCCACCTCCCAACTCCTCCTCAGTTTTCATTTCTTCCGCCTTGCGCGTCAGATCTGGAATGTCTGCTCCTTGCAAATCGCGAGCAGCCTGTCCTCCTTTCTACAAGCTTTTCACTTGACTGGGAGCATCTCTTCGTGGATATAATTCCACCACAAGAACCCTCCACCGTCGGGCCGGAACATCCTGAGATCATGCCAGGGTTTAAACCCTGCGCTGAATGCAGCAAGGCCTTCCCCCGGGACGATCCCCATGGGAAGTGCCTCAGGTGCCTGAGCAAAGATCACATGGTCTCAGCCTGTTCCATATGTCTCTCCTTCAAACCTCGAACCATCAAGGAGAGGGAACAACGGCGCTGTGCCCTAGCCTCTGAGGAGGCTCAGCACTCTTCACCCAGAACTTCGGGTCCTCACCTGGCACCGAGACCCAGCTCGGCACCAGAGACTACATGGCACTGTACCACCGGTAGCTGCTGCTGATGCCACACAACCTCGGTGCCGACCCCGGCACCAACCTGGTGCCATGGCACCGTGGCACCGCTCGAGGTCACCTTTTGGGTAGCCCGGTACTGCCAGTACCCGGATCGCCCCAGCACCACTCACCATCATCTCCGGCGCCGCTGGCCTGGTACAGTCCGGCCTCACTGGTGCCAAGCTCACCCCAGCACCGGCCATATTCACCCTCAGCACGGCAGGCTCGCCATAGCCCGGTGCTGTGGGAGCGGGAGTTCTCCTGCCCAGGCAGTCCCCCTTCCCTGGGTGAGGACTTGTCATGGAGCCGCACGGAGTCGCTCCTCATGCCGTCCACCCCAGAAGCGGTGGAGGCTGCTCGAGCCCTCCTCTTGCTCCCCACACCTCCTGCCCCAATCGCAACCAGAAGGGGCAAACCAGCCTTCATATCTAAGGCCTGGATCCACGGTGGGCGTTCGCCCTCACCATATTGAAGACAGAAGCCTGAGTTAAACATTAGAAACTCCATGATGACTCATGAAAATTCCACACACTTAGGGAAAGTTCCAGAATCCCTAAGAGTGACAGGTGGTGGTACTTGTTTGTTCCTAAGTTGATACATTAAGAATGTTACATAACATACTTGTTAAGCATGTAAAATAGGGTTTGTAAGGAGAACCAATGGGGTTTCTGTACCCCCTGTGTAAGGACCTATCACTGTCTGTATTCAAATGAGGGTCTTGAAAACCCACCAATGGGGTTAAGCATAGAGATGTGTAAAAACCCCTGTTGTTGGGGTAAGGGGTGGTTGTTGGAGTGGATTCTACAGAGAGGACTCGTTGATCTCCTGTTGTTGGAAGCTGGTGAAGCAATAAAGAATTTCTTCAAACTTTGAAGCTGGTCAGTGACTCCATTCGGCGCCAAGATCCGTCCCGGAGCCCCCTAAAATTTGGGGTAACAATATAGTCCACCATCTTCCACTCCAGTGGGGAATGGCACTGGAGGACCATCCCCATGACAACCCACCACCCTGCCATCACCGGTACCGCCCCAGGAGTCTCAGTCCCCTTCCCCCACTTCCAGTCTGGAGGAAGGACCTTCAAGGGGCTCTAAGCAGCCTTGGCACCACACATCAGCTCCGTCGGCATTTCGCTTCAGGCCGCAGGCATGGTCCTCTTGAGAGACTCCCTCCCCAAAATGGCGAGCTCCCACTACTGCCCTCTCCCTGGCACCAGGGTCCTATACAGGAAATCTGTCAGTGCATTTCGATCTGTTGCACCAGGCCACCTAGGAACGGAGGTGCAGCCCTTGAGTTTCCCTCCCGATACCCTCTTCGGGCCAGCCTTTGCCTCAACGGAACCCTTAACAGTCCCGCCCCACCCGAGCATATGGGACCTTGCATGTTCCTGGTGGCAGAGCCCAAGTTCTATTGCGCTGGTTTTTGAACACAGCAGGCATTAAATATCGGGATTCCGAATCGGATTTTCCCTCTCTCGCCAGTCCCCCAGTCCGCCCAAGGGATGTGGTGCAAATTGCGCTATGCCCGGGGGCGCCCCCAGTGACCCCCTCCCATCCTCCAGGGAAGCCAGGGAACTGGACCTTTTGGGCCGTAAGGTCCACTCCTCATCGGCCTTTCAACTGCGCGTGGCAAACAACCAAGCCATAACCAGCAGATACTTCCTGGATGTGTGGGAGTCAGTTGCAAAATTTCGACGCTTGCTCCCACCTGAGGCCAGAGAGGAGTATGATGCCTTTCTTGAGGAAGGCAACATAATATCTCAAGACCTCCTCCTTTCGGCCTGCGACGCAGTGGACACAGCCGCTTGCACCATGGCCTCGGTGGTAACCATCCACTGGGTGGCATGGCTTAGGAAGGCTAGAGTGCCCCCTCATGTGCAGCAAGTGGTCCTTGACCTGCCCTTTGAAAGGGACACTTTGTTTCCCCCAGAAACCCTATTGGTGGTGGGCACCGCTCGAGATCCCCAGGGAGAGGCCAAATACTTTGGCCTGCTCCCTCCCAGGCTGACCCCTCCCATTTAGTCTTCTGCGGCAATGCCCCATCCCCCAAATTCCCAGTCATCTCTATCATAGTGGGAACACAGGAAACTTCCTTCCACCACCATCATCCACTGCAAGGGCTGAGACCCCCTTCTTCCTCTCTCCCACAGGGAAGGGGCCCACCCAACTCACTGCCACCCCACTCTTGCGCTTCAGGGAGTAAAGGCTTCAGGGCATCACCGCAGTAGACAGCTGGCACTCTCTTCTTCCTCTCAAAGGGGAACAGGGTTCAGTGGGAACCAACTGCCCCCCCCTTTTTTTTTTGCTACTGCGTCCACAGGCGTCCAGCCCTGACCGGGGTTTCTTTCCTCTGATCTTGGGCAGTATGGGCCTTACCAAGACAAAGACACGCCTGCCTGCACCAACGGTACGTCAGTACTATCGTCCAACCTTACACTCGCTTGGCAGCAGCTACCTCGGGCACTCACAGGGAATCTGCCCCTCCCCCACCTTCCCTGGGTATCCTTCAACCCTGCATTGTTTGCGCCAACACTCTTGCTGGGGATGAGAAGCACGTCTCGTAGTAGCCCCAGCCTTTGCTGCAGAGGCTCCGAGACGTCCATACTCGGCGTTCACTTGGACACAGGACCACTCCTGTAACCCTGATGCCCTCCATCAGGTAGGCCTTCTCGATTCCAAGCTGGGGGGGATACCTTCGTTCACATATTGTTGGCATGATGGGTGACCAGCCTTTTTGTGGCACCGACACTCCAGCTCGACGAGAACCAACATCCTACTCATCAAGCGGGATGCATCCACATAGTCATGGTGGATCTTAGCCTCCATGCGGGCCAAGGCAAACGGCCCACCCCTGCTGCTCCACACTCCCCCTTCCTCACGGATAATCTCAGTGGTTGCTAGGGCATCTACCCTAGGAGCCCTTGTCCTAGGCCCACCTCACAGCTGGTCAGCTCTTCTCATACCCCCTTCGCTCGCGAAACAGGGACCTAGTATACCCAACTGGAACCTCTGGATCGGGGAACCTAAGGGACGGTGCCAACATCGCATCCCCATGGAAGGGGAACAGCGGTGGGATACCTTGTTGGGGTCTTTCCATATCAGCGTCCTCCTCTGCAGCACCAGCCCCATCATAACTGGGCCAGAGGCCTCATCCCAAGCAGAGTGACTTGTAGCTGCCTTCTCTGCCTCTTGGTCATGTACCCTGGCAAAGGGCACCCCCTGCCCCCTCTTTCTTCCCCCCCCCTTGGGGTCTTCTCACTACATCTGCTTGGGGACCTACAGCTCTACCACAGAGTCACCCCCACGTGCATTGGTGGCACCTCAATAGGACTGCTGTTCCCCCTCAATTCTTTGAGGAACCATTGACATATGCTGCCTATCCATTTATGTGATAAACAGAGGAAAACAATCTATAGCCCTGTTTTCCACAATATTCAGGAATTTAGGGGTTGTACCTCCCTCAAAATCACCTTCCGACTTCCCGGCTGGGGCTAATACTTCATTTTGGTTCTCTAACCCCAAAGTACCCTTGAGATACCACAGTTGTCACTCTGCGGGTAGATTCACTTCCCAGGTGGTAGGAAGATGAACCCTCCTTCCTTGGCGGACGTATTTTCGGGAGTAACTCTGTACCCAGGAGTTTTCCCTGGTGCTTACATTGGTGCAGCATAGCAGTCGCACTATCCCTCCTTGGTAATGCTATAGGCGCTCAAGACCGTGACCTTACACGGCACCTCTACGAGCCTGCTGGCCTCCTCGATTAGACAGTTACCTCAGGTGACGAAACCAGCCCTCAATGGGACCTCAACCTTGTACTCACAATCCTGACTAAGCATCCATTCGAGCCCTTAGCCACATGCTCAGATCCATACCTGTGCCGGAAGGTGGCGTTCTTGGTTGCTACCACATTGGCAGGGAGAATCTCAGAGTTGCGTGCCCTCACCATAGAGCCACCTTACGTGGTATTTTTTAAAGACAAAGTGCGTCTTCGGCCTCACCCGGCCTTCCTCCCGAAGGTGGTGTCACTCTTCCACATGAACCAGGACATTTTTCTCCCAGTCTTCTACTAGAAGCCTCATTTATGTGACCATCAAAGACTCTTGCACTCTAGATGTATGTAGAGCATTGGCTTTCTACTTGGAAAGGACTAAACCTTTTAGAAAATCCTCGCAGCTATTTGTGGCAGTTGCAAATAGGATGAGGGGACAGGCTGTCTCCTCCCAGACAGTCTCCTCCTGGATTACGTCATGCATTCGGATGTGCTATTCCATCGTGGGTAGAACTTCCCCAAGGATCACAGCTCATTCCATGAGGGCACATGCCACTTCTGTAGCTTTCAGTGCGAAAGTACCTGTTGAGGACATTTGCAAAGCAGCAACCTGGTCCTCCATACACACCTTCACAGCCCACTACGCACTCACACAACAAGCGATACAGGATGCATCTGTGGGCAGAGTTGTTCTGGGCATAGCCTCCCTGTGACTTCCAACCCCACCATAGCCTCCCTGTGACTTCCCATGCTGGGAATCACCTAATTGGAGTTGACGTGAGCAGCAGTTAAAGAAGAAAGACGGTTACTTACCTTTTTTCCATGACTGTCGTTCTTCAAGATGGGTGCTCATATCTACTCCAAAACCGCCCACCTCCCCTCCATCGGTTTGATCAGAAGGAACTGACGGGGGAGTGGCTGGCAAGCCCTTATATGCAGCACTATGGATGCATGACGCCAGGGGGCTCTGTCCGGCTGCGAGGTTGCTAGGGGAGTAAAAAAATCTACCAACAGTTGTGCATGCACGCCTTGCACACCTAATTGGAATAGACATGAGCACACATCTCGAAGAACGACAGTTCCAGAAAAAAGGTAAGTAACCATCTTTTCAGTTGCTTGTGCTTCCATTCCTTTCACTGCGCATGTGATTAAAATACAGCCCCATTTGTTTTAAAGATCTGTCTCATCACCTGTTTATAGGACTCATGGATTTCTCATTACTGCCTGTGGAAGGATAAAAGAGAAAATACAGCAAGGAGTCTTGTGGAACTTAAAGCCTAATGCTTTGAAGATGGGAGAACTTACAGAATGGGATGAAAATAAATGCAGGGGAGTGTAAAACATGGGATCAGGTCATGCTGCAACAGCAAATCAGAAAGCTCATGAGATAAATAAATCTGTTAGTCTTTAAGTGCCAAAAGACTCCTTGCTTTTTTTTGCTTTACTAGACTAACATGGCTGCCCCTTTGGAACTTGACAAGAGAAAATGTTACCGCATTTGCCTTTGGTTCAAGCTGGGTCCATAAAGTATCACAGTTACAGCAGAAGTCAAGAAGAGCAGATCTGTGTAGAAAATTGAAGGCATATGCGTATTTCTTGTCCATGGACTATCAAGATTAGGAAAGGACACAGAGAAACATCCTCTCTGCTCTTTTTTCAGTATGTCTTGAGAAGCGGATGGCACGCACTGTCAGTCATACCTATTGATATCAAAGGCTCAGTTTGATGGGTGATACATTCCCTCCTCTCAGCCACTTCCCCTGAGCAGAGCAGTAGCCTCAAAGACTGTTTCAGATTCCATGAGACTGAAACTACTCAGTGCTTGTGACATGCAATTTTTGGTCTTAAGGATTCACTTTTTGCCTCCATGTAGAGTGAGTCAGGATTAAATTCTCAAACAGCTGAAGGAAGTGGTTCTAATTTCTCTCTCAGGATCAGGTCTGGCACTAGTGGTGAGCCAATGTTGCACCAGCTCAGGGTGCTGAAGCTTAGGGGTGACAGGGGGTGGGGCAGGCCAGCCCAGAAGCCGGACCCCATGCTCCCGCCTGTCCCCAAGTCAGTCACTCCACCCTCATGGGCAGAGCGGGCCAGCCCATGGGTTGGACTCTGCTCTCTTGCCCAGTCTCTGGGCTGGCCCTCCCTGCCTCTAGGGAGGAACAGTGGCCCAAGGGAGGGGCAAGAGAGCAGATCCTGGCCTCTGGGCTGGCCTGCACCACCCCTCAGCTGGTTGTTCCCCGTCCTGAGGGCAGGGCAAGCCAGCTCAGCGCAGAAGGCCTGGTTCTGCACTCTCATTCACGTCCCCAGTTGCCTTTGGCTCCATGCTAAAGGCAGTGGGGTGGGGGGCAGTGTGGCCATGGGAGGCGCAAAAGGACAATTTGGCTCAGGGTGCCACAACCCCTTGAGCTGGCCCTGCCGCTTCCCCCTGCCATGGCCAGGGTGGTAAGGGGAAAGGGGCTTTACCCTGGGCGCCAATTTAAAAGGCGCTGCGGGGAAGCCATTGCCCCTGCCGTTGCCCTGCCACTTGCCCCGTTGCCGTTGCCATTGCCCCTGCCCTGGCTGTGTCAGGGAAGTGATCCCCCCGCCAGCTCTGGCTGTGGTGGTGGAGGGACACGATCGCTTATGCTGGTTCTGGCCCCAGCAGAAGGAAGCAATTCACCACTGCAGCCAGAGCCGGCAGGGGGCATGACTTCCCTGCCGCAGCCAGAACCAACGGGGGGAGAGTGGGTCCCTTCTTCCCATCGCAGGAGCATAGGGAACCCCGTTGCCAGCTCTGGCCACAGCAGGGCAGCAATCCCCCCTGCCGGCTCCAGCCAGGGTGGGGAATTGCTTCCCTCTGCCATGGCCAGAGGCAGCAGGGGCAATGGCTTCCCCGTGTCGCTGGGAGGCAGAGGGGGAGCTGGGCGAGTGGACTGGCTGTGCTGCACCGGCCACCCTTTTGGCTGCTCAGCCAGTCCCTGGCATGGGAGATGGGGCAGCACAGGGATCTGCCCCTCCCCTGGGCCGGATGGCCCTGCCTCTCAATATGGCGGGGGAGCAGAGGGCGATTTCCCTGGGCCTGTCACCTCTGCCTGGACCGCCCTGCCTGCGTTCAACGGAGTATCCCAAGGGCAGGGAAACTCATTTCAAGACACAGCATCTGACCATATAACCTGGATTGCCCCAGCAATCCACTCATGGGGAGCAGGGCAAAGTTTTGTACAGGACCCTGAGAGCGCCTTCAAAGCAACTCAGCCACCCCCTCTTGGATAGTTAAGGGTCCCATCTGCCTCATTTCACTATTATACAGAAAAATGTCCCTAGCATCTCCACACCACATTCTAACAAGCCATTCTCCTTCTGTTTTTGATAAGGTTTGCTTATAGTTGGAGGCTAGCTCTCTTAATTCAGAGTCCTTAGAGTTACGCATCTCCTGCACTGTATTTGAGGGACCTGCATCACCCTGTACCCCTGAGGCTAGCAAAGTTATCTGGGTTTGGGAGAACAGGATGGGGTGCAGCTGCAGGATTTCATCCTCCTCATCCTCTTCTGAGGCCAATTCCCAAATGTCCCAATCCCATGTTTCTGGGTCCCAACTAGCAGATCTTATTCCACTATTTTAACTGTGGAGGGGATCGGGTGAGAGTTTACAGACCAGTGCTTCTTTGCATAGTGAAGGACTAAGATTTCTAACTTCTGCTGCACTATCTCCAGCTGCTGCTAGAGAGAAGCTACCATAAACTTTGAATATCCTGGGTAGCTTTTAACCAACTAACTTCCTCCTGCAATTGCCTATTTTCTGCCTCAAGTGGCACTCTCGCTCCTGGCTGTCCCTAAGAGCAGTCAGAAAAAGTCATTTGGCCTGTTGGACACCCTTAACCATGGCCATTGGGAGAACATCCAACATATTCTCTGTATCTTGGGAAGACCCACTTCCAATCTCCCCATCAAACAACACCGCTGGGGGTCACCCGCTTCCACTTTTGTGCCATCTGGCTCCATGCTGATGTGGCAGGGAATCGGACCTCTCCATCACTCCCCTTGTTACGGTTCCCAAACATATTATTGGCATGTTGCTCTAAAATTCTGCCAGCTACGCCAACTGTACCCCACTACCAAGTGAGTTTCAGGTCCGGGATTTCAGTAGGAAAAACAACCGAGATGCACATAGCAGGAATAAAGTTTTCTATTAAGTAACAGATTACTTAACTAATACCCAGACAAAATGATATACCCACAGTTTAAAAAAAAAAAAAAAAGCAATATAGGCAGGCTTAAAACCCAGTGAGCAGTTGGGGACCCATCTTTGCAACCATGGGATTCAGCTGGCAAGTGAAGTCCTCCTACAACAAAGTCAACTGAAGTCAGGGAATGGGTCATAGTTACAACCCATGAGGTGCTTTGTTTCATAAGATAGGAGTAATCAGCCCCTCCCCTAGTCTGGTAGACTATCTGCTGGGATGTTGATTCCTGTCACTGGAATTCCCCAATTTAACTACTAGATAATGACGTCTTTGAGACATAACTATGCAAAGTACCCTTAAGTTGTTTGGGGGTCTCCATTGTGGGCAACAGACAGATAATGTAGGGGAACAGACAGATAATGCATTACATTTACTTTAAAGGTATATGTTAGTTAATGTTGTGTATGTCCTTTAGTGTTATAAGTAAAATAATTCTGTAACCCTGCGTAATAGACATTATCACCAATGTCCAGCAAGACTCCATACTGTCAGTTTGGAACTCCTGCTTAAACATTAATGTGGGGCACAGACAAATAATGCATTATGTTTACCTTTAAAGTATATGTTAGTTAATGCTGTGTGTATGTCCTTTAGTGTCATAAGTAGAATAATTCTGTAACTCTGTGTAACAAACATTATAATGAATGTCCAGCAAGACTGTATTCTCAGTTTCAAACTTCTGCTTAAACACTGAATTCCATTTTGCATACTTGATGAGACCTGGTTTAGGTGTGTGCTGTGTATGTTCATTTAGATGTGTGAACAAGGCGTGTGAATGAAAGGGGTACGTGTGAAGGCACCAGTCTCAAATGCCAGCCTGTCCTGATGAACCACAAGTACTATCTAACTGGCTGAACAATGCGGACATCTCTGATTAAAGCAAACAGAGGAAGCCATCCCAGAAAGAAAAGAACAAAATACAATCAAGTCTGCAAGTGACTGGTGACCAATGATCTCACAAGAATCCTGAGTTAATAAGACACAGCAAATCCCATAGACTTACATGAGGGCCAGCAAGTGTAAAAGATGGCTAAGAACATGAAAACTTTGGGTCTCATTCTGCAACTGTCATCCTGGAGCATCGGACTGCGATCAACAGAGGCCTGACTCCTTCTTTGTGCCCAGCCTAGGTGGCCACTAGCCTGGCTCAAGCAACACATGAAAGGACTGGTATGTCAAACCAGGCTGCACAACTTCTTCTGTATGTATATGACTGCTTTTTGCTATCCTTACTTATTTACAATAAATGTGGCATACTGCCTGGTCCCCCTGAATAAGATCCTGCTAATTTTTCTTTCTAAGTACACCATTTATTGGGGGGTGCTCTCCTGGGTGCAGTTTGTATACCACCGTCACCCACTACTGCGATACCATCACAAAATCTTCCGTTTGCCTTACATCAGACAAGACCTGGTAGAGGGAACACAAAGGGACCTGGCCCATACTTTGCCATTTGATGGGACCTGTAGCAAAGAATAACCCAGACACACAGAAAAGAGAGAGAGCAGCTAATAATATCCTGACAACATGAACGAACACTGTTGGACATGTTAGATGGATTCCCGACATTTTCAAGGAGTGGGATCCCCTAACAATATCAAAAAATTGGCTCCTTACCCACCCAGACCTGGGATCCAGCCCCTGCCGCGGAGAAGCACTGCTGTGGGAGGGGTCACCACTGCAGGCAGAAGCTGGCTGCCACTGACTGAATCAGGCCCCCAGCCGCCAACAGACTCCAGCCCCCGGTGGGGGTGCAGCCAGCCCTGCCACTGAGAGAATCCAGCCCCCACCAGGGGAGCAGCTGGCCCTGCCAACGATGGAAACTGCCCGCCGCGGTGGGAGTGGCCAGCCCCGCCGACAATGGTATCTAGCCCAGGCTGGAGGAGAGGCCAGCCCCACTGCCAACAGTATCTGGCCCCCCTGCTGAAGGAATCCAGCCCCCTGCCTCGGGAGCAGCCGGCCTTGCCAGCGATGGAATCTGGCCCCCCGCCAACGCAATCTGGCCACCTACCGCGAACAGAATCCAGCCCACTGCTGTGGGAGCAGCCCCAGCACGGGTGCAGTCTGTGCCTCCAGGAGAGTCCCGCCCCAGCTCCCAGCATGTCTGTGGACCCCTTTAAGTAACCCTGTGGCACCCCCAGGCTTCCATAGACCACAGATTGCAAACCACTGACTTAGTGTATAGTTATTTGTTTGGAGCTTATCTAGCGGTAGACAAGATACTTGATCGGATCTTATGGAGACTTTTCTGGCAGGGTGTTCTTGGGAAAGTCTGCGATATTGTGCCTCCTGGACTGAATGCCAGACCCACAGCCCCTGGCTCACTACCAGGCCCCTCTGGTACCCCCACCAAGTGTTGAGTCCTTTTGAGAGGGTAGCCATCAGCCTGATATAGGCCCCCTGAAAAAGTCAGCCCTGGGGGGGCGCCAGGATCAGCTGGTGGTGTCAAATTACCCCACCACAAATCCAGGGGCTGTCCAGCTACGCAAAACAATAGCCAGAGAATTAGTGTCTTAGGTTCTGCTCCCTGCAGTATCTGAGGATCTCTCCATCTATATAATCCCACAACACTCCTATGAGGTAAGGAAGAGGTTTTATCCACATTTAACTGAAGGGCTCAGTGATTTGCCCAAGGTCATACAGAAAGTCTTTGATGGAATGGTAAATTGGAACTGGGACTCCTAAATCCTAGGCAGGTGAGCTAACTACTGGGACTTGCCCCCTGCCCCCAACATTGTTCCTCTATCATCTGCAGCATACTTCCAACTTGTATTAATCAACCATCTTAGGCGCCCATCTGATTCTAAGCAGAGGACTCTCTCTGTCCCTGTGATGGGCTGTACTTGGGCTTTGCAGCTCCTAACAGTCATCCCCACTGTCCTACCACAGTCTGCCTTAGTAAAGGAGTTACAAAGGTGGGTGCACCAGGCCTCCCAAGAGAGGCCTCATGGCAGTAACCAATCAGAACCCAGAAGACTCAGGTAAAGGGACCTGAGCAGCTCAGCAACTTGCAGGAACACAAGGGCATGGAAGGATACTAGTCTCTGGTCGTAGGCACTCAAGGGGTAGCTGGAGTTTGCTTCTGGCTGCATTTCTTTAATATACATTTCCAGGAAGAGAATCTCTAAGATCTTTAACCCTACAGTGAGGGTGAAACTAAAAGTGGACCCAGGAGTAGGGTTACCAGCAATGTTTCCTCTCAGTACTCGTAGACTGTGTGTGCAAACAATTTCTTTGTGTGCGCAAAAACATTTCTTTGTGAGCACCAATATTAGCACTATTGAATTTTTTTGTGCAAACTTTATTTTGTTGTGTGCGCAAGTTTCATGACCTGTGTGCATGCGCACACGTGCACAGCTTAGAAGGAACAATGGTTACCAGATGTCCGGCAAAAGGAGGACATGCCTTCCTTTTTGCCATCATGTCCTCCGTCCCTCAGGCATTTTAAAAATACATGATTTTGTCCAGCTTTTTGGCAATCAGGAATGGAATGTTAAAAACCCCTTTAACAGCCAAGTTACAGAGCAGGTGATCTTCCCCCAGGCACTGGAGACTGGAGGTGGTCACATGCACACACTGTCCAATCACAGTTCAGCACAAACCAAGCCGTCTCACAATGAGCTCAGGTATCCACTGACTCTGGAGGCTACTTTTATAAAGCTGCTTGGATAGCTCAGTTAATTAGGATGGTCTCTTTTAACCTTGGGCTTGTGGGTTCAAGATCTATAAAAGGAGCTTTTATTCATGGCCCTTGCTCCCTACAAAATGGCTAAATTGGGGGGCGGCGGAATAGGGATACTTATAAAATAAAGTCTACCATAAATAAAATTACTAGCAGGGACCAATTAAATAAAACCACTGAAGGGGCAGGTTTGAACTGCACAGAAACAATTTAGGACATTTTTTTTTAACTGTAGAAATGGGCTGCTGTAGCAAATGAAAAATGAGTGAGTTTTTTTTTCTTTTTTTTAAAGTTTTTTAGGTACTTTTCAAGTTTATATTTGAAAATTTAGTTTTTTAACTTTAGTCTCAGGAACATTAATGAAAAGTTCATGAAAAAATTTCATTTAATGAAAAAATCCAGTTTTCGGTAAAAAAACATTTTGGTAATTTTCTTTATTTTCAAATAATTTAAAAACACATAATATTTTACAGTTATAATGCTGCATTCATTAATCACGACCCATTTTCCATGACATAATATGGTAATAACAGTTATATTAATACTACATTTTCTCCACATCCTCCAATGTCCTCCTTGTCGGACCTCCCTGTCTGCCTTTCTGTGCTTTGGTATCTGGTAACTCTGCCCAGGAGGAAGAAGCAACGATGAACTGAAGTTGAGCAGTGCCTCCCTGGTATGTATAGGATCTACGCATCTGCTGTAATGGGTGGGCCTCTTCACCCCCACCAGCAATAACGGCATAAACCCAAGAATGAGGACAGGCTTACAGAGAGACCGAACAAACAGCAGAACTTAAAAGGCCCACGTCCAGAGCTGAAGACCCTAGCGAGGACAACAGAATTGTTCTTTACTACGGAAAAAGGGGTTCATTTACACTTTGGGACTCGACCAGAAGACCAAGGCATGTAAGACCCAGCAAGGTCAGCTGACAGGGGGAACCACAGGCAAGAAAAGGGCTGTGGTCCCATAGCCAGCCGCTAAGAGACATCCAAGATGTGAGTGATCCCCATTACAGTGCCCAAAAAAGAAAACTCCATGTTTTTAAAAAGTTACTCATTTGTGAGGAATAATAAAGTTATAGTGACAGTCTCAGTCTTAAAGAACATATTGAGGCTAAGAGACATGTTGATTGCATTTCAACTAATGAGTGATCCCATGCTCAGGGAGAGGAATTTCCTTAAGTCTAGCTTACCCATCTTGGAAGCTAAATCACATGACAGAAATGATAATGTTCATCAGATGGCTGTAAGAGGTTTGGGAAATATAATCAATGAGGCACCTGAGAAGGTAAGGTAGATTACTAAATAGAATATAGCATAGCTACAAAAAACAAGGGAAACAGTTGTGGAAGTCTCACAAATTCTGCTCTTTCTCACACCCTTGTGACCTCTTTGCAGTCAATACACAGCACTCTGGATCCCTTGACAAACTGGGCATAAATAAACAAGAAGGAAACTCCCCTGCAGCTTCTGGGAGATAAAGGTGCACAGCACTTCAGAGCAGGTGCTCAGCAGCTATAACTCATCATCATCCAAAGGGAGGTTCTGGGAACCCCCACTTGACGTAAAAAGATCCCTGAATGGTAAGGGATTTTGTCTCCATCATCACACCATTCTCCATTTTCCTACACTCCAGGATTCAGGGCCTGTGAGGCTTCATCAGGCAGCAGCTAACAGAGCAGGGTGAAAGGCAGAGGAAGTCTGCCACTTCACTGCTTACAGCTCTCCTTGGGAAGATAATCTCCCTGGGACAGTCGACTGTCAGAAGGAGATCAGTGCAGACCTCTGTTGACCTGAAACCTTCTGCTCAATCAGAAGTGATTATATTAAGTAACATAGACACACACCCCCCAGCTCTGCCCCATCAGGCTCCAATACTCTTGCAGGGTTTCCTGCAGTGGAGATTGCTTTCTCTTCCCTAGTCAACAGCCATTCCGGGTCTACGTCAGGAGATTGTTCTTCCCTCGTATTCTCCACTCTGTGTATGTTCAGTAAGTGGCACTCTATAATTGCTGATGACTCTTCACAATTGTTTTCCAGTTGCTTGCCTCCATCTCTTCAACATGGTCAACTGTAAATAACCCAGCCCCAGCTTTTGCATATATTATGCACATATTTCCTATTAAACTGTCTGAAGTATCTGTTTCAATTGCCCACAGGCCTGATTTCTTATTTCAGAGAAAATGGGACATCCTGCAGGCCAATGTAGACATAATGCAGGGGGTTCCTCCCTTCTTCTTCAAGCGCTGCTCACGTCATTCAGTTACAGTCAAAGCTAGATCTATTCCCTGTTGTTGCAATCTGAGATTTGGGTCTCTTCATGTCCTCTTCTTTGTCTTTCTAGGAACTTTGTTTTGCTGATGAAATCTGGGGTGCAAGTGTGATGGAGTGTATTCAGATGAGCTACCCTCCCTTCTCTCCAATTTACTTCTGGGGCACAAAGTTAACTGTGAAGTGCATCTTTTTACTTACAGACTTAGAAAAGGGACCGTACCAGTGGATCAGAGGAGATTTCTCTCCATTTCTAAGCCATATCCCTTTTTGTTCAATGCAATTGTCACCTTCCCATGGGCTAAAATTCATTTAAATTACCCCTCTCCAGTCGCACCAAAAAAAAAAAAAAATTAAATCCCAACTCCTATAGAGAAGCTGACTCTGCCTGTGAAGACTGAAGTAAAAAAAAAAAAGCATTGAGTGCTTCAGCCTTTTCTGCATCCTCCACCATGAGAATACCTGCCCCATTCAGTAAGGGACCTACACCACCTTTGATCCTCTTCTTGTTGCCGACACCCTTGTAGAACCCCTTCCTGTTATCCTTCACATCCCTTGCTAGTTTCGACTCAAATAGCCCTTTGGCCTTTCTGATTTTAACCTCTGCAGGCCCGAGCAATATCTTTATATGTCTCCCTAGTCACCTGTCCAAGCTTCCACTTCTTGTACGCCTTCTTTTTATGTTTCAGCTGACCGTAGAGTTCTCTGCTAAACCATGCTGGGCGCCTTCACACTTGCTGTTCTTTCTGCACATCAGTATGGTATCCTCCTGTGCTCTTAGTAGGAGTTCTTTAAAAGACAGGCAGCTCTCTTTGACGCCTTTACCCTTCTGACCTGATCCCATGACTTATACTCCCTTGCATTTATTTTCATCCCATTCTGTAAGCTCCCCCATCTCCAAAGAGGCTGATGAAGCGGGATTTGCTCCCACAAAAGCTTGTGCGATAAATGAACCTGCCTCAGGACGCCTTGCTTCTGTTGCTGAACTACACTAACTTGGCTGTTGCTTTGGACCAGAACAACTCCAGCAACTGCTGCTCCCATTGCCATGGGGCTGCCGTGGGCCTGGGTACCATGACTAAAACCACTAAGCCTGTCTCTCCTGTGCTCCTACTAATCCCCAGCCCCAGCTCCCCCCCCCCGCACCCCCCACCAGATCGCTGGGTAATGTGGAGGAAGCAGCCTGTTTGAACTGCAGAGTGCAGGCTGGGAAGGGATTGACACAGGGAGAGAGTGAGGAGGGGTCTGCAACATTGGATTGGGTCCCATGGATAAGGCAGGGAGCTGCAGGAAGAGAAAAGCTGAACTCTGCCCCAAAAGACTCAATTCCACAGACGGCCCATGTGGTGATGGGCATGTCACTGAAGCCAGAAACTCTTTTTCACAGGTGGTCACTGCCTTTGAGTTCTTCATTTCCTGGTTGCCCAGCGTAAGACCCCAGGACACAGGCAGCAGGAGCCAGTGCTGTACGAGGGAGATGAATAATACCTGAAGGGCAGGGAGAGGCCTGAGAAAGCAAGCTCAACCCCCCCCACTGCCTATCCGCACCCACCAGGGTTTACAGCGTGCCCAGCTCTGCACTCACCCCTCCCAGAGCCGCAGGGGAGATGCAGAGCCAGGCCAACCAGCTCTGTCCTGTCCCACAGGCCCAGGTCTCCCCACTATAGCCTTTTGGCCCTGTCATCCCAGAGTTTGTGTCAGGGCTTCACCTTGAGCTGGTCCTGCACATGGGGGACAGCTGGTGAACTGGGGGGGCAGTGCGAGCTGAGCCCCCAATAGCTCCAGTCAGCAACCACCACCACCTGGGGCTGGATTTGCTGGCCCTAATGGGAGCTCTTTGCTTCAAGCACAGACAGCAGGAGCTGGATGTCAAAAACTGAGCACCCAAAACAAGCGGCCACTGCTCTGTCCTCTGTTCACCAGCTAATCAAGAGGCGGAGGAGGCCACCCCCTATTTTCACAGGGGGACAAGACTGCACATTCTTTCATAGCTGTGGTGAGAGCAGCAAGGAAAAGTGCTTGAGGAAAGGAACTCTCTGTATTCAGCGCAGGGTACGGGAAATACCAAAGGGGGCCAACCACCAGTACCAGAGATACAGTAAAATAGGGAGGGGCCTGTGAAGACAGTAGCAGACCTTGTGTGCCTCTGAATACTGTACCTCGATGCATACACACAAGAGCAGGGTTGTGGTAGCCCAGGCAACTTTATTTTGGCCGTTCCTGATGTTTGGCTGCTCTATTGTGCACCTTCAGAACGTTCTTTGACACAGTCACTTCAAGGACACAGTCCCCTGTGAGCAGGGAGCAGCGCCAACCTGACACCTGTGGGAGCTTGGTTGAAATGATAGGGATGGTGGGAGAAGTTTCAGAGCAGCCAGTAAATTGTGGGGCAAACTGAGGCCTGCGGGCAACACTCTCGTCACACCGTCTGCTCCTGGCATGTGCTACAGCACATAGGGGGTCAGTGTTGAAATGCCACATCCAGGATCCTTGGCAGGGCAAATCGGACTTCAACATCCTCCAGTCAATACCAGCCTGGAGTGGGCGGGGGGACAGGCAAGGCCTGAGCCAACTCAGCCACTTATGCTATTTATCTTCTGCAAAAACAAGCCATCCCCTTAGAGGTAGGAGAGGGGGTACAGAATGGTGGAGGGGCGCTCCCGGACCAAGGCCAAACCAAAGGCTGAGAGCAGAGGGGTCAGCACTTGCCAGCTGTGGAAGATAAGAAGATATAGGTATGTTGTAGAATGTATAGAGGAAGTATGTTTGATATATGGAACCAAAGAAAACAGAATGCTACCGAGAATGATAGCCTGCACCAAAGTGCTAATCTAACTTGCTGTGTGAAACAAGATGGAGTTTCTGTTAAACAAGATGGATTCCAGTTATGATTGACAGGGAAATTTCCAGTTTCTGTTATGTTTTGACTGACAGTTATGTTCCATATTTGTTTCAATTCTGTCATCTCTGGGCAGTTATTCAAATAGCCCAGTGAATATGTAACACCTTAGCCTTTATAATGTCCTGGCTAAAGGCGGGAAGTGTGGGCTGCTTTGCTCAGATCTCAGCCCCCCTGCTGCAGCAGCGAATAAAACTGCATGTTTGTTTGAAATCAGATTCTGAGTCTGGCTGGTGATTTGGATCATCAACAATCTTGGAGGTTCCACCAAGATCCCAAATGCCTCAACCGCTCCAGGGCACCAGGACAACCTAGCCTGGGAACTCCAAATAGCTGGCACAGAGTGAGTTCACTCTCTTGTGACTTCTCATACCTAGGATGTCCTGCTGAGTTGTGAAGTTGTGGCTACAGGATTGAACCTGTTGGTTCACATCCAGCTTTTCCCCTTCTTTCCTTTCCTTTCCCTTTTTGTTTTACCTTATTTTTGTGGACCATTTTGCTGTTCCTGAATTCACCTGGATTTCAGGGTAAAAGTCTCAGCACTCACTGTTTTCATCGTGAGTATACTCGCCAGCATGTCTTGGTCATGGGCTTGTTGTGAGTATATCACTTCAGTTGATATTTGTTAAGGAAAGATGGCTGACCCGGTCTTTGGATGGTGTGCTTGATGGTGATATTCTTCAGGCTCTGTAACTTGCCTGTGGGGAATGATCAGCCCATAAGGGACATTTGAGTGACATGCGCCCAGGGAGGGCTTGTCTTGTACCCTTATGTCTATTGCGCTGAAAGAGCGAGTGAAGTCCGTTTCTATACATAGCCGCACCAGACCTATTGTGAGTTTCACGGCTGTGACTGGTAGTACTCTGAGAGCAAGGGTGATAGATTGGGCATTCCCTTTAAGTCTACCCATTTTCCTTACTTTTGTGTCCTTGTATGATTGAGAGCCCTCAGCACCTACTTGAGTTGTGTTGTGCTTAACTCAGTGTTCATCAAGAGTACAGCAAGAACTTGCCGGGGCTTTTGCAGGGCCACAGGGACGGTGGCAGAGTCCCTCTGGCAGCTGACTGGGAGCTCACTGAAGTTCACTAGCTGGGGTTATTTCTTTTTTTGGTCTTTTGGGAAAGTTAATCTAAGTACGGCTGCAAATTTCATTTGAAGTTCAAACCTGCAGGAGTCTATCAGGAGGCTTCCAAGGCAGGCGTTGGTCCTGGAAAAAGAGCCCTGTAAGGCCTAGGCATGGGCTGTGGGCAGTCATCAGTCGTACCGGTCCCTCCTTCTGGTTCCCCTGTGCAGTTTATGTATAATTATTATGGGGCCCATTGTTGTAGATATCTAAGCAAATGGAATAGAGTTACTAATAGAAGTATTAGATTACAATTTCCAACAAATGGTACCTTGACCATATTAAGATTAGTTACTTGAAGGAAACTCTAGAGTCTAGCAAAACCAAGATCTCGAAAGAACAATGGCTAGTTTTCTTTAAGTGGTATGAGGAGGCTTCCAAATGTTGTACGACATCGATAGCTACCTCATTTAGGGATTCCTTAGACCAGCTAAAAGATCAGCTAAAATCAGTTGGGGAACATGTGCCTACTTCCTCTCAGTTCCCCAGCATAACAACTGAGGGTGTAGTTACCTCGGATGAAGAGAAGGACCTGTTGATGTCTTCGGCTATCCAGGGTCAGAAACCAAAGAATAGAGCCTTGGCAAGCAATTTCACTTCACCAATTGCCCACCATACCCGTCAACAACAAAGAGAAGTAGTGCAGGCACCACGCCGCACCTTCCCTGGGGCAAACCATGATATGTCCATCCATAAGCCATGGACCAGATCAGAACTCCATGCCATAGCTAAAGACTTCCCAAAAATAAATGAAGACCCCAACAAATTTAAAATGGAATTATCTATGGTATGTCAAGCCTATACTCCGAGTCTGATAGATCTTCTACAGCTTTTTCCGCATGGTGTGCACTGAATCACAAATAGAGACTTTAAAAAGGAAGCTAGATAGATTCGAGACTCTACTTGTGAAGGGGCTCCATCCATACAGTATGTGCAGGATTGCCATGATTCATGTGAATGAATTGAACGTGCTATCTTTAAGGCATTCCCCTCCAAAATTAATTGGCCCCTTATTCGATCATGAAAGCAACAGAAAGATGAGTCAGTTTCAGAATATCATGAAAGACTGATGCACATATTTAGACAACGTTCTGGGATAGTTGATCTGCTAGAAGCAGGATCAGGTGCTTTAGCTGCCATGTTTGTTCATGGTTTGTTAGATCCACTTAAAGAATTATTGAAAAGATATGTATAGGATATGAGACTGAGACCCTAGACAAGTTGTCATCCATTGCTGAGCACTGTTATCACACTTCAGAAGGTAGCCATCAAAGGAAAACCGAATGACTTTTAGGTCTGCAAATTATCCACTTTCCAAAAGGCAATCCAATCAGAGGTCCAGTTCAAGCACAATTTAGACAGAAAAGAAAACCATTTCCAGCAGATATCTGCCTTATTTGCAAACCGAAAGGACACTGGAAGAAAATGTGTCCTAGGCAGTCAATGAAATGATGTTTCTCTTGCAAATTCTAATCCCACCTCTTGGTTACCACTGCCACCACAGTGACAACTAATTGGGGACATGGAACCACCTTCTCTTTGTGCTCCCTTGCTTACTGTATTCTCAGCAGGAGAGCTCACTTTGAAAGTTGGAGAAGTCGACGCTCCATTCCTAGTGGATACTGATGCTGCCATTTCAACTATTAGGCCAGATGTGTTACCTAATCCTCCACTATCTGGAAAAATTATTAATACTGTTGGTATCTCAAATGTTCCTGTCCCTCATCCTGTCACAAAGCCATTGCCAATCACTACTGGACCTTTATCAGAATCACATGCCTTTCTGTTAAGTTCTACATCTCCCGTTAATTTACTAGGAAGGGATTTACTGTGCAAACTTGGGTGTACTATATACTGTACAGAAAAAGGAGTCTTTGTGGAGGCGCCAAATGAGTCTGTGTTAGGGACAGAAGCCTTGTTAACATCTTGAATGTTACTGTCCCAATTGCTTTGAGTCTAACCTTTGAACAAGAAACCTTATTATCAGAAGTCCCAGACTCTTTGTGGGCAATGCATTCAACTGAGGTAGGAACCATGAACACCAAACCTGTGTACATCTCTGTCAATCCTGGTGAAACTTTACCTCAGATTAAACAATATCCTCTAAATCCAGAGGCAGAACGGGGTATTGCTCCAGTCATAGAACCACTGTTACAGCAAGGGGTTATATCTGAATATCAAAGTCCATGCAATATGCCAATACAGCCAGTACGCAAATCAGATGGAAAGTCATGGCGGTTTGTACAGGACTTGAAGGCTGTGAACAAAATAGTAAAGTCAACTTTTCTGGTAGTAGCTAACCCTGCAGCCATTCTAAATCATATACCTGCTGAGACTACTTGTTTTTCTGTAATTGATTTATGTAGTGCCTTTTTCAGGGTACCTATGCATCCTTCATGTAGATATTTGTTTGCTTTTAGTTTTGGTTCTAAACAGTATTGTTGGAATTCACTACCCCAAGATTTTTGCAAATCACCATCCTTGTTTTCTCAAGCGTTACATAATGGGTGTGTTCACACGGCAGTCTGATTTTGAAACAACAGAGGTTGTTTCGAAATAAGACCCGCCATGGCCACACAACATACAGCCATTTCGAAACAAGCAAACCACTTGTTTCGAAATGGCAGCCGTTCTTTCGAAACAGCTTAAACCTGCTTTTGTTTTGAAACAACGCCAGTGGGACATGCCGTTCTGAAACAAATAAGCGTCTGACCTTCCTCCCAGGGTGCACAACACCCTGGGGGAAGTTCCTCCCAGGGCATACCTGTCAGGCTGCATGCTGGCAGGAAGCTGTAGGCAGCATGAGCCACCCCCGGACCCAACCACAGGCCCTGCCCAACTTCTCCCCTGCCACCCGGACTCTCCCAGCCCCTTCCCCCTTCCAAGTTGCTGCCCCCTCCTCCAGACTGCCTCCACACTTCCCCATCCCGTAACCCCCCCAACCCTTCCATGCCCCAACCCCTGTATTGCTGTATAAATAGTTAGAAATGCATTCTTGGTGTTGAGTGGTTTTATTTGGGGGTAGTTCACAGTGCGATGGATGGGTGGAGGCTAGCTGTGGGCGAAAGAGGGAGAGGGTGATGTGGGGCAGGGCAGGCCTGGCCCTCAGAGTTCCTCCTGGGTGAAGGTGGTCATCAGTGCATCGCACACTGTCAAGGCTCTCTGGGACGGCTGCTCCCATGTAGGCACAGGTCTGGGCTCCTCATAATCCCTGGTGAGGAGTTGTGCCTCAGCTTCCCATGCAGATGCAATGGGCTCACCCCACTGCTCACAGTAGTTGTGCAGGGCCACGCACGCGCTGATCACCTGTGGCATTGTCCTCTCTGTGAGGTGGAGGCGGGTGAGGAGGCACCTCCAGAGAGCCTTGAGGCGGCCGAATGCCCGCTCGACCACCTGGTGGCAGGGTGTCAGGCGGTGGTTGAAGATCTGCCACCCGGGATCAAGGGGCCCTGCATATGGCCACATGAGCCAGGGGCACAGGGGATAGGCCGCGTCCACCACAATGAGGACGGGCAACTCTACTCCCCCAACACTGATGTTATGCGGGGGGAAGAAGGTGCCCGCCTCCACACCCTGGTACAGGGCAAAGTTACGGAGGACCCTGGCATCATGGGCCCTCCCTGGCCATCCCACCTAACAGTTTTGGAACAGGCTGCAGTGGTCCACAACAGCCTGCAGGATGATGGAATGGTACCCCTTTCCTATTGCAGTACTCCAGGGCTCTGTGCTCCGGGGCTCACATGGGGATGTGCGTCGCGTCCAGGATCCCTGCACAATTGGGGAAGCCAAGGGTGGCCATGCCGGGAATGGTGTCCTGCAGCTCCCCTTGGGTGACCAGGCGTCGCAGCAAGACGCGGTTGATGGCCCTGGTGACCTCCACGAGGATGTTGCCAGTGGTGGACCTCCCAACACCGAAGAGGTGCACCACAGACCTGTGCGACTCCGGAGTGGCCATCTTCCAGAGGGCGATGGCCACTCTTTTGTCCACAGGGATGGCAGGTCTCATGGGGGTGTCTCTTCCCACAGCAGTGGGGCGAGTTCTGCAACCAGGAGGTTGAAGCTGGCCCTGGTCATCCTAAAGTTCCTCCTCCACTGGTCGTCCCCCCAGGTCCACAGCACTACCCACTCCCACCAGTCTGGGTTGGTCTCCCGGGCCCAGACCTGGCGAGGCACGGAGGGGGGGCAGGGGCAGTAGCTCTGCTTTGCAGCCCAGCTGGATGACAGCCTCGGGGAGAGGCTGGGCACCATCTGGGTCTGAAAGCAGAGTGTCCCACATCAACAGGCCACTCTGCGGGCGGGCAGAGGGTCTCTGTGTCGCACGGCGCTTACTGGCTAGCCAGGCAGTGTCCATGTCTGTCGCTTGCAGAGTCCTGCCAGCCAGAGTGGACAGGGAAGTAAGGTCAGGGCCAGCTTTTATAGGATTGGCTACCAACATGGCCACCGACATGGCCCAGGGAGGTGGCCATGATGCCACACCTCCCATGGTGCCCTGCTCCTGAAGCAAAATAGCAAGTCCACAGTGTGGACATGATATTTCGATTCCTGATTTTCCCTTATTTCAAAATGGTTTTTTGTTATTTCGAATTAAGTTGTTCTGAAATAAGGGTGTTATTTCAAAACGACGTGTTTTGAAATAACCGATTTTGAAACAACTCCCTGTGTGTGGACATAGACTTAAAGAATAATCTGGCAAAGATATGGCAGAAGACTGGTTTAAACTGGGTGGACACTCTACTGTTAGCGTTAATGAGTGTTAGATCTCAACCCCAGAGAAAACATGGTCTAAATCCCTTTGAGATCATAATGGGAAGACCTATGAGACTACCTTCCTCACCAATCCCTTTTCCAGACTTAGTTCTTGGCTAAGGAATCTATGGTAAAGTACTGTGTGGCTCTAACTAAGCAATTGAAAGCTCTGAGTTTACAGGTTAAAGATCCTACTCCATCAGAGCCAGAACATCAGGCTTGCCACACACTGAAGCCAAGAGATTGGGTTTATGTGAAGACATTCTCCGGGAAATCAGCATTAGAACCCAGGTGGAAAGGACCTTCCCAAGTCCTGCTGACACCCCATACTATACTCAAGCTATCAGAACTCATCTCATGGATTCACGTGTAGCAGTGCAAGTCCACCATTGCACCAATGGAAGAGCACCACAGGAGTAAGCCCCCAGAAGCAGAGGAACAGGCAACATCATGGGAACAACACAGGTGTGGTCAAACACGTCCAGAACAAGAGGACCACTCATCTGATAAAACATCCGCTGATCCTCAGTGGGTTGCTGAGCCTATTGGAAAGCTAAGGCTCTGGCTCACAAAGGCTGTCACACCCTTTTAAAATATGAGGTTTAAAGGTTTCTTTTGCTTGTTTATTAATAGTATTGGCACCAGCAAATGTTTTTCTTAAGTTTCTTATCCAATACACCCAAGATTTAAATGTGTCCAGTTGCTGGGTACGCTCTCATGTACCAACCCATTCTCAAGGAGGCATCCCCATGATTCCAATTCCCATAGTTACAAAAGACCCTACTTGAACAGGTCCTCATTGAGGTCCTCATGCCACCTGGAAGGCTGTAAATAGGAACATCTCTGACTATATTAGGGTATCAGACACCCCTTTCCCAGAAAGAAGAGTTTGTTTTCGTTGTAATGTTGCCAGGAGACCATCTTTACAGGAAACTTCTAACTGTACCCAAGTAATTGATGATCCTGCCTGGAACTGGCAACTATGGTGGTTGCGTGGTTGGCACTCCAACACAACCAGCCAAGTCGTGTATTGCAAATACGGGATCACTGCCTTGGTAGGGCAGTAATGGGTTTGTGGGGACAAAGCATACAAGCACTAGCCAATAGGCTGGCATGATGTGTCTTATCTTGCTTCTTTACTTCCAGCAATTAGACACACTACAGGGCCTCTACAAGAACTATTTCCTAGGAGGCACAAAAGGACGATAACTGAGGCTCAGAGATTCTCAGGCATTATGTTTCCATCACTTGGTGTAGGATATGCTGTTAGGGAAGTAGAAAAGGTTGCCTTAGTATTGGGAAAAGTGGCTAATGAAACAACCAATGCTTTACCTGCCATCAAGGAAGAACTGAAGTACATTAGACAGATGGCCCTCCAAAATCGGATGGCTTTAGACTTTATACTAGCTACTAAAGAAGGAACTTACGCCATCATAGGGAAAGAGTGCTGCACGTTCATACCAGACAATGATGAACAGATCTCCAATGCACTTGATACAATCTGTGATGCAGTGAAATCCTTACACCAGGATGATTCTTGGAGGATCTGGACCTGGTCTGGTGCTCTAGGGTCAAAAGTGTTTTATGGAATTCTGTTAATAGTCATGTTTCTGTTATGTGTTTATATGTTTGTGATATTCATTCAATGTTGTGTGTGGAAATTGACAAGAAGAATGGAAAGAAATAATTATTAAAGAAAGATTAATGGTAATGAGGGAACAAGAAAGAAAATTGAGGATGCAGGAAGTACTAGAACACTTAAATAAAATAGAGATATGACGGGAAACATCTGGTTGGCTTTAGCTTAAAGGGTTAAGATTAGCCAAAAGGAGGGAAACTGTGGAAGATAAGAAGGTATAAGAATGTTGCAGAATGCATAGAGTAAACATGGCCGAACTGCGGCTCGCGAGCCACATGCGGCTCTTTAAAGAAAAATTGTGGGTCCCGGGAGAGTGCAGAAAGGAAGGGCGGCATGGCAGGAGCCAGGGGCGAGAAATTTGCAGTGGTTGGGGACAGCAGAGAGACGGCGGCATGGGGATAGCCGGCAGCAGAGGAGCAGCATTGTCAGAGCTGTAGGAAAAAGCAGCATGGTCAGAGCCAGGGGAGGGGCAGCCCTGGGAGAGCCCGCAGGGAAACAGCACCCTGGTAAGAGCAGGAAGGGGAGGGGCCGCATTGTGAGAGCCCGCAGGGAAATGCAACCTGCTCAGTTAGGTGGAAAGACAAGCACTCAAATTCAATAACTGCCAGATTGTACAGTTTACCCACACAATATTAATTCTACCCTCATCTGTGTGCATTATGATAGTCTTTAATTACATCAGTGCATGATTTTTAAAATACTTTTCTTTTTTGATATTGTTTTCTGGGTAAATATTTTTAAAACTGGCAACATAAATTGATCAAGAACAAGTCTACAATGAACTACAGATAAGTGATAATTAGCAATTTAAACCTGAAAAGCTATTGTAAATTAATTTTCTTTTTTAAAAATCACCTGGCATTTCCAGATATTCTAATATAATGCAAAATTATTTCTCTTCTATTTCTATTTTGAGAATTAAATAAGAATCATCAGAAATGACTGAAAATTGACACAAGTGTTACATCCAAAACACTGGCTACTGTCAAAAGGTTATTTAAAAAACCCTTTATTTAAAGAATGTTGCAAGTACTTATTATGGATCATGGTTCATTTTCAGCATACAAAATGATTTAGACTTAGGACAGACTACCACTACTGAGAACTGGCTTTAGAAAAAAAAATTCTTAAATCCATTGAACAAATGTGCCTGAGACATCAGTATGCCATCTGTTTGCAGAAGGAACTGCTAGTACATTTCTTTTATATTAAAGTTTTAATTAATATAACTAAGTCAATTACCAAGATAATTTACATTCACTGCAAAGTTCAATAGCAGCACTATACTTCTACTGATTAAATAGCAATCAACATGTATTAATTCTTCTTTGTTGTATAGTCAAAGTCTATACTTCAGAGCAGTCTTCATGAATGACTCGATGGGTATCTGAGCCCATTAGACAAGAGCAATTGTTGTGAAGGGCTGAGGACAGAAAGTTGTGTTGTAAACTTTCTGAAAAAAATCTCTCACCAATGAAGATTTTACTTTGTGTTATAAAAACCAAATAATGATATTTAGAATTTATACAGGGCCTGACCCCAAACTGAATAAACTCAATGGGATTTTTTCCATAGTATCTTCTGTGCATGGACTCCAAAGCACTTACTGAAACAGGCTCTGATCTTGCACTTTCTGTCCCCATAAATTCTCATTGATCTGTTGTGATTCTGAACAGTTGAAAAGGTGTCCCTGTGTGCATCTCTTTACAGGATTAAGATGAGAGCAGTGTTTTCCCTGACTATTACTCCCATTTTTAAATTAATTGTGTCTGAGTCCTCAGACCTTTTGTCTTCACTGTCCCTCAGTATTTTAGTGAACAAATTTACTGGAAGAAATATTGGCAGGGAAGCGGGGGCATGGTAGGTGCCGGGATGGGGTGGGAGGCAGAAGTGCAGCATGGTTGGGGAGGGCAGAGAAGCAGCAGCAGCAGCGTGTTAAGAGACGGCAGGGAAGCAGCAACGGGAGTGGAGGAGAGAAGCGTGACATGATCAGAGAAGCCATAGCATGTTTGGATTTTCTCATAGGCCCTAATGCAGCATACTCATTGTTAAAATAATGTTTTACAAGTCCTAAACATGATGTGGAATACTAAGAAATGAAAATACAAAGGAGAAAAGTATAAAACTGAACATAGATTACTTTCAATTTTTGGCACAACTTACTGCTGTGAAGTATTATATTCCACAATGAAATTCAAAACATTGTGGAATACTTAGAGATCAGCATCTGAGAGAGCTTTTACCTGCTGCATTGACAAGTTACTGCCCAGATTTTTAAAAAAGACTTGCCACAAGCCTGTGGCGTTGCCCATCTAGCAACAGCTAAATTTTTACTGTATAGGCTTAGTTTCATGGTAATCTTAAATAATTATTAGAATCTGACATTAGTGGATCAATATTTGCCCTATTTTTACGACAAAATTAAAGTGCACAATGCATTTTAAGCTTAGTAATTTTGGAGTACGTAAAAATATGTGGTTATATGCCTCAGTGCGGCTCTCGAAGATTTAATAATCAACTTGTGCGGCTCTTTTGTTCCATAAGTTTGGCCACCCATGGTATAGAGGAAGTATGTTTGATATATGGAACCAAAGAAAACAGAATGCTACCAGGAATGATAGCTTGTACCAGATTGCTAACCTAACTTGCTGTGTGAAACAAGATGGAATTTCTGTTAAACAAGATGGATTCCAGTTATGATTGACAGGGAAATTTCCAGTTTCTGTTATGTTTTGACTGATAGTTATGTTCCATATTTGTTCCAAATTCTGTCATCTCTGGGCAGTTATGCAAACAGCCCAGTGAATATGTAACACCTTAGCCTTTATAACATCCTGGCTAAAGGCGGGAAGTGTGGGCTGCTTTTGCTCAGATCTCAGCCCCCCTGCTGCAGCAGAGAATAAAGCCACATTTGTTTGAAATCAGATTCTGAGTCTGGCTGGTGATTTGGATCATGGACACAGATATGCTGGGGAAAAGACCTGTCCTCAGTCACATGCCCTTCATAAGCGGCTAGTCCGAAGGCAAGGCCATCTCTTTTTCCTTCAGGCCAGGGGTGGTGGGGCAGAGGGGAAGCACAGCCAGGGACTCTCCTCAGGTGGAACCGGCTGCTGGCTGGGTGGACACTTCACCATCTGAGTTGATGCTGGGGTGTCGGGGAGGGAGGTGGACAGAAACAAATCACTGGTTCCTCCCACCCACAGCACTGAGTTGCCTGGGGCTGCTGGATTATTTGCCAAACCACCAGCTTTGTGGCTAATCACCACACTCCCAGCTCAGCTCTGACCCTGTCGGTCCTGTGATGGGGTCTGTCCAGACAGGGCTTGCCACACTCAGGCTGACTGGGGCACTGTGAAAGGACAGAGCAGAACTGAAACTGCTCCTTGCTGGGTTTCACACAATAATGTGCACCGAGCCCAAGGGCAGGACTTTGGACCAGTCCCGGATTGCAAAAGCCAGCAAACATTGGCAAATGTGTCAGGGAATCTACACGCCACACCACTGCTCCCAGCCAGGTATTACTTGGGAAACAGGGCAGGGAATTCGCTCCTACCTGGCCAGGTATCTCCCTGTGCGGACTTTCTCTGCCCTGACTGGCTGCTTCCTCCCACCCTCACTGGTCCCCAGTTTCTTCATTGCAGCACCACTTCACCCTCTTTTGTGCTGCCCTGCCCTGCCACCCCCCACACCCTTCCCCTCTAGGCTTCGCTCCCTTCCCCCACAAGCTCTCCCCACACACAATCATAGCACGGCTGTGCCATTTGATGCTAGCCCACAGGACCATGCCAATGTGTGACACCCCTGCCCTGCTGGGTGTCATGGCTGTTTCAGCTGTCAGCTTGTTGGTGTAGACACCATCCTTTGGGCCTGTATTCGTACAGCACCTAGCACCTGGGGGGGCCCTGGCCCCTGGCTGAGACTCATAAGAGCAATGGTAATACAAAGAACCCACTCCAGCCACACAGCCTCTATTCAAGGCTACCAGCAGGGAATGTGTAACCTTTGGGGCGGGGGCTTGAACTCATTTAATTGTCTTCTCCAGGAAATAAATAAATTCCAGCTCCTACAAAGAAGTAGGTGGAGACCCAAGATTCAGTCCATCTGGGACTCACAGTGAGATTCTTCAGTTACCCTCCCCACATTAAAGCACTACCCAAGGACAAACATAAGGAAGGTCATTGACAACCAACTTAGCAAACTTTATCATGAAAAACAAAAATGAAATTAAACAGAACAGTCCCCACAGAAACATTGTGGAAAAGAAACCCAAGAAGCCCAAAGTTTAGGTGGAGTTCACCCATATCTCAGCCATAGTCTCTATTCTAGCCCAAAGGCTAGACTTGCAAGAAGCAGCAAGCCTCTTCCTTGGTTGCAGGGATCTTAGCTAGGAACCCAGGCAGGTTTTTTTTTCCCTCTTCTGGAACCAGCACCCGCCTGTCAGTTTACTGGCTGACCAGAAATCAGTCACATGTGAAACAACTCTGCTGCAAAATGCTCCACACAAGGAAGAAAACATCTTGCTGTCCACCCCTGCCTCAGCTTCTCTCAGTCACACACTGAGCACATGGCCTCCTCACATTGCAACTTTGCAGAGGCTGCTCTCAGGCATCTGACCACAGCAGCAGGAGAAAACCTAGCAGAGCATGCTCAATGCAACCACTCAGTTGCTAGAAGCTTCTGGATTTGAGCAACCAAATCCGCCCAGCAACATGACTCAGCCTTAAGACATCCCTTAAAGAGACAGCTCCTGTAATTAGGCATATGGGTCACAAAAGCAAACAGAGAAAAGGGCTGTGGGAACAGCCCCGACCCATCCTGTCCAACAACAGGACTCCACCAGCAGCTTCCCCAGGACTTGATATTGGAGGGGGGGTGTTGGGGTGCTCACTAAATACGTATAACAGTGTTACTAGCTCACAACTGGGAGCGAGTTGGGAATTTCAGGGGGGATATAGAAGGATGTTAGGGAAACCCCTGGTCTCTACCACTCCTGTGTGGCCTCCCTGCCTCCTCTGCTGATGGCATGTGTTTGGCAAGGACTCTCCTCTTGAACTCTGCTGGGCCAGGGGGCTGCTTCTGTCCCTGGAGTCACGGCTGTGAGTGTGCCCAGCCCACTGGTGGGGACACGTCATGTTCCTGCCAAGGACAGCAGACTAATCCAGATATGTCAATTCCTGCACTTAACAGAGATCCATTAGCGACACATTCAGCCAATGTGCAGCCTGGCAGAGCCAGTGACCAGTCATTCCTGTTCCCAGCCCTTAGCTCTGTGCAATTATGGGGCCCAGCCTTGCAGCGAGCCATTAACCCAGCACCAGTGCTGGCTTGTTACTCAAGCCTGAGCTTCACTTAAAAATGAAGCAAGGAGTCCTGTGGCACTTAAAGACTAACAGCTTTATTATAAATAAATAAATAAATTTGTTAGTCTTTAAGTGCCGCAGGACTCCTTGCTTCTTTTGCTGAACCATACTAACACAACTGACCCTTTCAAACTTAAAAATGAGTTCACCCTCCAATAGGCTACGAGACTCTTACGCTCTGAGTCCGGAGGTTAGGCTGGCCTAACCTGGATAAAATGAAGACAGTCTAGCTATGTCGCTCCAGGCAGGGGTGCTGGAACTGAGGGCCAGGAGGGCCATGCCTGCTCGCATTTTAACATTGGTTTAAGCTGTGGCAGAGGCTGGCAGGGGAGTTAATGAGGTGATCAATGTCCCCATCCAAGCACAGCCCCTGCTGACAGCACCAGCCTCCTGGTTTGCGGAGCAGAGGTGGGCTGTAGCTGCCCCAGCTGCAGGGCCCCACCCACTCCTCCGCCACCCGAAGGTCCTGCCCCTTGCCAGCACAGGAATCAGTGCTGGGGGGAGCCCTGAGCCGTCCACCTGCCCTGGCCTGCACACCCTGGAGGTGAAGACACAGGTTGGGGGCTGGAGCTTGAGCACCCCAGCCCCACCCAGGATAGGTGGAGAGTCCAGGGCACCCCACAGCAGCCCAGGCTCCCCAAAACACTCTTCCCACAGCCTGATTCTGGCTTCCAGATCATCACCACCCTTGCTTCTACACAGGGTTTGGTGTGCCTGGCTCAGAGGTGTGAAAAATACAGATCCCTGAGTGGCGGCGTGAAGCCAGCCTGAGCCTGAGTGTTACAAGCGCTGAGACGACAGAAGAGTTCTCCCCTGGACCTAGCTGCCACCTCTCTGCGGGTGGAATACCTGTTCCCAAAAGCAGCAGAAGCAGTCTCTAAGCGGCAGAGACTTGAAGATGGCTCCTGCCATTTGTAAGAAGTGGCACTAACCATCTCCCTCTTTGACCCTCCTGCAAGAGGCTTGAAGCCAGAAATGGTTCGTGCCACTCTGAGCCTCTGCCGTTTGCCAAAAGTGGCCTGGAGCCAGATTGTGCCCCTTCCAGCTGCACTGCCTGCCAGTAGATGTGGGGCTCATGCCCTGCTGGCCCCAATGCAGTGACGCCCCTGCATAGGTCCCTGCCCAGTGGCTGGGCCCAGATCCTCAAAGTACTCTAAGTGCCAAACCCCCATTGCTCACAATAACTGAGCCAGCTCCCACATGGTTCCTGCCTCAGCCTAGCAGCTGGAGTGGGACCACTGTCGCCTCCGGGCTCTTCGCCCACTCCACAGTCCCTCCTGAGCCATCAGAGAGCTCCATGGCTCTTCAGGTCTCATGGCACCTGGACCCCACAATGGGACAAGAGGGTCAGTTCTACCCTAGACTTGGCTGCCCAGCATAGCAGACTGCCCCCAACCCCCCTTGCATCTGGGGGCTGTGCCATGAGCTGCTCCCTTGGGCTGCATGCTGGATCTACTCTCACTACAAATCTGCTGCAAGGGGTAGGGGACTGTGCTGCAATTCCCCAGGGCAGACAGGCCCCCATCCTCCCACAAGACTACATGCAGGGCATCCCTGAACCCCTCTCTGCCCCAGCAGACATGGGCAGGGCCTTTCCTTGAAGCCTATCAGCAGGTGGAGGGGGCAGAGGGTCCCAGGGTTGGGGAGAGGAATAAGCCTGTGGCAGGGACACTGCACCCTGAAAGGGAAGTGGGCAGGGCTGCACAACCTAGCAAGGGGGCAGCTCCCTGGGAAGTCAGTTTTCTGACTGGGCTGGAGATGAAGGTCTCCCTGGTCTGGTTTCCTTTCCCTTGCGGGCCTGAGATCTGTTGGCTTGTTAGCAGAGCCTGTTCTGGCCTGCATGGCACTGACAGAGACTCAACACACAGGGGTTGGGGAGAATGGAAGGCTGCCTTTATTTCCTCTTTGCACAGACTCTTCCTACCTCACTCTAAACACCCACAACAACTGTCACATGGTCCTTGACCATCTGGTTCAGACCCTGGGCCCCTTGGCCCCCCATCCCTGGCACACACACAAGCCCAGGGACCAGCTGCCCGTAGCCCTCAAGCTGGGCTGCAGGAGGTGACTGATTTCCCTGGTGGCCACATTCAGCCCGCCCTACGTCCCTGGCCCCAAAAGCAACACTCCCACAGCTCTCTTCTGGGTCAGGCTGGGGCTGTCCAGGGCTCCTGGACCATTTCTGGGCTCTTGGAGGGGGTCCCAGTTCAGAGCTCAACCCCTCTCCACAGCTCCAGAAGCAGGCAGAGCCCCGCCATTCTGCCTGGGCCAGCAATTGCTGCCCACCTCCAGCTCCTGGCTGACCTTGCCAGGTCTCGGGGCAGGCACTCATTTCTCCTTTCTAATGGGAATTTCATTGAATAAAAGGAATTGCAGGGATTTACAACTAAAGCTTGGGAACTTTGCAGAGATGTACATGAAAAGCAGTTCTAATTACAGACAGCATGATCCAGACAGAGATTTATTTAATTGCACTTTTATTTTTCAGGTTTTATCAGATCTGTACAGGAGACAGACAAAGCAGTTGTGATGGTTAGTGTTCTTTCCACTTTTCGGGGATGATGACGATGGTGATGACCTCGACTGGCTGGGATGAAGAGTTGGATGATAAGGTGGATGTGGCAAGCAAATGTGAGCTTCTCCTTTGGCCACATGGCCTTTCCTCCAGCATATTTTGCACTCAGCAGCTGCATTTTCATGGGAAGGGAATGGAGTAGACTTGAGACTCGCTCTCCAAGCTCCATGGGTTGTAAGCAGACTGGGGCTGGAAGCAAGTGTCTGCACTGATGTGTAGTTGGACCCAATCTTACTGGCCTAGCTGAAGCAGCTGGCCACTCCTTCTGCATGTTCTGTTGCTGTCCTTTTGTGTGGGCTCTCGATTTGTTAATCTGGGACTGATGCAAGTACAATCTCTATAAGCAGCTTTGGAATAAGCAAGTCTGGCAGGAGACACAGTGACTAAAACCAGGACACAGAAAACTGCTCCCTCCCACTTAACACTGATACTAAAACAGACATGGAACTCCAAAGATCCAAGGGATGTTGGGACTCCCCTTGACTACAGCCACTTCTGGATCCACCTCTAGGGCCTCATATCAGGCCATCACAAACATGCTCACAAACGATGCCAATGGAAAGTACATGAAGTAGGCTAATGGGGGTATCTCATTGGGTTTTCAGAGCATGAAAGGCCGCCTTTCATGCTCTGAAAACCCAATGAGACAGCAGTGAGGTTACAATAGCCGAGCGGTGTCCCAGTTACTAGTGCTCTGTGGGCCATGAGTGTCTGTACAGTCTCTAGGGAGATGGCACCAGGAAATCTCCCAGTTGACTGCCTTCTTCTGCCTAGCATGGCAACTCAAGCCTTTTAGATCAGGTGGGGAGGGTCTGCAGACTACAGCTACAGTAGCCTTAACATTCCCTGGATTCCCCTTGCAGGAGGATCTCTTGGGCCATCATTGCAGCACGTTAGCTCTGATCCTGGTGATCTCCCAACTTCCCTGCTGACCTGTCATCAGACAGGCAGTGTGGGTGGTCCCTACCTTTGTGTGTACAGCTCAGCCCTTAGGCCATGTCTCATAGTTCACTGGACAGCTTCCAGCTCAGTCCCAAATCTGGGTCCCTCAAAATCAGGCCTGCTGTAAATACAGGGAGTCTACGTAGCAATGACCTGAAGCTACTAGAAGTCAGACACGAGGTCCTCCATGGTGGTTATCATACTCTTCTGAGAGGGAGACCCTTCTTCAAATGCTTTCTCCCACCCTTGGGAAGGTGGCGGACTGAACCTGGCTCTCTTTCACCCCAGGCGAGCTCTAAACATTGTGCTGAAAGTTAAGAAGTGGACACCAGCACTACCTCCTCCTGGATTTTGAATGGCACCTAATTCAGTACACAGCCACCAAGCATGCGTGCTGGAAGGAGGTTCTCTGTGATGTAGGCAGACAAGTGCCCATCTTCCCCAGTTAGCCAAGCAGGCTCAGACAGGAGAGGGGTCTGGACACCCAGAGGGAGCAGCAAGTGCAGGTGCCTAAGAGTCCTTTACAGTGGGAAGTTAGGCACCTACAGTCCCAGGTACCAGCCAAGCAGGAACATCCCTTAAGTTTTAGGCCCCACCTGACCTGGTGTGAGCTGAGTGCAAAAGGGCCAAGTCATTTTCAACCCAATCCTCACACTTCCCTTGAACCAAAGCTGCTTTTCCTGCTGTGTTGACTCTGGCACATACTAGACTGAAGTGCACAGCACAGAGAGGGGTGAAGGATGGCAGGGGCATGCCCTGCTCTGGCCATCACCCACCCCACAGGCAAGGAGAGCCAATATGACCCACTCTAAGAGGGGCCTCGGGTTTTACTCTCGTCGGCAGGTCCCACCAAGCTCAAGTCAGCTTGCAGGGGTCTGGTTTCCTGGACTGTAGTGCCACCATGCACAGGGACATCAATACCTAACTCTGGAGCTTGGCACCTCAGTTACTTTGGGGATCACAGTCCAAGTTCTTACCACTTCTTCCTCATCCTCCTCTTCAGATGGAATGCCAGGCTTCAGCAGTTTATGGGCTGTGCCTTGAGAGAAGTCACTGGTGCCCTCAGAAAGGCTATGAAAGGACAGAGAATAAAGGGAAACTAGTTCTAACTGGGGGAAAGGAAGCCAGAAGCAACGGCTAACACTGTAAGAAGACATGCCAGTCCCACCACTCTGGCTTGCAAGGCAACCTCACGCTCCTCACCAACGTGTGATGACAGCTGAGGCTCACACAGTGAAGTAACGGCCTTTGTCTAGGCAGCCTTAAAGAGATCAGACCCTGGAACAGAATGCTCATGAAGCTACTAATTCAGCTAGAAACAAGTGCCAATGACCACAGTGACGGCCCAATTTATAGTGCCTGCCCCATAGGTTGCAGTCATAGCAGAACATCTGGTTTCTCCACTGGCCATAGCACTGGTTTAGCCTGGACACCTGCCACTAAGAGCATTTTAGTGCCCACTGTCCAGATTTGCTGTCAAGAAGATCACAGATGGCTGGCCAGCTCATCTGTGCACACCACCCTACTCCATCAGGATAGCTGCCATGCTGCCAGACAGTTGGCCCATCCCCAGTGGCCAGACAGCTGCACCAAGAGGAGCACGAGAGCAGGAATTTGAGAAAGGAGCCACTGTATTTACAGTGCTATCCAACCATCACTAATCTGGAATCCTGCGTGGGGCCAGGTGCCAGGCCCGAGGGCTCTGCAGTCTCGAGGTCGGTAGCTGGACCCTTCTTTGCCATCTTAGGTGTTAAGTCAGAGATGCCAGGACTGGTCTCAGAGCTGGGTGCAGCTGGAATTCCCAGAGCCTTCTCTCCGTCTGCACTTTCCTCCTTCTTGCAGGCTCCTCTGCCTTGTGCTCTGGAGCTGGAGTTTCCGATGACCTGGCCAATTCCTCTGCATCCAGCCTGGTTTTTAGAGTAGAGGGTGCTGGAGTTTCTGTCTGGACAGATGTTACGTTCTGTGAGCCATCTTTACACGCAGCTATCCCGCCAGAAGCACCCGCTTGCTTTTGCTCAGCCAAAACATCGCCTGCATCTGCCTCTGTTACAGGCCGCTTGGGGTCCACCAGCCCTTGCTCAGGCTTTACTGGCTGAACACACTCAGGGGAGACGTGCTCTCTGGGCACCACCTAGCTCCTCTTCACCTCTGACACTGTAACATTCCAGGTCCCCTGCGCTTCCTCAGGAGATCAGGGAGGAGCAGCAATAGTAGATGAATCATGTGCAGGCTCAGCTAGGCACACAGTGCTTGGTGTTGGCCCATGCAGGACAGGACCTTCACAGTCTTCCTTTGCTGATGGTGGGCTTCCATGTCTCCTTGCTCCAGATTCCTCCTCCTCCTCCTCTTCACTGTTGCTCTCTCACCTCTCCTGCTGTCTGCTGAGCAGCTGCACCATTACAGTCTGGAAAACAAATGAGAAGGAAATGGCAGGGAGTGTTATCACCAGAGTGCTGTAACAGCTGCTGCTCCAGCCTGGTGGACCCAAAGTGTCCATGTACAAGCTGGGCCTCTGAGCCATTTTCAGATCAGATCCTGCAACCTTGCAGAAAGCAACAGCCTATGCTGGAAAGGCAGCTGTACTTGGACTCTCCAAAGAGAGCATCAAACACAAGACAAGCATCAGGCAGCCTAGTGCCCCAAAGGGGCAGACTATGCATCACCCATAAATGGGGAAACCAAAGGTAGGCAGCTGGGACACAGCAAGTCACTGTCTTCTTGGGGGTGAGGGGAGAGTAAACTGAAACTCGTTTCCTGGCTCCCAATTCTGTGGCTCTAGTCACTAGACAACACTGGGTCCTACTACACAGCACAGACTGCAGCGGTGCATCCCTTCTTCCTCCCTCCAACCAATGGGACCTGAAACCAACTCAGGAAGTGCACTTTAGGGTGGGGAGACTTCTGACTTGGGTCTCAGCAGAGGGGCAAACAAGGCAGCCACTGAACAGACGTGGGTCTGTCAAAAACTCTCACTGCACAAGCTGTTACTCGGACCACCTGCTGACTTGCTCAGGACTGAGCCAGGGTTCTGGAGGTCAAAGGTCAACTCCCCACCTCCTGCTTTTTTGAGTATCAACACAGAAAGCACCTGTCTTGTTCCCCATCTGGCTGTGTAAAAGTTCTACCACAGCCCCAGATCTACCTTAATGAAGCCCAGGCTGCTATGATTACTGTGGGGATTTGGGACAGAGGCAAAGTCTAGTAGTTCATAAAAGAAACCATTTCTGCCGTAACTACTGAAATGAGTTTAACTGCTGTGAACTCAACTCTATGCTGATGCTTTCTTGCCAAGGAGGCCTAAAACAAGCCTCAAAAAGTCATCTTTCAAGTTGACCTGAGGGGGAAAAGTGGATACAGCTATTACCATGTACTTTCTAGTACTCTGGGAAGGGCCAGAGCAAGCTTTTTATATTGATGTTAGCAAAAAAAACCAACACAAACTCAGTCCTCTGAGCTAGGTACCCATGTCCAATCCCCACAGACTGACTGATCTACTTCCTCCCATACCACAGATGCAGCTTGCCCTCCTGCACTTGGTAGCTTTAATACTCTAAAGACACATGCCAAGTTCCTCTTGTGCTTAGTCTTCCTCAATATTAAGTCACATTCAATCCTGCTTGTCTTAGCCAACCTGCCTCAAACAGTCTTCCTGACTTGTGAAAGCGCAACAAGAACACGGAGCTTATCAAGCATGTTGTCCTAGATTCTCTAGTAGAAGAGGTTATTGTATCTTCCTGTCCCTCCATGCTGCATCTCTTCCCATTATTTTGCAGTCCCCTTTTCCTCATGGTGACAAAGCACACATCACACTATTCCAGCCTCAGGCTAGAAGCATGCGTACCCCCCTTTGGCCCAAGCATTGTTGGTTTGCATCCCATCTGCACTGTACCTTGATCATGTTCATGACAACACTGAGAACTGTTCTGCAACTGTACAACTCCTCCAGCTCAAATTCTCCTCTCATAGACTGAAATACCCCATAAAGAACAATGAAGGGGAGCAGGTAAATGTGATACTATTGGCATTTGCAACATGTTGAGAAAGAATGGGCCCCCAAATCAAGACTAGAGGCTTCTCCAGACAGCAGAATGGTCCACCCAAGAGCAGCCATAGTTCTGTTTGAGAAGAATGCATCTTTCTTTGCCTTCCAGGCCTGGAGACTGCCAGAACTGCACAAAACAGAACTAAGCACGGTTTCAGCATTTGCAATGGCTCAGAGTCGAATGGCACGTCAGTCCAGAGCTGAAGACGGGTGCCAAGAGTTTAGGTGTAACCTGTACTGAGGGCTCAGGACCTGGCATCAAGCATCACACTAGATTGTTTCCCACAGTAGGCCCGGATAGGAGGAGTACAAGCTCGTCCTCTGGGCATGGAAATAGCATGCTCCTCTCTAGGGAATCACTTCAGTGTAGACATAGGGATTATCTGTGCTCTCTGAGGACAAAACAGACAACCCTGGTTGGGCTACCTCACCTCTTCTGTAGAGTACGCAACCTGAGACCTCTCCTGGTATTTCAGAACTGAACCCTTCTGCAGCTCCCAGATACACTCTTCATAGCGACTCTTGAGAGCAGCAACATGGGACTGTAGGGCTGAATAGTGCCAAGGGAGAGCAGAAGTCAGAGCTGCTCAACAAGTCCTCACGGATGTTCACATCATGCTACAGCTGGGCCCAGTTCACAGTATGCTGGGTGGGTAGCAGCAGTACATTTGTTCACAATACCATGACTAGCTTTGCAAGAGAATGAGGCTTTTCTGGTTTGTTTTAAATGAAGGCCTAAAATGCGTGGGTGAGGTTCTGTGGCCTGTGTCATGCAGGAGGTCAGACTAGATGACAGACTGGTCCCTTCTGACCTTAGAGTCTGTAAGTCTACATGTGGAGAGCTCCCAAAAGACTGAACACAAGCTGCTATTTTCTCCTGGTCCTGATAAAGCAGCTTCATGCAGGATTTCACTATCTGAGATACTTGCCAAACTCCCTAAGAAGTGTCCAAGCAACAGCCACCATCACCCCTGCTTCTGGTCATGCTGGGAAGGAAGAGATTGTGGTCTCCCTCCCCCTGGGGTGCAAAGAAAGGGGGCAGGACTGCACTGAGATGCTATACAGCCATGTTTTCTGGTAGGAGACAGACTGGATCCCATATCAGCCACTGGAAGCAACACAAAGCTCTCCCTTTCTTCCAGTAGGACATCAGGAGCCTGAGTCAGAAACTCCATCACTGAGGGCTGGCCTCAAGTCCTCCCTTCACTTTCTCACTGATTGGCCCCAGGTGCTCCAGCTGCTCCTGGAACACAGACAGTTTCTGCTCCTCAGCATTTCTAGAGTGTTTGAGAGCAGAGAGCTGAAAAAGAAACAGACAATCTCTTCTCCCCCAGACCTATCAGCTCCTTCCTTTCAGAAAGGCTGTCATGCTCAGTGGATGTTAGACCTTTTCTGCTACTGGATTCTGTTCTCAGCCCAGCCTGCCCCTTCCCTGTCCCATGCAGAACCAGCCTCCATGTTAATCCAACCAACCAGTAGTTAATGGGAGTGACATCCGGGCACACCCTTCAGCCAAGAGGGGCAACTCACTTCCTCCAAGAAGCCAGGAAATTGAGAACACAAACCACAGCAAGGTGGCAGAACACTACTGCTATGTAACTCCCCCCTACACCACTCCCATTTCCTTTTGAAGGCCCAGCAGTATGCAGGAAGGAGCTGGAGAAGGGAATGTATAGCAAGTGGCTTTGTAAGCAAGGGAGGGCACTCTATCTTCTCTTCCAGCTGGGTGATACCCTGCTGTTGGGCGTCCCTCTGTTCACACAACTCCTGGTACTGCTGTAAGTGCTGCTCCTTGGCAGAGGCCAGCATGTGCTCATATTTTGCTTCCCACTGAGGTTCCAAATCTGCATGGATGAGCAACAGCTGCCCATAGTGCACCAAGTTATTAGCAGGGAACCACCAAAACCTGACAACGTCACCCACTCCAATGAGCACAGAATTCTGGGGCAGGGCCAGGGAAAGGCAAGCTTTATTATCTATGCCTGCCACCTTGGTGTTAGTGTTTTCTCTCTCCCTTCCTTGCACACAAGGTGCAATTCTATTCTCCGTGGCAGGCCAGTTCTCCAATGCTGGCTTTGAAAGTCAGGCTCAGATTGCAGCCTCTTGCTTCATCAGCTGTTGTGGCAATCTGAAGGGTCCACAGTTGCAGAGAAAGGAAGGTTACTAATCATGTGCAGTAACTGGAGTTCTTCAAGATGAGGGTCCCTGTGGGTGCCCCACATTTGGCGCTGAAGCACCCACACACAGGCAAGCCGGACTCTGCAAAAGCAACAACAACTGTGCTGCGTGTGCTCAGGAGAGCCGTCTTGCACCAGCTATTTGCATGCCGAGAGCGAGAGAGAGTGCGTGTGGCACCAGCCCTCAGTTCCCTTTCTAACCACCTAAGGTCTGAAGTTGAAGGTGAGGAGGGTGGGTAGTGGGGCACGACAGGGACCCTCATTTCAAAGAATTTCAGTTACTGCCAATGGTGAGTAACCTTCCTTTCTACTTCGAGAAGGTCCTTGTGGGTGCCCCACATTGGGTGATTCCAAGCAGTAAAATCACTGGCTACGTGGGACTTTGGAATCTATCGTTGTCACAAAGGATAACAGAGTGGCAAAGTGCAGTGCCTCTGCTCCTGACTTTGTCAATGGCATAGTGATTGATGAAAGGGTGCATGGAAGACCATGTCGCTGCTTTGCAAATGTCTGTAATGGAGACATTTTAAAGACAGGCCATAGTGGTTGACATGGCCCTGGTGGAGTGAGTCTGAAAGTGTGCTGGAGGAGGCACATGATAAAGTTTTTAGGAGTCATAAATGCAATTGGAAATCAAGTTGGAGAGTCTTTGACTTGAAACTGATTGACCCTTGCATACGTCTGCTATTGCCACAAATCTGTTGGTATTTCTAAATGATTCTGTTCTTTCTAGGTAAAAGAGGAGAGCATGATGGACATCCAATGTGTGGACAGTGTCTTGTGGATTAGTGTGTGGTTTCGGTAAGAAAACAGGTAAGTTTATGGGCTCATTTATATGGAATGATGAATATACTTTAGGTGTGAATTTTGGATGCGGCTGCAGGGTGACCTTATCCTTGTAAAAGATGGTAAAGGGAGGACCTGCCATCAATGCTGCAAGTTCACTAACTCTCCTGGCAGATGTTACAGCAATGAGGAAAGCTGCTTTCATGGAAAGATAAGATAAATCACAAGTAGTCATTGGTTCAAAGGGCGGCTTAGTGATAGCTTTTAGTACCAGGGAGAGGTCCCAGGCAGGGGTAGGTTGTTTTATTTCTAGCTATAGATTCTGCATGCCCAGAAGGAATCTTACCACCAGGCTGGGAAAAACTGAGACACCACTATGGCCTTTGTGAAAGGCACTGATTGCTGCAAGATGCACCTTTAGGGATGCTAATGTTAATCCTCTTTCCATTAGTTGTAGAAGATAATCAAGAAGGCTATGGAAAGGTGCGATCGTTGGTGCTATGTTTGAATGGGTGCACCAGTGTACAAATCTGCTCCATTTTCTGAAGTAAGTATCTCTCGTGGAAGCCTTCCTGCTGTTTAATAACACGTTTTACTCTTTCAGAACACCAGAGTTCTTCCTTCTGGAACCATGGAGGAATCATGCTGTTAGGTGAAGATTGTGCAGGTTGGGGTGCACAATTTGACCATTGTTCGGATGTAATAGGCTGAAGTGGTGTGGAAGAACCAGTAGCGTCTTTATAGACATGGTAGCTAGCAGCATAAACCACAGTTATCTGGGCCAGGCTGGAGCAATCATAATGACTAGTGCTCTGTCTCTCTGTATTTTGAGGAGAGTCCTCATCAAGAGCAGGAATGGAGGAAACGTGTATAGAAGACCTGAGTTCCAAGGAAGAAGAAAAGTGTCTCCCAAGGACCATTTCCCTTCTCCAAGGACCATTTCCCTTCTCCCGCTTGACAGCAATATCGTTTGCACTTTGATTGCATGCAGTAGTGAAAAGATCCACTGATAGGTGGCCCCATAGGTGAAAAATGTGCTTGATGGTGTTTGAGTGGATCTCCCATTTGTATTGGATAGCGAATGATCTGTTCAACCTATCTGCTGCCGTGTTTTCAACACCCGGGAGGTATGCGGCAGAGATTATGATGTGATTGTCTATGCACCAGCGCCATAGTCTCATGGTGTCTAGGCATAGGGCATTTGATCTTACTCCGCCCTGCCTGTTTATGTGAAACATGGACGAGGTGTTGTCAGTCAGGATCCATACATGGTGATATTTCAGATGTTGTTTGAAATGGCAGCATGCATTTCTGATTGCATGGATTTCAAGTAGATTTATATGGAGTGCAGTCTCACAGAGGAACAAGCATCCCTGGACTGAGAGACCCTGCAGATCTGCTCCCCAGCCAAGTAGGGAGGTATCTGTTGGCATTGGGAGGGACGGTTATTGTTGGGTGAAGGCTGTACCTTGTAGCAGATTGTCCTGTTTTTTCCACCACAAGTGTCTTTGATTACAGGTGGAACAGACACTATTTTGTAGATACAGTGTTTGTGCAGCCTGTAAACCTTTGCAAGCCATAGCTGGAATGGGTGCATATGGAATCTTGCATATAGGACCACTTGTGTTGTGGTGGCCGTATGGCCTAACAGTTGAAGGCACTGAAGTACCTGCACCATTGGGGAACTGCAAATAGCTTGCATGATTTGAATTATTGTGTGGAGTCTGGATGCTGGGAGAAAGGCTCTGGCTTGAATAGCATCCAAGTGAGCACCAATGAAATCTATCTTTGAGTTGGTAATACGACTGATTTGTTTAAATTTATGAGTAAGCCAAGGGTCTTGAAGAGTGTCACTGTGAAGACTAAAAAGTCTGATGTGGCCTGGTGTTTGGAAGGCAACCTGTTAAGGTAGTTGTTCAAGTATGCGAAGAAAGAGATACTGTTTTTCCAAAAGTGAGCTCCTACGACCGCCAGAATTTTGGAGAAGACCCTTGGAGCTGTTGATAGACCAAATGGGAGGACTGTCTACTCGAAACGGTCTTGAACCACTACAAAGCAGAGAAAATGTCTGTGTGCCAGGTGTATGGCAACGTGGAAGTGGGTGTCTTGAAGGCTGAGAGCCGTAAACCAGCTGTTTGCCTCCAGGACGGGAATGATGGAAGCCAGGGTAACCATGCAGAATTTCTGGACCTTTATAAATTTGTTTAGTTTTTGGAGGTCCAATATAAGTCTCCACCCCCCAACTTTTTTTCCTGTGAGGAAGCAGGGGGAGTAGAAACCTTTCCATCTTTGATGAGGAGGAACTCTTTGTACCGCTCCAATTTGGAGGAGTCGTGTGACCTCCTCTTGGAGATGTACATGAGTGTTATCCTTGAAGAGGGATGGGGTAGGGTGATTTGGGAAAGGTCTTCTGATGAATGGGATGATGTAGCCCATATTCATGACTGAGAGGACCCATTTGTCTGTTGTTATTGAGGCCCAGGCATGGAGAAAGGGCCGTAGGTGGTTCACGTAGGTTGGAGATATTGCTTGTTCTGGGGTTTGAAGCAGGTTTATCTGGCTCTCGACCAAGGCATCAAAATTGGGATTTAGAAGACTGTGCTGGTTGAGTCTGGTGACTATTGCCCAGGTTCTTGCGGCATTGTTGCCTCTGCCTGCCTCTTTGCTGCTGAGTTGGATGCCTGTTTTGCTGCCTAAATTGATAATTATATTGATAACGCGCAGCATGCGGTTGAAATTTGTAAGCAGTTTCACGATATATTTGGGGATAGATGCCAAACATACACAGGGTGGCTCTTGCATATTTAGACATGCATGAGCCTGTCCATTTTCTCTGAAAATAGCTTTGGCATACCAAATGGTATGTCTTCTATGACCAATTGTAGTGGCTTGGGAAGGTTGGCTGAATGTAGCCAGGAATACCGGTGAATGACTATCCCTGTGACAGTGGTGCACACAGTGGAGTCAGCGATATCTAGCGCCCCTTGTAGTGCTGTGCAGGATATTAATTGGTCTTCCTTGATCAGGGCATAGAAGTGCTTTTTTCTTAGAATCAGGTAGGTGGTCTAAAAATTCTGCAAATTTTAGGTAGTTGTAATAGTCATAATTTGCTAGCATAGCAGTGTAATTTGCTATTCTGAATTGCAAGGTAGAGGACGTGTAGACTTTACGCAGGTGGCTGAAGGGAATTCTCAATTAACATGAGCTTTCTATTCAGCTCTCTGTCTTTTCCTGCTCTCACAGTTAAACTTTGACAAATAGAGCACTCTTCTGCAACCTGCTGGTCACCCAAGTATTTTATGCAGGACTTATGGCTGTCATCAGCTATATGCAGGCATCAGCTCACGGCAGGAGTCACAGTGTTTAGAGCCTGCGGCAGCTGCCATAGTCGATTACACAGAGGTTTCCTTTTGCTCTGTGCTGCTGACTTTTTTTTTTTAAAGGTCGAGTAGAAGATTGAAGGAGAGAAGGTTTCTGATAAAAACCGAGGTAAGTTGAAGTGAAAAACAATGCTATAAGCAGTTTTCTCCTTAGACACTGAGGAGAGCCGTTCGGTCCCATCACTGCCGAGGCAGGTTGGAAAAGAACTGACGGTTGGTGCCGTGCATACATGCTTGCTCTCAATGCACAAAAAGCCAGCGCGAGGCAGCTCTCCCAAGCACGCACGGCACAGCTCTTATTGCTTTTGCAGACTCCGGCTTGCCTGCATGTGGTGTTTCCGCACCCCATGTGGGGCTCCCACAGGGACTCTCTTGAAGTAGAAACTCTGCTCGCCCTTCCCGCTACCAACAGCAGGGAGCTGGGCAACCCAACTCCTCCCCAACCCCACTGGGACTACGTAAAAGGGGACTCCACACTCCTGTACTCTGCTGGCACAAGGGCCAGCTCCTTTGGCTATTTTCTGATAACACACCACTTGCTCTGCAAGGGCAAGATTTGAACCCATCAGGATTGAGGCTACTCTTCTTGCCTTAAAGCCACACAAAATCTGGCTGCAAACTAAGCTCAGAAGCACAGCCTATTGTTTTGTGATTAGGAGATTTCCTGATTCACCACCTAGTGTAGTTTCCTGGCTGTCTAGGTCACTTAGTTCTTTGGTGTCATCAGGAAGAAAGACAAAGCCAACCTAGGCCAGCCAATCGCAGCAGAAGCACTGGACACTAATCCCATTAGCAAAGCAGGGGTTATTTCTTCATTCTCTCACCCACTGAGCAACACATGCAGCTTTAGTTAACGTGTATCTGCTATCTAGACTCAACTGGCCTTCTAGTGGGACTCTCACAGACCTCGCTCATAGAAGGAGCACCCTTCACCTGCTCTGCTGCTGCTTGGTCAGTCGATGTCCAGATCGCTTCCAGGAGCTGGCGAAGCTTGTCCAGTTCTTCTTGATAGGACCTGTGAATCTCGTCCATTTCTTCCTCAGCCTGGCTTCTCTCCAGGAGGGATTTCTTCTTCCTCTTGGCAAGGCTCTGGAACACAGACAGCAGCATGTCCAAGGACAGGTCTGGATCACATCCAGACAGCATCGCCTCCCCTTGGGCAATTCTGATGTCATTACTGCTACTATTTACTGCCATTCACACATAAGGAACTATAAAATCTATGTAGCTGCACCCCTGATGCTCCACACCTATGTTGTGGGTAGGGAAAGACTTGCCAACCAAAAATATGATATGGGAGTGCAAGCACGCACACAAAGCTAAATTCTAGCATCCAGATGGAACAGTCATCTCCCTTGAAAGGCAGGGGCCTGGGCCTACCTTCTCCTGATTCTCCTTCTCTACCTTCAGGTCTGCTACCTCCTCTTCCAGTGCTGTAACCTTAACGTCCAGCTGCCTGCAGTTCTGCTTCTCAGCTCTAAACTTTGCTTGAGTGTCTTCTGAGGATCCTTGAATCTCTGCAAGAACATAGCGCACTGCAGTTTCCACACTTCATATCTCAGATTGATCTGAAGAGGAAAAAACTTGCAGCCCATTGGCAGACTAGAGTACAGTTTAGGGGCTTCAGTGGGAAACCGAACCTCTGACAAAGCTCTTGTGTGGGCGTTATTTCTGAATATCAGTAGCACCAACCACTTGATACCTCACCACAATGTGAAGGCCTCAGCTCCTATGATTACAGAAGCAACATTTAAACAGCTCTGTCCTTTTCAACCAGGCTCAAAAGACACAAGACTGAGAAAGCTCCAGCTGCATACTCTCCTCTTGAGCTGGTTTCTTCAAAGTTTTCATGGTCTGTTTGAAACAGGTTTGACTCAAATACAGAACAGTTTATAGTCAATGCTGGCAAGGAAGGGGGGGGGGGGGGCATATAGATAGCTGCAACGCTGATCCTGGGGAACATATGGGTAGCCGCACAAAGGAAGGCAACTCGTCTGGGCTTACAGAAGGGAACTCAAGATGATCATAAGACAGACCATACTGGGCCAAGCCAACGGTTCAGCTAGCGCCAGCTGGTTTGGAGGGAAAGAAAAGAACAGGAAATCATCACAATATCCATTCCCTGTGCCTATTCCCAGCTTCTGGCAAACAGAGGCTTGGGACACTTTAGAGTTTAGTTGTATATCCTGTCCCATCCTGCCTAACAGCCTCCATGAACATAACTAGATCTTTCTGGAACCTTGTTATATAGTATTGGCCTTCCAACATCCTATAGCAAAGAGTTCCACAAGCTAACCACATTGTGTGAAGAAATACTTCCTTTTTTGTTTTAAACCTGCTGCCAACTAATTTCACTTGGTGACCCTAGTTCTTGTGTTACGAGGTGTAAATAACAACACTGCTTATCTACCTTCTCCACATCAGTTTTTTATAAACACTACACAATCTTCTTAGACCTCTTTCAGATCTCTTGAGAGATAACCATCTCTTTTCCAAGCAGAAAAGTCTCCATCTTATTAACTTCACTTTTCCATACCTCTAATAATTTCTGTTGCCCTCCTCTATATCTTTTCCAGTTCCAATACATCTTTTTTGAGATGGGGCCACTTACATTGAAGACTTACCCAGTTCTCACTCAATCTAATTCTTTTAGCCTTTCTTATAGGTCAGGTTTTCTAAATTCTTTATCATTTTTGTTGCTCCTCTATGAGCTTTCTGATTTGTCTGCACCTGTCTTAAAGTGTGGCACCCAGAACTGGGCACAGTACTCCAACGAAGGCCTCACCTGTTCTGAGTGGGACACTTACATCCCAGGTTTAACGAACACCACTCTTGTGAACATACTCTGGACTGATATTAGACTTCGTCACAACTGTATCACATTTCTAAGAGTCTCTGGCTCTTGCACTGCACAGTGACCTCTTAGTAAGTTTCCAAGATACCCAATGAAGTGACTACTTACATTGACAGAGTTACCCTATAGAAATAGTGCCACATTACACACTGACCAAATTAACCCTTCAGAGTGTATGGCTCACGGAAGGAAGGCACTGGGAACTAGCTGTTTTAAGAAAGTGGTGGAAAAGTTGCTGGCCATGGGGGAGCCAGGAAGGGTGATGGACTCTTGACCAAAGCTACTCCATGACAGCCATCTTGCTGCCAAGAGAGAAAAAAGCTGAATGCCTGCTTACACGTCTCTCCAAGAGCACTGTCCCACTACCAGATTGAGCCAATTAACAGCTGAGGACAGAGCAACCAGATTTCAGCCTGAGGGTGGGGGGGTGGGGAGGGATTGGTCAGTAGAGTAGGAAAAACAGAACTCATTTTCAGGTCCATAGCAGACTGTCTCCTGAGGGCAAGTGACTTGAACAGACCTGAGGAAAGAACAGTTTTTAGAAGGCGGCTCTAACTTAATGAAGCAGAATCTGCCAAGACCAGCATTTCAGCTAAATAAAATACTTAAGGCCAGATCCAATTCTTTCTGAGTAAGCACAAGACTAAGCCATGGTGAAATCTTTTTGCCAATCACTGATTTCACCAAGAAGAGAAATTAACTTAGTAACTACAGTCTGCATAAGCCGGTGATTGTTTTGCAGACTACATCTACTAAGCAGCCAATGAATGCAAGGATGTTACCCAGTCACTGGTGTGCACGACAAAACCTTTATCCAAAAAGGAGTGTAATCCATGTCTCATGGAAAAGGGGAGGAAAGAGAAAAGTGGAGGAAAGGACCTGTTCTTGGAGGAACATTTGCAAGAACTCCAAATATTTTACTCTAGGGACTCCTCCAGCATTGAACGTGTCAAGAAAAAAGGTACCTTTTACCCTTCTATGTCAATGAGTCACATATGCACACAAGCCAGACTGCATATGGCAATCCCTCCAGGCAGATGATACCAAAGAGGATTCAGGAGACAGTGGTGAGAACAAAAAAGGAGCAAAACTTTTGAAATCTTCAATAAACTTTTGCTTTTGCATTTGCTGCGCAGTATTACGTACAGGGAGCGGTTTCTTTCTGACACCAAGAGCCAAGGACTGATGAAACCATTGTATGGGCTACTATTCATCCAAGTGTCACATCCTTTTCTCTCTCTTGCCAAGCTATTTGCCCCCTGCTTCCTGCCATCAGAAGCTACAGAGGCTCTGCAGGTTAGGCCACGTATTTGGCACTTGGTCAAAGCTGCTCATCCAAGAGGCCTCCGTGTCAGAAAGCAGGTCAAATCTTGCATGCAATCCAAAGTCAGGTAGGTTCATTACATCTAACTAGTCCCCATGCTATTTACTGACTTCACCTCTTGAACCTGGGTTGTTTTCCACAGCAGAAGTAGTGTCAGTGACCTTTGGGGTGAATGGTGCTGGAAAAGATGGATTAGTTGACCCAGTTGCGGTTGGGGCTCAGTTACATGTCCCACTTGACACTTCAGTCCTCTCTGGCAGGGCCAAACCCAGTGGGCGAAAGGGAACTTCCACTGTATCAATTTACGTTTAGTCTTGTTCATAGAGACGAGAAGCTGTCATCGGATGGGCTGGTGGGCTCAGTCCAGTAGCTAAGAGGCAGGTATCCACATCAGAGGCCACCATACTCAGCCCTTTTGTTGGAAGCCACAGCAGGAAGGCTAAGACAGAGTTTCCTTCTCTCCTCTAGCTGGCCCCTCTATCTGAAACCCAAGGTACATCAAACTAAATAGATCTCTTTTGGCAATGAGAACTGCTGCCACTGAACTACAAAGGGAAAGCCATTAATACAGCTGATCTCAAATTAAGAGAACTAGACCATATCCCAGGCAACATGACCCAGCCCCCTCCCACCTCTTACCAGCTAGCTGTGCCTTCAGGTTGTTGAGCTGGGTCCCCTGTGCCTCTGCCTCCTGCAGGGCTGCGGTCAGCTGTGCTCGCAGCTCCATCTCCTTCTTCTGGTGAGCTGTCAGCTCCAACTGCAGCCGGGAAGCCTGTACTGTAGCCGCTGCCAGCTCCTCTACAACTTGGCCCTGCAGCACAGAGCAAGGAGAAATACCAGAACACCTGAGTACTGGGGGTGAACGGGGGTATACAAACAGGGCAGTGTGAGGCACCCAGATCCCATGCTTGGTCTACATAACCAGCAAGCAGACACCCTCCTCCATTAGAGATAGAGCTTGGTGGAAGTCACAGGCCAAAGATGAAGCACTGTATATTGAGCTGTGAGGCCTGCTGGTACGTGTCTCCGCAAGCACCCTCTCCCTGCTAAAATGCGGGTGGCACTAGGATACACTGTAAGACATGGTGGGCCCCATTTGGCCACAGCCTCCACAATGACTTAGTCTAGTGGCTGGCCACAAGCTCAACTCCAAGCCACATTAAGGCAAGTCACTTGAGTGAGTTTTTCTGCAAAGCTTAAGTGAGACATTGCTAAATTAGTTTAACTGCTTAGCTGCTCTGTTCAGCCCTATGGGACTGCCAGCTAGCCAGACACTGACGACCTAGCTTCCCACAAACAGCCTAACAGGGCTACTCCCAGGGAGGAGTCTGTCACCCCGAAACACAAAGCTTTCCAGAGGTCACAAACAGACTACATGCTTAAAAATCTGGCTACTCTAAAGGAGATACACCAACCCCAGCTTTCTAGATTTGTCATAGACAATTAGTATGGACCCATGGGGAGAAGGCTACCTTTGGGGTGGGTAGTTATCGGATGAGAGTGGACATCAATGTTCCCTCTAAGCTGCGCTGGTGCGCTGCAGCGCACCCCACCGCAGCCGCCAGCGCAGGGAAGGCAGCTGGCAGCGCACTGCCGGCAGCCAGACTGCTTCGAGGGAGCTCCTGTGGAGCAGGGAGTTTTGAAAACTCCCGCCTAGAAAAGCTCTAACGGAGCATGCCCAGAAATTCTGGGCATGCTCCGTAGAGCTTCTCTGGCCCAGGAGTTAGGGCTGGGCCTGCCTCGAGTCCAGCCCCAAGGTAAGTTTAGGGGGCTGTGAGGGGGGGCGAGCAGGAGCAGGGGGGCGTGCTGCCGGGAGCGGGGGAGGGGTAGCAGGAGGGGGGGCCAGTGGGAGCGGGGGGGTGATGCCGGGACCGGGGGGGGCAATGCCGGGACCGGGGCAGGGGGGCTAGCAGGAGTGGGGGGGGTGATGCTGGGACCGGGGGGGGGGGCGAGCAGGAG
>ML682047.1:1180200-1234050 GCA_007922195.1 Podocnemis expansa
CAGGAGGGGTTCGGGGGAAGCGGCTGGCCGGGAAGGCAGGAGGGGTTTGGGGGAAGCGGCTGGCAGGGAAGGCAGGAGGGGTTCGGGGGAAGCGGCTGGCGGGGAAGGCAGGAGGGGTTCGGGGGAAGCGGCTGGCGGGGAAGGCAGGAGGGGTTCGGGGGAAGCGGCTGGCGGGGAAGGCAGGAGGGGTTTGGGGGAAGCGGCGGTGGCCGCGGGAGCGGCTCGGGAGCCGCAAAGAAAGTGGGAGCGCCGCTGGAGAGCCCGGCACGCTGCAGAAAAGCGGCTGGGACCCGGGGTGCCGCGGAAAGCGGCGGAGGAACCGCAGCAAGGGCGGGGAGCCTGCGGGAAGCCGCAGGAAAGCGGCGGCTAGGGCGGGGAGCCCGCGGGGAGCCGCAGGGAAGCGGGAGCGGCTCGGGAGCCGGGAGCCGCAGGAAGCGGAGGAGGAGGGGGAGGGCTGGCGGGCTGCCGCGGGAGCCGGGGAAAAAGCGGCGGGGCCGCTAGAGAGTCCAGCGGGGATCGGGGGAACCGATGGCGGCTGCGGGAGCGGCTCGGGAGCCACAGAGAGCCACAAGGGTAGTGGGGCGGCGAGGGCGGCGAGGGAGCCACAGGGACAGAAGGAAAGTTGAAGCGCACCGGGGATCCCAGAAATGAAGAGGGAGCAAGTAAAGTTAAAGAGAAAAAGGTTTATTTAAGTTGGGGAGGTTACAGAGGGGAGGGTAAAGGCAACTTAACCAAACAATTCTAAAGGCTAGGAACTAAAGGAAACAATCTTAACAGCTAACTTAAGACTTCTAAGGCTACCAATTAACTTTATACAATGTTGCAAAACACAATACTCTTAAAACAAGTTCAAACAACCCAGGAGGAAAAGAGATACACTGGGTGATACAAAGTAGCAAGAAGCAATTACAGACACGGGGAGCTCCTAACACAAACTGGAGCTGCAAGCAAACAGAAAGGTACACACGCAAGCCTGTAAAGCTGGGGAAAGCAGTTTTAAAGCAGCCCTAAAAAAAATAGAATAACTTTTTTCTTAGAGAGAGGTTGCAGGGCAGACTCTTACCACTCCTAGCAGCAAGGGTAACAGCTTTACAGGCTGGAGGAGACTCGTAATCGGCCGGCAGTAACTCGTGGGGGTAACTCGTGGATACGCTCTAGGGGGAACTCGTGAGCGGAGGAGGCAGCTTCTGGTTGATCAGGCCAGGAGAGATGTTGAAAACCATCCTGCCTGAGCACCCCAGAACCTCAGCTTTTAAAGACTGTTTCCCACCTTTCCCTGATTACAGGGATTGTGGGGAACAATGGGGGTATGAGTCATGCCCTGCAGGACCTTGCAGTTAGGCAGAGCCCACCTACACCAAGCCCTGCAAAACAATGGGCCCCCAGGGTGGTAACGGCCATCCAGTTGAGTTCAAGGGGGCCATCTAGTTAAGGTGAAGGAGCCATTGTTCACTTCACACGTTCTATGTACTTTAATGATGGCCTGGGAGGGGCGGCCATCAAAGTAACTGCTATGAGTCACAGACAATCACTACCTTAGCAGTCAGATGATCCATTTTATCAGCTGCTTTGCTAACAGCCATTCGGATTTCAGTGTTATGCTGTCGCGCTTCTGTCATCAGGAATGAAGTAACATCACCAGAGGCTAGAATGGGAAGGACAGAGGTGACCAGTTAGTCCAGCAGAAACTACCAGAAATATTGGCATTGGTTTGCACTCAATGTCTGGCAACTACAGAGGCTACCATCTTCCTAAAGGTTAGTGACTAACAAGCTCTAGGAGACAACGCATGTTAATGTTTTCATTATAAGAAGCCAGATCTACAGAGCTGCAGGAAACTAATGGAATCTATGCATTGCTGTGAACAAGTCCAAGGCCAGAACAAGTACTGTGATCATCTAGTCTGATCTAGTAACAGGCTAGAAAACCACTGAAAAATAATCTCTAGAGAGGTCTTAGAAAAACAGCCAATCTTGATTAAAAATTGCTAACTGCAGAGAATCCACCACTACTCTTTGTAAACTGTTCCAGTGATTAATTGTCTTCACTGTTTAAAAATGTGTGCCCCATTTCCAATCTGACTTTATCTAGCTTTAATGGCCAGTCATTGGATTATTTTACCCCTCTTCTAGGTTGAAGAGCTCATTATTAGATATTTATTCTCCATAAAGGAACTTACAAATTGTCATTGAGGTTTCCAAATCTTTAAATACACACAATAGGATAATCAATATAGTGGAGTAATTAGTTTTAATAATTTATAATGAAATTTAACAAGTGACTATAAAGAGTCACTAGCCATAGACACACTTGGGAATGGACCTTATCATTTTTGCTCATATGAATCCCTTCCCTGAGTGCACTCTGGAACGTGGGGAGGGAATATAAATTAGTAAGAATAATTTTCTCTTTATCTGGCATTTAAAAAAAAGTGACACAGCACAAAACAGAACTATCAAATTAAGGGATCTGAACTAGATGGGGTACATCTGCTTCCAGTTTTGGGTATTTGTCACAAAAAATTGTTTACAATACATCAGTGCAAATGTGTGATGTCTTTTTTTTTTTTTTTACATTATTTTTTATTTGACATACCTTGGAAAGGTGCTGGACACAGCTGTCCTACAGGCTGGAGTTGAAAAGCAGGAGCAGTTTGTGAGTAGGTATGTGCCATTCCTGTATATGGCTAAAGGGAAAAGACATTTCATTTTGCTTTGTTCTAACTAATTTTCAGTCATATGCAACTCATTACAGTTTCTGTTATGAATGAAATTTAAGAAACAAGGTATGAGTAAAGCATCTATAGATTAAATAGTCTCTCAGAATTGATGCCAAGACAGCAACTATCACTGCAGCCATTTTTAAGGAAGAACAAAATAAAACCCATTCCTTCAGTCTTAACTAAAGATGACCACCACAAAACCCAAATAACTTGTCTTCTGACAAGGTCCCCTCATTCAATGGAAGTGAACTGAAGCATTTGGGGTCAGAAACAACATTAACTCAAGAGTTTCCAGACAGGCTAACCAAGGGATTACTAGAAGTTCAACGGGGCAGTAAAAGCTACGGGAGTGGTAGGGGGCCATCAGAATTCATGCTTAATGTTAAAATTTTCCAAAGGGGGGCAGTAGAAAAACAGTTTCACTGGAATGGGGCACTGCCCCAAAAAAGCTTGGGAACCACTGGTTAGAGCATTAGCAATATAGATACTTGGGTGTGTGATGACTGAGGTCACGTTTACACAATAAACTTAAATCAATTTAAGCTGACAAACAGTCATCACAGTAATACAGTAGTTTTTCCAATTCCATGTTACTCTCCTTCTGTCAGTGGTGCACAGCATCTTCAAAAGGAGCACTTGCACCAGCTTAATAAAGGGCAATGTCCGGGGTTGCTGCCCACGTTCTTAGCTTTGCTGGAGCTAGCCAGCTTGAGCAAAGGCTGAGAACCAGCTCAGTAGCCTGGCTCCAAACTGTTAGCTCCAAGGGAGCAGAGAGCTGGGAACCCAGGCAGCAGCTGGAGCCCACCACTGGCCCTGCGATGATGGTCTGAGCTGTTAGCTTGGGGCACAGCTCACAGTAGGAAAAAAAGCAAGGAGTCTTGTGGCACTTAAAGACTAACAGATCTATTTATCACATGAGCTTTCGTGGGAGAATATCCCACTTCATCAGATGCTTTGAAGAGGGGGAACTTACAGAACTGGATGAAAATAAATGCAAGGGAGTATAAGACATGGGATCAAGTCATACTGCAATAGCAAATCAGAGCATTTGTAAGGATTCAAACTTTAGGAAACAGCATACAGAGGGAGGGTGAAGTCAAATTAGCTGTTATAATGTGATAAGAATCCATAGTCACGATTCAGCCCTGCTTTCACACAATTTAATTTGCATATTAATTCAATTTTGGCTGTTTCTCTTTGAAGTCTTAATGTCCCATTGATTTTCTTGACAACCATCATTAACAAGTCATCAATGGAGTGATTAGGAAGATGGAAGTGCTCAGCAACTGCTTTTTTGTGTTACGATTTCTGGTATCAGTTTTACGTGCCTTTAGTCTTCTGCATAGGGTCTGTCCTGTTTGTCCAATGTATAAGGCATGGGGGCATTTCCAGCACATGATGGTCTAAATCACATTAGTGGATGAGCAGGTGCATGACCCTTTGATGGAGTAGTTGCCTTGATTAGGTCCTATGATGGTGTCTTTTGTGCAGATATGTGGACGGAATTGGCAGTGTGGTTTGTTACAGGGATATGTGCCCACTTTAATGTTTCTGTTGTTAGGTCTGTAGTTGCTGGTGTGTATCTGTTTAAGGTTTGGGGGTTGTCTGTAGGCGAAGAGAGGTCTGTCTCCCAAGGCTAGAGAGAGTGAGGGGTCATCTTGTAAAATAGGCTGGAGGTCCTTAATGATCTGTTGTAGAGGTCTGACTTGAGGGTTGTATGTGGTGACCAATGGCGTTCTATTTTCTTTTTTGGGCCTTGCCTGTAGTAGTTGATTGCGGGGTACCAGTCTGGCCCTGTCAGTGGGTACCGTAGTTTTAAGAAAGCTTGATAGAGATCCTGAAGATATCGTCTGTCTGTTGCAGTATGACCTGATCTGCTGTCATACACTCACCTGCATTTATTTTCATCCAATTCTGTAAGTTCCCCCTCTTCAAAGCTTCTGACGAAGTGGGATATTCTCCCACAAAAGCTCATGCAATAAATAAATCTGTTAGTCTTTAAGTGCCACAAGACTCCTTGCCTTTTTTTGCTTTACTAGACTAACAGGACTGCCCCTTTGGAGCTCACAGTAGGGAGCATACCAGTTTTTGTCAATTTCACGGCTGCCTCAGATTCACAGCAACAGCTGGGTCCCTAGCTGAAGCTCTGAAATTGACTAAAAAGACCAGTAGGTTCCCTGCTGAGCAGTTGAGCCCAGCACTAGGCTCACAGGGGCCTGTCATCCAGCTCCAGTGATAAGTGCAGTGACAGGCTCATTCTCCTTCAAGCACTGGTCACATCATTCAGTCACAGGTGTCTACGTGCCGCAGTGCAAGGTAGCTCGGAAAGTCTTCAGCATTAGCCTGTCGGGTCAGGGCACATGGCCAATACCCCCTCCATGCTGCGACCACGGCTATAGAGGTGACCATGACCCTGACCCTCCCAGTTCCTTTTTCCACCATCAGCATTGGTTTCAGATCAGCGTAAACTTGCGAAACACAAGCACCTGTCGTTCGCTCAAAATTCAAGGTGCCTGGTTTCAAGCTGTGCTTAGGGTGCTGCAAGGCTTTCCCGATAGACGACCTGCACAAGAAATGCCTCGTTTGCCTGGGTGAGTCCCACCTCGTGGCTCCATTTGCCAGTCCTTCAAGCAGAGGACTCAGCTAGAAAGGGAGCGCCACCTCCTTTTGATCTCAGGGAGTGGAGCTACCACCCCAGAAACCTGCCGAGCCACGAGTGCTCCACCGGACCCCCGATTGGCCTGGGCTCAGGATCCCCACCACTGATCATGGGTACCAGGCTCAGAATCTCGACCCACCACAGTACCGCCCCAGGACTGAGCTCATCTGTCACTGGGCAGCCTCTCAGCCATCCCAAGAAGGGTACCAGCATAGGCAACCCTGACGGCCCACCACAGACACCAAAATCCAGCTCTGGTGCAGAAGAAGAAAAGGACCAAAGCGGAACCGTCTTCATCGGCACTGCAAGACCCAGCACTGCCCACGGTACCAACGTCAAGCCCGGTACCACCAGCTGATTCAACACTGATACTGGCACTGGCATGCTGGGCTCCCTCTAAGGTGCGTGGTTGTGTGGCCACTCATGAAAAAATCATGCAGCGCGCATTGAATGGGGCAGGCTCAGGGTAGGGATGGCCTGGACTGGACCAGCAGTGCAGCCCAGAAGGTGGGGGGGGGGAGACGACAACAAGGGAAGCCCCAGGATCATACTGGGCTGGGCTGGGCTAGCAGTGCAGCTGCAGATCAGTCCAGTGGAGGAGGTAGCAGAACCTGGCTGGAGCCAGGATAGGCCTACAGTGGAGCTGAGGATTGGGCTACATGGGTATGGGAGTCCCTAGCTTCTGGCCAGGGGACAGGCCCTGCATTTCCAGCTCCCGCTAGCCAGAAGTGGCCTGACCCAGCTCAGGGCCACTTCCAGAAAGCATGGGTGGCTCCTGCCGCACATGGGGCCTAATCCCACTTCGAGCCTCCTGAAGGGAGCTCAAAGCCAAGGTCTGTACTGCTTGTGGGAAGCAGCAGGGACAGCCCCCAAGTGGCGGAGTCTGTCCCTGCCACTTGTAAAATGCAGCATAGACAGTCCCCAGCTTCAAGCCCATGCAGGAGGCTCAAGATGGGAGGCAGTCGCTGCCGCTTCCTACAAGCAGCAGTTAAGGTCTCTGCCACTTGAGGACTATACCTGCTGCTTCCCAGAAGTAGAACAGACCATCCTCAGCTTCAAGGCCCCTTCAGGAGGCTCGAAGCTGGATCGGGCCCCACATGCAGCCGGATCGGGCCCACTTGTTGGGGGAGGCACGTGCCCTGCATCCTGGCCCACTCTAGAATCGCCCCCTGCATGTGGAGCAGCCCCAGGGTCAGGGTCTGCCAGGGCAGGCTGGAAGAGCAGCCTGGGGGGGGGGCAGGCCAGCAGAGCAGCCAAGGATTGGTGGAGGTGGGAGGGCAGGCCTGGGGTCAGGGTCTGGCAAGGCAGGCTGGAAGCTTGGGGGAGGATTGGCGGGCAGTGGGACAGGCCAGGGGGTCTCTATTCCAGAGTTAAGGGCAGAGGTGGATTGCATAGGAAAACGTCTCCCAGACATAGGATTGCTAGACATCCAGCAAAAAGGACATGTCCTCCTTTTTACCTTCATGTCCTCCAGCCTGCAGGCATTTTAAAAATAGGTACCTTTGTCCTGCTTTTAACTTCCTACCAATAGAAAGAAAAAAAAAAGAAAAGAAAAAAAAGCAGCACCCAGCACAGGGCTCAAACCCATGATATCGAGGTTCAGTCTGCTGCACACACCAGGAACTAAAAACAGCCTGGAGAAAAAACAAGGCATGGCAGGGCACATAGTTTTCTTAACTCCTAAAGACATCCATGTTAAGATGCTCCATAATTCAGTGGATAAAGGCACAGTCTTTCAAGCTTGTGGTTGTGGGTTTGAATCCTACATTGGATGTTTTGATTTATCATAGGGTTGGAAGGGACCTCATAGGGCATCTAGTCCAACCCCCTGCCAGAGGCAGGACCACTCCCGCTTAAACCATCCCAGTCAGGTTTTTGTCCAGCCGGGCCTTAAACACCTCCAAAGATGGAGACTCCACCACCTCCCTCGGCAGCTCATTCCAAGACTTCACCACTCGCCTAGTAAAAAAGTTTTTTCTAATATCCAGCCTCGATCTCCCTAACCGCAACTTGAGACCATTGCTCCTCGTTCTGTCCTCCGTTACTACCGAGAACAGTCGAGCTCCATCGTCCTTGGAGCATCCCTTCAAGTAGTTGAAGGTTGCTATCAAATCCCCCCTCAATCTCCTCTTCTGCAGACTAAATAAGACTGTTCCCCCTACAAAAGGGCTAAATTGGGGGAAAAAAATATAGTGAACACTAACAAAATGAAGGAAAATAAAGCATACTGTGAACAAAACTTACTAACTGGGACCAATTAAGTGAACAAATAAAGGGGCACATTTGAACGGGCTAGAAACAATGCAGGACTTTTTTTTTTTAATTGTAAAATTGGTTGCTATGGAAAATGAAAATTGAGAGTCAAATTAACTGCTTTTTTTTTTTTTTTTTTTTTAACTTTTTTTATGTGCTTCTTCATTTTGGAACACCAACAAAGTACTGAAAAAATTGACAACATAATCTCACATAAGCATAAAATACATTAAATTATTAATAAAAAGTTTTAAATAACAATTTTAAATAACTTTTCATTGTTCTATATTTTTCAATAACTTCTGTCTTGAGAGTTTGCACAAAAATTTTATTCAGAAAAATTTCTGCACAGGGGTTGAAAATTTTGCACAAAAGCTGCCAAACCTCAGAGGGAACATTGCCGGCATGTAGCCCGACGCCGGGACCAAGCACAGCACCTCCCAGCCCTCCACCGGTACCACAGTCTGGTACATAGGGGCAAGAAACCCCACTCCATCGCTCCTCCAAAGAGCTCTCGGTACCAGGCTCCTGGACATCAGGAGGAGGATCTTCCAGATCATCCTCTGAGGACTGCTTCCCTCCCCCTCAGGAGGGGTGCCTGAGGAAGAGGCCTTGAAGGAACTCCATATCCCTGAGCTCAGTGAGGTCAAAAAGACCATGGATACAGGGAGAAGTTTCCACTCCACCCATGGCACCTGCGCCTCTAGCAAGATCACCTCATAACAAGTGGACCCTCGATTGGCTGAGCACAGCAACCGACGACGTCTCCTCTCGCTATGGCCGGTCACCACTGCCAGAGTCCTCGGACTTCTCCGATGATGAGCCTGACCCTGACTCTACACAACGTAGTAGATCATGGGCCCAATCCTCCTCTTCACCTGATGAGCCCCTAACTGACATGTCCGCTGACCATGAGGGAGACATGTGAAGCAGGACCTCCTCCACCGTATGGCGGCGAACCTAAAACTAAAATTAGCAGTAATCCAGGAGGAAGACTGCTCCCTCTTTGATGCATGCCGTAGAGCTCCTCCAGTGAGGGTGGCAATGCCTTGCGCTCGGGAGTATACCACATTGTCCAGGAATGCTGGCAAACGCCTTCCTCGATTCCGCCAATGTCCAAAGTTGCAGACAAGAAATACTACGTCTCTCCAGAGGGGTACTCTTTCTTATTCCATCATCCCACTCCAGGGTCCCTGGTGGTAGATGCTGTAAACCAGAGGGAAGACACAGGGAGAGCCAAGCTCCACGCCCAAGAATAAAGAGGCGAAGAAGCTTGACCTCCTGGGAAGGAAAGTTTATTCCTCCACTGCCCTTCAGCTACATATTTCCAACCGTTCAGCCGTAATGACACGCTACATCTGCAACCTGGGGGAGGCCTGTGGTACGCCAGGCAGAGTGCGGTCAGGCACATCAGGCAAGATGTGTTCTTATCAGTGTTGTTCTGTGTCTGGCTCTGATATCAGTTTGGCTGTGTGTCTGAATGTGTGTGTGAGTAAACTGAGACAACACTCATGATCCAGGAAACCAACAAAACCACGGATCTTTGTAGAAACGAAGGTGCCAGGCTAGGCTTTATTGCAACATAGCACTACAGCAAACAATCCATACTGACAGATTTGTTGGCAGCATTGGTGCTCTCAATGCAATGGAACAGCTCAACTCACAGCAGGACTGGCTCTCACCCTCTCGGTTGCACGAAGTTTGGGCTCTGGGGCTCCTACTTTTATACCTTACCTGAATTGACTTGTACATCCCTCCTTTGATGCCACCCCTTAATTTGACAGGTCCTTGGGCATCACCATCCATCAAGGTGTCATGACTTGGCCAAACCTCTCCTTTGTACAGGTCACTTTGACCCAGCATACCTCCTTATCTCTTTTGGCATGAGACCGGACTAGCACCCCCTTTCTCTAATTATTTATTCAAGTACACTTTCATCTTTGTCTTAACACTTTCTCATATTTAGCTTGTGCCAGTTTCGATGAGGTTATCATGGTCCCATGCCCTATATGCATGCCATTCAGGCCCACTTTCTTGGATTGCTTCGCTAGGCCTTGAGCCAATACCTAGGCACTTCTACTTATCTTACTTAACCTTTTACTTTCTCCTACAAGCCCATGCAAAACTTTCGCACGGCCATCTCTGAGGAGCACCTGAGAGCTTTCGAAGCAATGCTCAAGGAGGGAGAGAGGGCGTCCAGGGATGCTCTGGTGCCAACCTGGGACACAGTGGATTCAGCCGCCTGCACTATGGCCTCCACAGTTGTCATGCGCCAGTCGGCCTGGCTCCAAGGCTCAGGCCTATCCACACAGATGCAGCAGATTATTCAAGATCTCCCCTTTGAGGGCCCAGACCTCTTTGCCCCATCCACAGACACAAAGCTCCATGGTATGAAAGACTCGAGGGCTATGCTTCGATCCCTGGAGATGTACACTCCGCAACCCAACAGGCGCTCAACGAGACCACATCAACAGCTCCAACAGCAGCTCCAACTGCAGAGTCAGTTCCTGAGATCCCTCCAGTTTCCCCAGCGCCACCTTGGGGACCTGGATAAGGACAAGAACCGCTCAGGTAAAGGGGGAAAACTCAGTGCCTCATAGTCTGGAAGGCATGGGCAGGAATCTGACCGCTCATCTGGCCCTAAACTGAGTTTTTTATGGTCCCCTCGAGGGCAGTGCTCCAGGGCCCCTGTTCTCCCCCCACCACCTGTGCCACATTGCTTCCCAGTGGACCCGCATCACATCAGACCAGTGGGTCCTCGACACAGTGGTGCGAGAATACTGTATCCAGTTCCTTTCAATCCCGTGGAACAGGAAACCACCCCCTCGTGCGTCACTGAGGAACCGGGAACTGTCAAGCAGGCTCGAGGCCGAATGCTAAAAACTCCTCTCCCTCGGGGCCACAGAAAGAGTCCCCAAATGAGAACAAGGCAAGGGGTTCTACTCCCGCTACTTCTTGGTCCCCAAACCCAACAGGGACCTACGGCCGATTCTAGACCTCAGAGCACTAAACAAGTACATAAAGAGAATAAAGTTCTGCATGGTTTCCCTGTCCCAGATTGTCTCCTCCCTATCCCCAGAAGACTGGTTTGCAGCCCTTGACCTAAAGGATGCTTACTTTCACATAGCCATCAGACCCCACCACAGATGCTTTCTCAGGTTCGTGGTGGCACAGGACCACTACCAGTTCACCGCTTTCCCCTTTGGGCTATTGCTAGCTCCCAGGGTGTTCACAAAATGCGTGCCACCGGTCGCAGCATTTCTACGCAGGAGGGGCATAAGAATCTACCCTTACCTAGATGATTGGCTTATAGTGGTCAAAGCAAGTCGCCAAGTGCAACATCACGTCGACTTGGCAGTAAAACTTTGCAGGTTTCTTGGCTTCTGCATAAACACAGAGAAGTCAAAGCTCCGCCCCACTCAGGACATAGAATTCATAGGGGTGCGACTAAATGCTCGACAAGGCACCACGTCCTTGCCCCGTCAAGATTTCGGTCCATTTGCACCACCATTACGGAACTGCAAATGCCGGGTGTAACCACAGCACGCCAGTGCATGCAGCTCCTAGATCACATGGTAGCTGCCACAGCGGTAATCCGGACAGCACTCTTGAGGATGAGACCCTTCCAGCTCATCACAGAAACAGGACTCAGTCACCTGGGGCCAAGAAACAGATGAGAAGGGAAGCCGATACAGTAGTTAAAACAACATGGCACAAGAGAATTGATGGAAGGACTTTCAGATTCTGTATTCCAGGTGGTGAACAAATTACCACCTAGGGTCACTGAAATGAATATTGAAAAAGTTAATGAACTGTAAATAAATTTTTAAAAATGCAGCATTTTCTCTGAGTCTGCAGACAGCCTGAAACTATACCTAATAGCTCTAATTCTGCCCCTTTTGTCTCAGTGGGTAGTAACTATGAAACTTAGATGGCTATTTAAAATTTCACTATTAATTTTTTTCACTGCTGAGCAGTTCACCAGAAACATCTGGCTAAATGCCAGATTGTTTTTGCAGTTACTAAAAGTACCAACTGCCAAAAAGTCAGCATCTTCTCCTGACAGCTACAATTTCCCTTTTTTCCTTTGACTTATTACACTTTTCAAGCAGATGCTTGAAGTGGAATTTTCTCCCACGAAAGCTCATGTGATAGATAAATGCTGTCTTTAAAACTGCCACCTGACTTCTTGTTTGCTTTTGTGGAACTAGGGTCTCTTGGTCATCTTGGGATCCCTCTGTTGGTTTGGGTCAGTTTCAGTTGACTCGTTTAATGATCCATTCAGTCCACTAAGTCATGTAGGCCACATGTATGCACGCGAGCATCTGTGTCTTAGTCTGCTCTGGGGCAGTGCTTACTTCTTTTCCTCCCAATGGCTAGTAATGTCAAGTGGGGGGGAGGGAGGGCGGAGAGGGAAGGGAGAAAATGAGTCACTCAATCCCACTCCCCTCCCCCCCAAAAAAACCCCAAAACCTTCCTATTTGCAAAATCTGACCTGGTGGTTTTTTTTATTTCATGGCAGAAGTTCCTTTACAGCCCCACTTACTGACACGCCACATATAGCAATAAGCCACCTTACAACTTTGTTTTTATTTCTTAACACACTCTCCCTCTGAAGAGTAGCTTCTTATTTGCAAAATCTGCCCTGGCGTTTTTTTAATTTTGTGGCAACTTCGCACCAGCAATTCAAAATAGTCAGAACAGATTGACGTAAGGCCCTAATGCTCCCTGCATCGTTTAGAGAGCAGGGCTTCCCTATCACTTTCAGTTAATTCTGAATGGACGTAAAGTGACGTGACAAAAAAAGTTTAGACTTTTTCAAGCCAAACACAAAGAACCCAGAACAACTGCTAGGATTATTAAGCTATGTCTGATGAAAAAGGCCTATATAGGCCCAGAATTTTATACTTTTTAAAAACAGGATTTTGCCACTCAGAGGGCTGTTTTTCCTCAGTCAAAACCTCTGAAAAACACAGTAAACAGCCCTAACCGTGGGGCTGAAACACACCCCTTTAGTCAGGAAACAGAGCCAGGATCACGGACTAACTAGCCAGCTGCCCCGGCCCCGAGCAGCCACAGCTCACTCTGACGACTTTCTGAAGGCCGGCGGGGGCTGTCCTCCCCTCCCCCAGCCGCCAACGGCTCCCGGGCCCCGGCGCCTCGTTCAGCCAGGGACCATGGCAACCCGGGGCCGGGGCCAGAATGAAAGTGGCCTGGTGGCTCGGGGCGCAGCCCGCCAGCAGCAGTCTCCCCACAACTGGAAAGCAGGGGCGCCCACTGCCCTGGGACAGCCTGTTACCAGCTGACAACGGGGCTCTGGGAAATCCCAGCCCCCAGCCACTGCAGCCAGCCCACGGGCCTCCCCGCTCTGCCCACCCCGCTCTCTCGCCGCGCGGCGGGCCCGGGCCCAGGCCCAGCGCCAGGGCGGCAGCAGGATCCCGGGCCCGTGGGATGGGGGCAGGGAGCGGCGCTCACCCGCCGGCGGGCGACAGGAAATCGGCGTCATCCTCCTCCGCGCCCCCCAACATGCTGCCGCCGGCCCCGCTCGAGTCCGGCCCGGAAGCAGCTGGACGGCGGCCGGAGTCAGGTGACCACCCCCCGCCCCGCAGCGTGTGTCGCAAAAACGTCGCGCGCCAACACAGCGAGCCGGGGACCCGGCTGCTTTCCGGCCGAGCCGGGTGGGCGGGTCCGGCGCACGGCTCGCGACGCGCGAAAGGGGCGGGAGTTCGCAGCAGCCGGCCAATGGGGCGCGGCCATTCCGGGGAAGGCCTGGCGGTGCCCAATGGAGCGGCTCCTCGCTCCGCGGGGGCGGGGCCGATGACAGGGCCGGGGGCGGGGCTTGTAGCCCTTGAGCGGGACCGGGACGGTGGCGGCGGCGCCGGGTGAGTGGGTGCCGGGCTCGGGTCCCGAGCGGGGCCTGGCGGGGGAGCCCGGAGCCGGCCGCTGGGGAGCTGCGAGGGCTGGGGCCGGAGGTGCCCCGGGGGCCACGGTGCCTTGCCCTGCGCGCAAATAAACGGGAGGCGGGTAGCGGAGGTGCCGCAAGGCTTGGCCCCAGGAGCCCGTCTCGGAGCCCCTTGAGTTAAACTGTGAGAGTCTTTGACTCCTCGGGCCTCGGAGCCGGGCTGTCCCGCCTGGAAATCGGGCTGGCAGCGAGAACCTCAGCGCGCTTGAGTCGGGGAGAAACTCTCTCTAACCAAACACTTATTTTCAGTGCCTGTGTGTAGCGGGGATCAGGTATTTTCTGTCTTTAAATGCGGCAGCAGCATCGTAGGGAAACGCTGAAGACCTTTCTTGTGACCGTGTCTCCCATTCGTAATAGGCTGTCTTCCCTCCCCCCAGTAACTGCTTGGAGACAACAGCAGCAATTGCTTATGTGGCAAAAATAACATTAGGAAATGGTCTTGTGTTTTTATGGTTTGTTCTCATGTGGTTTTTAGGAACTGGAAACAAAGGAGGTCTCACTACAGGAGTTCTTAATACCTTAAATGTGTTAGTTGGAGCTCTTTTGTCACTTATTTGTGTTGTACTGTTGGTGTGCCTGTGCTTCCCCATGAAATGCGCTTTCCAGAGATGCTTATCGGCTCATTGTGTAATGGCAACAGATCATGAGGAGGGAATATAGATTAGGGGCCCAATTCTGTAAAATACAGAGAGCCTTCCACTTCTGTTGAAGTTAGGGTGCTCAGCACCTTATAGGACTAGGTCAAAGTAATGGGGAGATGTCTGCCTTCCTAACTCCACCAGTTGTCAGAAAGCTGGAGTACAGCCTACTCTGACTCACAGGTAAGGTAGAGTGTTGTCTCTTCATATGAAAGCCCCATCCACGCTAAAACTACTCCTGTGACTTCTAGTTAGCTAGAGACATGGCCACATAGCCAGTTAAAAGTGTTGTGACTCAGTTTGTGTCCTCATTGCAGCTTTTCTGTCATCTTAGTTCTGGATGCCCCTCAGTACTTACTATCTGCTTCCTTGTGTCAGTACCCAAAAATTTCATCAGTTATCTGTCTCCTGATGCCTCCACTGGGTTGTGCGTGTATCCTCCATTACTGGGGTAGCTCCAGCTACTAGCAAAGTGGAAGTGCTGCATGTGGACAGCAACCATGTTTAGAGCCAAATGTGTGATCAGCTGATTACAAACTCAGTTAAAAGTTGCCCAGTAGAGAGAGCCCAAAAGGAACTGTACTAAGGAAGTTTGAGTTTTGTCTAAACCTGCCTGCGTTTTAGTGTCTGGGATAATTGTCAGTCCTTTGCTGAAGTGTATTAGTAAACAGAAAGAAGACTTGAACTAGTGTCCCTTCAGGTAAACAGAGTCATTCCTGCTTCATTGGTAGTGAGCAGATGACTGTTTTGCAGGACTTCAGGCAAACATATGGTGATGGTAGTGACTAACAGTGCTGTTCTTTCTTTTGGGGTAGGGTGAAATGCCATTCATTTTAAATTTGCTGAGTCCTTCCCTGCTGCATATCAGAATAACAGTGGGATGCAAGCTTTTGCAAGGTGCTACCATTGCTGGAGTAGCAAATCGGGGCTTAAATGCACTTTATTACGCCACTTTGGTTTTCTTTTTCTTTAATTCCTGCAAAGCTTGAATTACTGGGGCAGGAAACTTTCAAAGTAAGATTTTGCTGCTGGTTGTATTTAAAAACTTGTATGGTGATCTTGAACCACAGATAAATTATAACTTTTCCTTAGAGTGTCATCTAAGGCAGGGGTTTTCAGCCTTTTTGTGCTGTTACAAGATTGGCAGTGTTGCCACCTGTGTCTGACACAGGAGGTCGCTGCTGCCAGTAATTTCAGCAGTGGCAGAAAGAACAGGAGCCCGCTGCTGCCCAAAGCATTCAGCATTGGTGCAAAACTCTCCCACCTCCACTCCTCCCCCCCATCCCCAGCAGCAGCCCATGATGCCTCAGGCAGGCTCCCACTGTCGGATGGAGCAGACTGGGCAGGGGCCCAAAGCAGTAGCCACTGGGATTTTTGGCAGGAGCACTAAAGTCCTGCGCCCCCCTCCCCCTCGACCAGACTCCTGAAACCACAACTCACCCTGCTGCCAGAAAAAACCCTGGGTTTCTTTTGGTCGCCCATGAGTTGCAGCAACACACTCAGCAGTGTTCTGTGATGCCCTAGTCAGCATCAGCAACCTTTGCTGCCCCCATGCCAGCCCCTCAATGGAAAAAACCTTGCTGCTGGGAGCTGATTTGGTGGTGCCTCAGCTTACTGCTCCCCTCACCTCTCCCTGTGGAAGTAGGGTAAGCCAAGGCACTGCCAAATTTGCTCCTGGTGGCAGGCTTTCTCAGCCCCTTGCCTCTGAGAACAGCACCACTTTCAGGGTGAGGGGCCCACGAGAAGGCTCCACCAAGAGGAATGCTGTTCTCAGCGATGCCTCACAACCAGCAGCAGGAGTTTCAGGCACCATGTCTTGCGGATTGTCGATCCCAACACTAGTGTATCATGATACAGTGGTTGAGAACCACTGGTCTAAGGGTATGTCTACACTGTAATTAGGTATTTGCATTAGGCCCATGCTGGCTGGCTTTGGGTAATGGGCTGTTTAATCTGCTCCTAGGGAAATCTTGCATCATTGCTCATCTGCAGAATTCATGTCCCTTGGAGGCTTTTTTTCCCCATCTGCAGAAGATAAATTCTGCCAGAGAGGTGCTGCAGTTGCATCTTTTGCTCATGAGGGGCTGCTGTGATGTCAGAGCAGAGGCAGTTGGCTCACAGTCTGGATGTGGCTAGGAAAGGGACAGTAGTTGTCTTTCTCAGAGTGCTTCTGCCTGTGGGACCAGGTGAGGAGGCATATGGGGAAGCTGGGCGGCACAGACAGAGCGGATCACATAGGGTTGCCAGAATGGGGAATCACGGACTGAGTTTCCGAAGGGGTGGAGGGGGACAGACTAGAGATACAGGAACTAGAGGGATGACAACGTTGAGCCAGGGGCTGAATGAGAGTAGGGGTGTAGAGTCATATGGAGACAGGGGAAGGAGAGAGGAGTGACTAAATGGAGGGATTCACAGGCGTGAGGCAGATGGGCTGACTGACTGGGAGGGGCGTGGTGGTGGCTAAAGTCTGCATGGGGGAGGCTCCCCAATTCCCTATTAAATCCCATTCGCCCCACTGCACCCCCCAGTTTCATTTCTTGCTGCTTGCACCCACACCAAACAGCCTTCCAGACTGACTTCCAGGATCCTGCACCAGCAATTACTTTTCTCCTGCTCAGCTCCTTTCTGGCCCTCAGGGGTTAAACTATAATTTGGGGGGCCCTGGAATGCTCCTGTGCCAGTGGACGCCCCCCAGCGTGAGCCGGGCCAACCCAGCACTCACTGGAGGTGGTGCGGCTGGCAGGGGAGGCAGTAGGCCCCGGGTCTGGGTGGCGGCACAGCTGGGGCGGTGGCAGCAGGCCCCAAGCTGGGGGTGGGGTGTGGAAGGGGGAGGGGTTTGCGGTGGGGCTTGAGCCCCTCAGTTATGTCCCTGGCCCCCGCCCTCCAGAACATGATGGAACCCTGCTCCAGGGCCTGCTATTTTTAGGGGCCCAGCCTTCGGGCCCCTGAAAATAGAACGTGGAACCAGAACACTGCATTGCAGGGCCTGCTATTTTTAAACGGTGAGCCCTGGAAAGCAGCATTCCGGTGCCACATTCTATTTTTGGGGTGCTGAAACGCTGAATCCCTAAAAACAGTGGGCCCCTGAATGGCGTTCTGGGGCGTTCTGGCTTACTGTAAACCCTGCTTACCCCGACTCCACCAGCCTCTGCACTGCATCTGAGCAGCACAGGAAATATGCTTCTGTACTGTAGTTTAAATTAATTATAGCTCTGAGTTCTGTGTTAATGTGCTTAATAAGGAATCTTATTTGTCAAAATACATTTCCTGAATCTTTTTTTTGTTAGACATACTTAATGACAGGTATTTGGGAATAAATTACCTAAATAATTGAAACTGGTGTGATTTGGCCCCAGGCTCTGGGCTCTTCTCTCCTTGCTGGGTTTTGGAGCCAGACTGTCTACATCACAAATAAACAGCACTTGAGCCCTGTGAATCCAAGACTGCTGGTACAGGCTGGCCATGGGTTTTAAACTGGAGTGTAGCTCAGGCCTCAACCAATGAGTGGTTTAGGTCACCATGGTGACTAGTCTTAGTAGCCTGTCACCTAGCTCCATTGCAGAAAATGTAATAGAGGAGCACACTCTACTGACCAAAAGTAAAATTGCTGGTACCTAGCTGTGAGCCAGTTTTGTCTACCCTGATATAGAGGTACACTTAGGGACTAAATCAAGGGACTGTTCATGGTGACTCCTGGGGTCTGTATCCTAGCCATTTTGGGAATATGTCCTAAAAGTTGGACTTTGTGCTCTGCTTTTGTAGGACTATTTTTAGCCAAAATCTGGTAAAATGTAACCTGCAGAGGAGTCTAGAAGACTGTTCTCCTGCAGTGTGAGAAGTCTTTTTGCTGGTATAAGTGACGGTGTGCACAGGGCTGTGTCGGGAGAGTGTCTCACATCAATATAGCTATTGCCACTCATAGAAGTGGTCTTATGATGTTAACAGAACCGCTCTCTCCCATCAGCACAGAGCAGTTACATAAGCGATCTTACAGCAGTGGTGCTGCTGTACTCCTGTAATGTCACTCATATAAATGTGGCCTTAGTCTATTCTCATTGCAAGAAGAATTTTTGCAGTATGCTTATGAGACTAACACCGGGTTTGACAAAATTGGCTCCCAGCTAGGTGCCAGCAGTTTTATTTTTTGGTTGCCAGAGGGTGCTTTTCTGCTGTATTTCTGCAGCAGAGCTAGGAAGTAACTTGGCACCTGGATTTTGTCAAGCCCTTTGAATGTGAATTCAGATGGGAGAGGAGGAATGTTAAGTTGGAGGAGAGGAAGTGCTTTTAAGGTGAGAAATCCAAGGAAGGACAGAAGGAGATCCATGTAAGGAAGGTGGTAACAAATGTCTGGAAGGTAAAAATTAGCATTTAAGCATTAGGGAAGCTGAGAAATCTTTCTTGTTCTTGCAGTACACCACAGGCAGAACTGGGGTCAGAGTTCAGTTTTATTTGCAAGGAGACTGGGCTGGAAGCTTGATCTGGTCTGCAGCAGAACATGGATCGTAAAACAGCTTTAATCATGATTATTGCAGAGCTTAAAGCCTGATTCCCTTTGGCCAGTAGTTGCTCTGTTTGCAGCCCTTGCCGTTGACAAGGACAGGATATTGGTGTTTGGGAGCATACTGCTTCTGGATTCCCGCTTTTCCCCTCCAAGTCTCCCTTCCTGGCAGTTACCAGCCTTCACCAGCCTCTGCTTAGGAAGATCAGAGAACAGCATGCACTGAAGGGCTTTGGGGTGTAGCCCCATGTCTCAGTAGTTTACCAGGAGGGCAGGGAATCCCTTCGAGTGCTCTGTTCTCGAGCAGGCAAAGCTGCGTTGCTGCTTGGACTGTTGCATCTTTAGTGATACCAGCCTAACTGAAGAATTTCAAGAAGTTTGCAGATAAGGGCTGTTAACATAGCTTCTTCCATAGCCAGTGAGATTTGACTGTGTTCAAACATCCAAAGCAAACACCCTTCAAAATCCCTTTGATGTGTAGGTAACTAGTATTCAGAGCCACCTTTGGTCCATGTTTATCCTACACAAATGAGAGAGCTATGCAGGCTGTTGTTGTGGTTTGCAAAAACCTTCAGTGCTCACAAGTGGTAGAGGGGGTGGGTGAGTTCTGCTGTCACCTTAAACTTATAGCTATAAAAGTATTCTTAAAATGTGGGGTAATATGTGTCATAATGGCTCTGTCACGTTTTCAGGTGTCTATGGCAGTGAGGAGTGGGTTACGCAGATCCTCCCAAGCAAGTGCTACTAAATGATCTTTCAACCAACCTTCCATTTTGTTTGTGTGCATTATTTGCTTTTGGGATACCACCTCCTCCACCCCCATTTGCAAGCCTAGAACAATGGTTTTCAAACTTTTTTTTTCCTCAGGACTCAGTTGAAAAAAATAATTTATGCCTGCAACCCAACAATTACATCTTTGAGCAATGCATTCTAGGTTTTAGGTGGTGGCAGCAAGGTGCACTGTGCCCCAGTGTCTGAGGGTCTGGGACCCAACACTGAATCCCAACCCTACATTTGAAAACCACTGGTCTAGAAGTTAATATTGAGTCAGTTTTGTCAGGTGTCAGGCTGGTGCTCAGCGATCTTCAAAACCAGAACAAAGTGAGTTTTTAATCTACTGAACTCCAAGACCGGTAATGTGGACTGAAAAGGAGAAGATCCTATATGAGAATGTGCTTCATGTATGTGTAAAAACTAGGCACTTGTGCTCCCCTTGTGTGGGAAATCCCACCTCAAAAACTTGTGAAGTGGAATTTGGAGCCTCTCTTCGAAGAAGGGGCCGGCGTGGGGCAGTGGGTTAGCTGCAGACCATAAACGCCATAAGTTTGTAAAGCAGAATCCGACTGCACGGATCCCCAGCTTTAGCAAGGACTAGTCTCCTCCACCCCCACACTCTGCATCCTAGGGGTCTCCCACACAACAGCAAGGCTTCCTCTGCAACCATGCACTAATATGGCTCCCGTCAGCAGACTGCTGTCCACAGGAAGGAATTTACAGAGCAGGAAGCGTCGTCATATCCCACCATGATTTCCACTCAGGAACTTGGTGGGAGAGCAGACTGTACATAGGGTGGATCCCTGACACTTGAGCATGGGAAGCTGCTGCAGATGTGCTACTCCTGCCTCAGTGCTAAACCTGTCTGCAGGCGGAGAGGACAACAGAGTCTGAAGCTATGGCCATTCTTCTCTGCCCGCCCAGCATCCTAGCCCCATTATGCCTCTTGGCCTGCAGTTGTGTTTTAAGTGCCCAAATGGTGATGTGCTAGTTCTACCAGCAGGGAAGAAACTCTGGTGATACTAGATGGTGGCAGGAGTCCAATTGTGCTGCTCTAGGGACCATGGCATCCAGCTGAAAGAGGCATGGGGACACAGGTGCCTCACTCTGGCACCTCACTGACCACATAGATCTTGCTCTAAGGCAGATGGCTAGGTCTGCAACAGGCTGCTGCTCTAGAGCTGTTTCTGGGCCAGTATTAATGCCGTATCTTACACGGTACAAAGTCTTTGGCCTTGTCAATTGAAAACATCAGTGTTTTGGGGGAGAGATTATTTGGCAGAGTTGGCAGAGTTGCTTAATCTCCCCTGGCTCAAGGCCCTACCATGACCCCACAGATCCAAAATATGCCAGGAGTGATTCATTCCCTCTGAAGCTGCTGGGGCTGAATGGATCTGATTTGGGATGGGATGGGGCTTGGCAAGGAAAGGACTAAAAGCCATAAAAGTGCTGAGACCTGGCAAAGTTATTAGTTAAATGGGGCCATGGTTAATAATTGGCCACTGGCATAGATAATGTTTGAGAGTTCTGCTTGTCAGCATTATGGGAGTGTGCCCTCTTAAAAACTTTGATCCACCTAAGGATTGTTGTATTGGGGAAAACTGGTCTCCTGGAGAGAGTGGATTGGAAAACTGGCTCTAGGAAAGTAAGTATCCAGCACAGCATCCCTGGCTGTTAGTCTGGCTTCCTTTGGAAGGTATGTGGGAGTACGGCAAGCTCAAGATGTTTGTTTACTGTGCTCATTTAGACCATGATGCCAGTTCTCTGCTCGTCACTGACCATTCGTTAGCCAGTGCTGCTTTTGCCAGTTTGTAAAAGTGTCCTACTAGGATGTTCAAGCTGTCTTGCCCGCCTAAAATTCCCTTTCAAAAGGTAACATCCATTCCAGAGCCTTTAGTCTGTCATCTCCTCTCCCCCCTTCCCCCAATCCCTCCAAAGGAAAAGTATTGCTACCCTGATGAATTGACAGAGGTTAGTTTTTGAGGGAGGTGTTACTGACTCCATATGGGCAAAAATATCATAATGGTATCAGTATGTCAGATACACTGGATGACGGCACAGCTCCTGGATGAATGGATGGAAGCCATTTGCTTGTTGTACACTTCTTTTTTCCCCTGTCATCTTCTGTGCCCCTTTAATAAGGACACATGGCTGAGTCTGGTCTTGGTCTGTGATGAGCTCTGTTGGTCAGCAGGTGAGAAGAAGAGGGCCTTTGGAGAGGGGGGCTTTTGCTACTCAGGTCTTTGCCTTCTCCTGAAACCAGGATTGCACAGTCTAGATTTGATTAATAAGGAACCTTTTTGTGGTGTGCACTTGGCTGATGGGTGTGCACATGCTTGAGTGACTTCTGCAGAGAGGGGACTAAATTCTGCCTCTGCCATCTGGCAACGGATGCTATGAGGAATGACTCTGTGTTTCCATGACTGTAGTGTAACATGTTTTGGCTTTGAGATCGCTAGCTGGGTATGGAGCCCTATCAAGTGGAGGGAGAGGACTGCATTTTGAACTCTTCTGCAGCCTGGGAAAACAGTAATTTTCTAAAAATTTCTTGGAGGTAGTGCTTAATCATGAGGGGTTTTATGTTTTGAACCAGCAGACTAGAAGTAAAGAATCTATCTTGGGTTGTGACCAAAAATAGGTGTTGCACTAACAGCGTGATGCGGCTTGAAGGTCTCAATCCAGTTCCTTATGCTTCTTAGTCCTTGGAATAGAAACTCCAAATTCCAACTAGTACTGTATGTCTTGGCATCATCAGTAGAGAGGCCAAGGGTTGAATGATTACCATGTGTGCTCAGGTACATATGTGTAGGTTAGCCCTGTGTACCCAAACTGTCCCCTCCAAATGAAATTTGGGGACAGTGGGAGAAGAGAGTAGTAAAATGAGATGGTCTTGATCGGTGCTGTTAGGCACATGAGCACTTTTGAGAGTCTTCCTCTCAGCAACCTTTCACTTGGGTGCTTTTGACAATGTTATGACCAGGAGGCTGCCTGACAGATACAGGGGATTCCAGACACCCCAAGGAGAGAGCAGCTAGTTTGAACCTCAAAGAATTGTCAGTTGAATCAACTGACTATATAGACAATGTTGTTGTATGGTAAAAGCATGCTAAGTAAGAACTTCGATGAAAGTCTGTAATGTTCTAAACTTAATAATCATTGCGATGTGTGCAGGCTACGGTTATGAATTCATGTATTTGTGTGGATTGAAAACAATGCTCAAAAGACTTTGGCTCTGCCTCAATGATCAGACTCGGACAGCAAGTCAGGTGTTTACACAAAACCGGATTCAGGGACTGATCCATTGTAGAACCTCGGAACAGACCAGGCTGGGCCATTAAAGTTAATGGAAAGACATTGAGACAACTGGAGTTTTTCCCATTCTGAATCTATTGTGACTGAAGAAACAAAAAATATTGCAAATCCTTTCAAAGTGGTAGGGATTTGAAGTGAAAGGCACCTGGAAACAGGGGGAACAGCAGCCCTCAGACAGAAGCTGGCTTCTTGCTAAATTTAGGGGGTATGCTGGGGAACCTATTAAGAAAATGGAATTTCTCTCACGTGGAAGTGTCAAGTCCGAATTTGGGTCTTTGTTTATTTTCTGGGTAACTTGTATATGTTTGCTGTCTCTTGTTGTTTCATCTTTCAATCAGTGGTTTTCCTATTAGTCTTTTACTGGTTTTTATTGCAAGCCGGTCTCTGTTGTGTAAACTGTAGAGTGTGCATGGCAAAGTAAACTGAAAACTGGTGGCGCAGCTGGTTTCACGCCTTCTGGTGAGGATTGAACCATAGGGGAACAGTGAGAGTATCTGATAACATAAAAACTCAGAGTGGGTGGATTTGGGGAAAATTAAACTTGGAAGAGCTGTAGATAGTCACTCTTCCAGGAGTAATAGGGCAGGTGAAAGCTGGGGGAGACCTTATGCTTATGGGCAATCTCCTGGTATCAGAAATCTGAACCATAGCAGTGTAGCATTAAGGCACCCCAAGGTTAGGGGGCAGGTGGTGACAGAACCCATTACTGGCCTGGGTGATCCCGCACAGAGGTGTAGTCAGTGCAGAAGTTGTACCCCAATATCTTGTGTGAAACACTTACTCAACAGAAATTAACAGATAAAGTGAAAGAACAAGTGGGTGGTTTATTATTTTCCTTTGTTTCTTTTGAATTATAGGGAAATACAAAAAGAAAAGGAAACAATGAGCCAGATAGTCTTTTGGTGCTATGCTAAAAGTCAGGTTGGGAGCTTAATATGTTTACCCCATAAGGGGAAATTCCAAGGATAGCTAGAAATGTGTTTAAACCATCTAGACCAGTATCTGCAAACAAGGAACTGAGTGGTTTTCTAATACTTAATTCAGAAGGACTGTAGACTCTTGTAAAATGCTGTTAGTGTAGTGTAGATTCTCAGCCTTTTTAAATTGACTTTCAGGTGCTTCCTGTGTCCAGTGCCAGTGATGCACATGCTGCCAACCAATCCTATAGTAACTAAAAGTAAATGTTTATTATACAAGGAAAGAAACAAAGTGTAAGAGAACTGTCAAAGGTCAGCTGTAGATGAATACGTCCACAGGTAGGCAATGGCTGTAGGCTAAGAAGACTGAAAGGCAAGATGGAAGTTTGTGCAGCTGCCTTTTTATGCCCCTTGTAGGGCTAGCCCAAGGGGCTGTGGTGCCCCAAGCCAGCTTTTGCACCCTCTGGGCAGTGGGGGGGGGACCTGGCCTCTGCTCTGGACCAGCTTGTCCTGCCTGCAGAGCACAGAACAGCTGGCTTGGGGTGGAGCAGGCCAGCCCAGAGGCTAGGCTCTGCTCTCCCGTCTCTCCCTTGGGCCAGCTGTTCTACCATAGGGGCAGGGAGGGCCAGCCCAGGGGCAGGCGAGAGAGTTGAGTCCTCCCCAGGGGCGGAGTGGCTGGCTTTGTGTGGCACAGGGGCACGGGCTCTGGGTTCTGGGCTGGCTTGCTCACTAGCACTGTGGTGCCCCTAAGCCTGTGGTGCCCTGAGCCAGTGCCACAGTGGCTCATGGCAAGAGCTGACCCTGGTCCCTTGGCCTTTTCTATGCTGCCCATGGAAATTTACAGGAGTAAGATGGAATCTAGAGTTACATGAGCAAGTCTGGGTGACTCGTCAGGTCTGTCCCTGGGTCCACTGCACCTGAGAGTTTTTTTTAATGGGCCATTAAGCTAGCTATGGCTGCAGTCATCCAGTCTGGGATGTGGCCCAGTAACAGCACAGGTTAAAATGCAGATGTTCACATACTTATAACTTCCTGTACACATGACACACAAACAGTATCCTTATCCTTGGCCAATTATAACCTTTCTATCGGCACCTGATATGCTATATCTCATGGATTATTGTACCTTTGAAATATTGATATTCAGTAATACCAAAGGGTCCCCGTAATCCAGCCAGCACTGCACTTTCCCTCGTAGGCCAATGGAAGCACCTCTGCTGAGCACATGCCCTTCCAAGTCAGGGGGAGCACTGTGGACATCAGCCCCCAGAGCAATTAACATAGTGGGTGGAAGCTGACCTTTGTTGGGTCATTTTATCTCTGTAGTGTAGGTAAGGCCTGAGGAATGCATTGACTGAATTTTAACTTAATTTGGGTGCCCCTTAAGATCATTTTGTACAGTGTGATGGGAAGTATGATGGGAGTAAGTGCTTAATAAGGGGTCATAGTTCTGGTTTATATTCAGTCAGTTAAATCCAGAAAAAATGGAAACATTGTAAGCAGGACAAAAATGCTGGTGGAAACTGCCATAGGTTGAATGTGCAAAAGTATACAGGAGTATCTTTATAGAGACCAAGTTAGACATTCGTCTCCTGACCTCAGGAGCCTTTCCTCAGGGTGAGTGAGGGCATCTGGCCTACATGATAACCTGTCGGACAGTGAGCTTAATGCAGGTTTGACTTGAATAGCAATTGAAGGATATTCAAGACCAAACCAATAGCTGTGCTGAAAGTAGAGCCTTCCCACCCTTCCCTGCATTAGCTCCTCTGTAAAAGCTTAAACAGGGATTCTCAAATTCCCCCAGTGCGACTTGGCTCTGATATATGAACAGCCATTCTGAGTCAGACCATTGATGTTTCTAACCCAGGATCATGTCTTCTGCTGGAGTTTTCAGAGGGAAAGGGCAAAACAAGGCAATTATTGAATCATCCATTCTCTGTTGTCCAGCCCAGCTTTTGGCAGTCCAAGGTTTGAGGATGCCCAGAGCATGGGGTTGCATCTCTGCCACTGTGGCTAACATCCAGGGATGGACCTGCCTTCCTCATGGAATGTCTCATGTTTGCACTCGCATTCCCATGCTCGGTTACACAACTGCAGGTTGAGTAGGTAATTGAGTAATGTCAAGAGAACTCTGTGCTGATCATTGCCTCTTCCTGGCTGTTCTGTCATCCTCCACTGATGACAGGAAGGGAGACGGTAATGTGTGATTGGCCAGCTCCCCCCACTTGACCAGGGAGTGCTCTGTGGCTTTGATACGAATGATGCAGAGAGAAGCGCAAAGACTAGAGGCTTTGAGTCCTCTCACCCCATAACAGAATTACTAGCTGTAGTGAACCATGACCCAACTGGTAAAGGTGGAGTGGGGCTGAAAGTCCAAAGAATCATTTGTAGTCCGAGGACCATTGCTGGAATGGGTTACACATTTGCATGTTGAGTTGTGTTTCAGGAAGTCTGAAGCTGTGGCCAAAGTAGCTTTCAGGGAATCCTACCTGACTTCAAGGGCAGCTCTATGTTGGGCACTTCTGCTAATCTAGCTGTGTCAGGTCTGAGTGTGAAGAGGGGGATCTCTGACCCACAGAAGACCCTTGTCTAGAAAGATGCAGAACTGCACTTTTACCGGTATGGTTGTTTCATTCATGCAGGATGGATTGACTGCAACTGTACAGAGTGCTGATAGACAAGCTTGCCAGTTAGGTCCAAAAGGGGCAGCCGTGTTGGTCTAATTCAACAAAACAAGCAAGGAGTCCTGTGGCACTTAAAGAGTAAGAAATTTATTTCATCAGTACTTGGATGGATTTCAGTGGTAATAATCAATGGTGTGTAAGTGTGAGATCTCAACAGTCCCAAATAAACACCGTATTAGTGACCATACTGAAGAACTGCCAGGCTTTGACCTGTGATGGAAAGAAAGGTGCACGCTTAACCATATGAGAACACCACATGGAAGATGTGCCCAGAAACTCTTCCAATGGCAAATGAGAAGCAGCCTGAGCTGTGGTTGTGAACCCATGCCTCAAACCATGAACACAGATGCTCCTCCTGCCCTAAGTGTGTGTTTAAGAGTAGCATCACTGGCATTCCTGGTGCAATGAACTGGATTTCAGGCCTGGACATTGACCTGTAAATGGATTGTTGCAGATCAGACCAATGGCATGTGAAGAAGAATGGCAAGTACCTTTTCAAGCTTTGACCATTGATGACAGCTATCAGAACAGCGCAAGAGGTGAACGTGGGAAAACAAGCTGTAGAAAAGACGTACCCAACTCTGGGCTTTACCACAGAACTGTGGCCGTGGCAACCATGAGTAGCTCACCAATGCTCCTGGTGCCCAAGCAAGACAAGGGGGAGCAGGATCCCATGGCATGGTCATGTCCACAGCTGAGCTGCTCTAACTCAGCACAAGAGGTGTGCTGACAGTCGGTGCTCAAATAGCAATTGGTACTGCCCAAGACACAGCAAAAGTTCTTTCTACCCTGGACAATATCTGCTTTCCTCTGACAGGAAGCAGAGACAAATCTGTTAGTCTTAAAGTGCCACATGACTCCTTGTTTTTTGGTTGGTTGGTTGGGTTTTTTTTTTGTTTGCTGGACTTGAAACTATTGACATGGAAGCAGGGCCATAATTACAGCAGGACGAGTGTGGCTTTGCCTGTTGCATGCTGGAGTGGCTTCATTGAGCCTCTCCATTAAAGGGTGTGTTCCTAGCTGCTCGCTCCAGGTGCCAGCCATTGTAAGGGGTACCAAATTGTTTAGTTATGGCTTTGCGTGGAAGCATGAAAAGCTAGAGAGCCAATCAGATACTGCTAAAAGTCAAAGTGCAGTACCAGAGAGCAGAAACAAAACGAGGGAGGGAGAGCCCCCAATGAGCTAGCCAGCCTGTTGTGGCCTCCCTCTCTTTTGCTCTTCACACCATCATGCAGATGCCCTTTCTCCTGGGTGCTCAGTGTTGCTGTTCTAGCAAGGCTCGCCCATCATCTCCTCTTGCAGGAATCCTGTGGGAGCAGAACAGCCTGCATCCTTCCATCCTGGTGTTCTGCATTTACAGCATGGGACAGAGCACAGCAGAAATGCAGTTGTTAGAATCTCATCAGGACCAAAATCTGTTATAAGTGTCCTTTGCATGCTCAGAGGCCATCCTGAAGGATCTTCTGAAGATGCCTCCTGGTGCCTGGGATCAGCTCCCTTTGGGAGCCCATGGAATTGAAAGCAGGTGTTAATGTTTTGCTGAAGGCATTTTTACATGGCTTGTTTAGGCTGTACAGTGCCTAGAGTATTCTTGTGGGGCACCTTAGCTATTAAAATCTCTTTTAAAAACTACCTGTGGTGGCAGAATTAACTGCTTATTACCATCTTCACTTGCATTTCCCATCCCATCCCACCCCACCCCCCCCCCTGCAAACATGGGAGAGTCATACTTCTGTAGGGAAATGGCCTCTGATTGGAAGGATGCTGAATGGCCCTTAAAACCTTCTATCTCATCACACCTGTTTCTCTGACCTTTCTGCAAATGCCCAAGGCAGATGATGAAATAAGCCCCAATTTAATCATGCCCTAGCTGCTCATTGCATTAAAAAGGTTTGCTCTATAGCAGAGACAACTTTTAGAAGCAACCTATTCCTAATTTAACTATCTCTGTGGCAGCCTAATGATCCCTTTGGCAAGTGGTGGGGACTCTTGCGTAAATAGATCTTATCATGTTTTCCCCTGTGCCTCACCTGCCAAGACAAAGCACTGCACATGAATGAGGGTTGAGTAATATGGCAGTTGCTGTAGCCAAGTATTAACTCTAGCCTTGCTGCTGAGCAGTCCCTCCTGGCATGGCTGCTCTGTGCTCACTGCATATTTTGGGATCCATTCTTCTCAAAGTCCTGGAATCTAGGTAAGTACTTCCAACTCCAGCCTTGTGATGGGACACATGATAGCCTTTGGGAAACATTCTCTTATTAAATATGTTTGTAGTCTAGAGAATGGTTTCTAAATCTGGGAGTCGGGACCCAAAATTGAGTTGCCAGAATGTTTCAAAAGGTGGCTTGACAGCTTCTGTTCCCTGGGGCTTGCTGAGCTCACCTCTATGCTCCAGGCCTGGCAACCTCTGGGGTCCCAGGGCTGCTCAGGTTTGATCCAGCCATCCTGATGCTGAGAGTCTGGGAAGGGCAAATCTGGGTGAGTGGCACTGGAACCCCATGAGCCAGATCACAACTCTCTCACCAAGATAATAAAGAATCAGGCTGCAGTGTGTGGGGAGGAGGGTGCCGTCCCTGAGTGATGCTACAGCTCCAGAAGTTGCAACACCTGGAGTGGAGAGCCCAGACCAGCCAGCCATGCAGTGTTGGGGTTACCACTGTGGGGTGAGTGCTGGGCAGGACCCCTCTCCTGGGGTGAGAGTGAGGGGGCAAGACCTGCCCAAAACAACCTTAGGGGCTGCATCTCTAGATTATTTACTGGGTTGTGGCAGGCTGTTAAGATTTACAAATGGGACCTAACCTGAAAATGATTGAGTACCCCCATGCTAGAAACTTGATAATGCTTATGTGGACTGGGAAGGAGTGTGTGTCACTGCGCTCTGCTGGATGGAAGCAGACCTCATCTGTGCCCAAGATACTGTTCATGGAGATTCTCCTTTAGCTTGAGTGGTGGGGTTTGTGCGTCTGGAGCAGCAGGATCTGGTTTCTCTCCTAGTTTTTACATAGCATAGGGGGTGGAATTGGGAAGAAAAAGTCACCCTGGACTCCTCCAGCCCTGCAGGAGGGGACAGGGGCTTAGAGGGAAAGAGTAAAAATGGCTGTATATATGTACACATAGAGAGACATGAGGGGGTTGGGGGGCCCAATAGGAGCAGTGAACCATGGAGAGGAGATGGGGTGTGGTGTATGGAATGAATGAGGAAGGAGAGGATATAAAGCAATAGCGAAATGAGGTTGGTGATAAACACAGAGGAGGAGGATGTGACAGAATGTAACCCTGTGTCCACACCCTGCACACCAATGTAATAACCTTTGCCCATAGAACGCCTTGTGAGAGGTCGTCTGAAAACTCAGCATCTGCCGGTCATGTATGTATATGACGACACTGCATGTGAAGCTCTATTCCACACTTGTTCGGTCTCCACTGGAGTCCTGTGTTCACTTTGGTACCTGCTGTGTAGAAGGGGTCTACAGAAACTGGAACGGATCCAGAGGCGAGTGAGCAAGATGATCAAAGGGATGGAATGTAAGCTGTGGGAGCGAAGGCTGGAGGAACTGGCTGTGTTTTAGCTTGTTTTTCCAAACAAGGAGTCCTGTGGCACTTTTAAAATTGCCACAGAACTCCTTGGTTGTTTTGCTGAACTAGACTAACATGGTAGCCCCTTTGGAACTTGTCAACATAGTTTGAAAAAGAGGAGGTTGGGCCCGGGGGGCATGATAGTGGTCTTCAAGTACTTGAAGAGTTGCCATAAGAAAGAGAAGAGTTGTTCAGTCTTGCCGCAGGGGCAAGAGGCAATGGGTACAAACTGTAGTTCAGCAGATTTAGATCAAATCTCAGGAAAAACTTCTTAACTGTAAGAACAGAAGGACAATAGAACTTACTGTATCTGCCATCCACTGTTACACTCTGCTTTCTTGCTGTACTGTGGAAACTTCTTGTAAATAAACTTCATGAATAAAGCTTGGTGTCGTACAGTTCTGTGGCGTTGACATTTTAGGAAGTTAATATCCTCAATTCTCTATTTCATCTGCTCTGGTTGAAAGTTCAGGGTTATCCCTGGGGAATCTCAGGCTGGAAGATTCAGACTGTGTCCATTTGTGAGGGAAGTAGATCAATTGAGCTCTGCTGACTGGCTGAGTTCTTTGTGTGTTATGAAAATAAACTCCGTGAAGGAATGTGATCCTAATCATGTTAGAAGGAAGAGCGCTGGCCTCCCCTCCACTGGTAGGAATTGTGCAAATCTCTCCTGAAAGCCCAGCTGCAGCTTTGTCTCTGGGGCAAAGAAGCAGATGGTGGATGCACCAGATGTAGACTTCTGTACCATCTAGTTCTCCCTGGCCTTTGATAAGCAACACATTAAAGCCTAACCAGCACTGTTGCGAGTGCTCTCACTTCCTTATTAAAACTGTACAGCTCCGGGAAAAGCAGGCGGACCAGCACTGAAACCAAGCCCATGTTCTAACCAGGCCATTGTTTGATGTGCACTGAAGCAGAAGGAGAAAGGTGGTGGTGTCCTGCCATGGAACCTGCACATGGTTGTATGAAGAGGACACAGCCCTGGCTGCCAGGAGGCATGAATGGGGGTAAAGAGAGAAGAAAGCGGGAGATGGAGAGGAGGAAGAGAACAAGTTAGGAAAATGGAGGAAAGAGAACAAGGGCAGTAGCAGAGACCCTAAAAAGGGGGGATTCCCCCAACTGTGTTAAATGTTCAGAAACAACAAAAAAGCCATCTTGTTACATAGGTTGCCTAGTGACACCTTGGGGGGGGATCTACCAGCCCTGCCCAGTGATCCAGCAGCCAGTGAGGGAGTGTGAAGTCCCACCTCCCACCCATGGACTATATTTAAAAATGGAAATGGACCCATGGGTTGGACATCTGTGTACTGGAACCAACCTTAATAGTCCACCCAAACTTTCCCCCCATGTATGGGCTGGGGATCTGCTCCATGTCTCTCCAGAGACTGATCCTTGTAACCTCTGGGTTTGGCACGAGGTCTCAGGGGTTTGACTGACCATGAGCTAATGAACAATGCCAGGGGCTGGCCCAGGTCAGCCTGGGACTGTGACAGGCCGCCCTGGCACTGTGCGGTGTGGAAATGGCAGTTCTCTTGGGCCTCTAGTGGCTTCAGCCAGGTCTTGCACTGATGCTGTTAAAACCAGAAGCCCCCAATTCTGGTCTGTGGATATCCTTGATGGGCTAGATGGACCTGGTCTCCTGCCATTCCATTGCTGGCTTCCACCACCCATTTCAAATCACATCCAACCCACTTGTCCTCCCTTCACTGCTCCATTGTGGCTGCAGTCCTGTTCTGCTCTTCTTTCACTCCCGCCTAGCTGCCTCTGGCTTCTCCCAGCTGAAGAGGCACCAGAGTTTCTGCCAACTCCTTTGAAATGCCAGATACCCGCTATCCCTTATACTTTCCGAGGATGAGACTAGCTAGACAGTTGGGCCCAGGGTGAGTGTCCCTTGCTGAGCTGGAAATGTAACAATTGGGGCTTTCAAAACCCAACTCTTCACATGTCAGTTCCCCCTTCCTTGCCTGAGCTACCACTGGTGTTCTCAGGTCTGTGTTGCATGTACTTAGGGCAGGTGATCCCTCTAGGGATGGTTTAGCTGGGGTTGATCTAGCTTTGAGCTGGGGGTGGACTAGATACCTCCTGAGGTTTCTTCCAACTCTCATCTAGGATTCTAGCGGCTAGGACACTGGGCTGGAACTTGAGGTGCAGGCTGAGTTTCCCAGCTAAGCCACCGACTTCCTGCATGGCTGTGGGAATGTCACTTAATGACTCTGCTCCCCATCTGTGAAATGGGACTAACACATCCCTGACTCTGTGATGTGAGGCTAAAGATGCTGACGATTGAGGTGCTCAGTTCATCTGGTGATGGTTACACGGGGAGTGTCTCTGTTGTAACTAGGAGCTAACCCCAGCCCAAATCTACAGACTCGTGCTAGCATGCTAGAAACAGCAGTGTGGACATTGTAGCTATGGCAGAAGCTCAGACTCAGGAAGTTGAGGGTTTGCCCAATCTGCTACTTGAGCCACATTGTCCGTGCCTGTGTGTTTGGTGCACTGGCTTGAACCCTGCTTGTGCAGGTCTGTCTGCCCAGCTGCAGCATCACCATGCCTGTAGGTACTGAGATGAATATTCATGTGTACCCAAGGCTGAGTGTATACAGTGCACATCCTTGATTTGTGACTGACCCTATCTTTGGGTTGCTGAACCTCCACAGACAAGCTCAGAGGGGGAGGCACAGTCTTAAAGGATGGTCTGATGGACGTGTGTAGAGCGTGTTCTGCCAACACTGTTAAGGCATGATCCCCACATTATTCTGGATATTTCAGGTTTGCCTGTACAGTACATAGCACAGTGGGCTTTGCTGGGGACATCTAGAAGCACCTGCAATGCAAAGAGAACATGCCTGCTGCTTTTGAGTGTTCCTGCAACAGTCTTTGGGTTTGGTGATGCCCAGGAGGCAGGCATTCTGGAGAGGAAGCAGTTAAAGCTGGCAAGGGTGTCAGGAAATGGAATAAACCAGAGGCAGCACTTTGGTCTCATGATGACTGGCTGAGACCATTCACGGCAGACCACAGGGAGAGTGAGTGAACTGTATAGCAGTGTCTCCTGACTTCTTCAGCCCCCTCCCATCTGGGGCCTTGAGAGCCGGTCTTTGGAAAGTACTGAGCTCCGGGGTAAGTGACAGGAATACTGGGGATCACTGGCTACCGTAAGTAGGCTTCTGCTAATGGCCCTGTACTATCGTTTTTTACCTCACACAGCACTGGAAGGCATGTGGCTTGGGAACGGCACAGAACCAGTGTCTCTTGTGCTTGTGATTTGTGGACTGTTTAGTTTCCCTTCTGTTGCATTGCTTTACAGGCTTGCATCAGCTTTATACCCTGAAACTTTCCCTACTTGCTCCAGGGGCCATGGGGATTAGCTGGCTGTAGTTATTAAACTTCTAAATTCTGTCCTTGCTCCTCAGTCACCCTGTTGGGAGACCCATGCGCCACATCGTAGTCCCCTAAATCAGGAACATACCCCTCCTGTTTTGCAAGATGGCACCCTCTGGGGGCTGATACGGTAACTGTCCCCATTCCCAACGTGGCTAATTGTATTTTCATTAAACCTCTGACAAACGAGCTGTCTTCCGGGTGTAGAGTAAATAACCAGCGGACAATAGAAATCTGATAGATATTTCGCAAGGGGCCATTCTTCTGGGTGGTAGACATTGTTCCCTCTAATTACTTGTGGACTGTGTGCACAAACAGTTTTTTTGTGTAAGCAAAAACATTTCTTTGTGAGCACCAATATTAGCACTATTGAATTTTTTTGTGCTACTTTATTTTGTCAAGGGTGCAGGTTTCATGACCTGTGTGCACGCGCGCATGTGCACAGCTTAGAGGGAACAGTGTCACTAGTAGCAGCTATGGAAATGGTTGGCTTTTATTCTTAATAGCTGGTTTGTAAAGAGCTACAGAGCTCTTCTATGTGTGGCATGTTTAAGTGCTGGGGGAGTAGATTGGTTTTTGGCCCTGGCCCTTGGTTACTTCTCTGATGGTGTTAACCCCAAAGGGTGCTCAGGGAACTGGAGTCCACTGATATGCCTGGATTGGCAGCAGGCTCCAGTTGCCCCCAGGAGTGCTAGGGTTTTTCTGTGCTGCAGTTGGAGCACATGCAGATGAACCCAGTCTAGCTCTGGTACCAATCAGGCAAAGCCCCAGCAGCACAGACATGGGTGTGGGCTGGAGAGGCCTGCCAGGGACCCTCAGATCTGCCTGTGTGGCTTGCCTGGGCTGAAGGCCTTGCTACTAGGGCTTCACTGCATTGGTCCTCTGCTAGGTGGGATATGTCTACAGGGGAGCAGTCACACCACCAGTTACATGTGGACAGACCCTTAAACTAGGCTGAACGGTGCTTCCTCTCCAGCATTTGTCTGGATCCTCCCCAGGTCTAAACCTGTGATGCCCAACAGTGTCTCTCTGGGATGGTCGAAGGCCTGGCTGCCACTGGAGAGCTTAGCCAGAGATGCCTGGCTGTGTCCATGGGAGAGCCACATGAGCAGAGCCCTGCAAATCCACCGATATCTGCCTTGTGTCCACATCCACAGATACAACACGGATATCTGCGGACCATTTCTTGTGGATGCAGATCGGATATGGATCCACATATTTTTACCTGCACAGAGCTAGAGCCCTGCAAATATGCGGATATCCACGGATATCCATATTATGTCCGCATCCACAGATACAACAAGGATATCCGCGGACCGTTTCTTGCAGATGCAGGTTGAATACGGATCCACTTATTTGTATCAGTGCAGGGCTCTACGCATGAGATTGAGGAGGCAACATGCTATGTAAAGGACAAACCACCTTGTTTTTCTTAGCTGGCCCTTGCCGCTCCCTGGGGAAGCAGAAAGCATTGGGATCCCTGCAGCACGGGTGCTGCTGGCAGGGAGTCTAGGGGTGGCCTCTCTGCCTTCAGACACTCTCTATTGTTCCCAGTCAGACTCCACTGCCATTGTCCCTTTTATTCAAATTGCACAATTGCCACTTCTTCTAGCCCCCTGGCTTTGACTGCCCAGTGGCTCAACAGAGGAGTGACCCCTCGTTCCCTAGCATCAGTCTGCTCACAGCTGGTTGAGTCAGTGGATGGGAACAGATGTGGGGTGTCTGGGCCAAAGGGACGGAGGCAATTGATGTCTGGAGTTGGGATTAGAGCCTAGGGTCTGGTTTCTAGCTCACAGTCCTGTATGCAAGTCAGGTCTCTCAACTTCTTTCAATGCCTTGTTGGGCCTCAAAACAGAGGCAACAGCCCCAGATCTAACCTTCAATGTGAAGGGGAGATGAAATGAGATGTTGAGGAATTTTACCCCTCAACCTAGTCTGCCCATTCCCATTTTTCTTCCTTACTGAGTAGGTTACTATTGAGGATGCAGGTAAAGCTGTGTGTATATGTGTTAGAAGTGCTTTGTAGACAGGTGAACCTGTCCAGCTCTCAATAGTCGCTGTGGAATTTTCTCTGCTTCCCTGATTGTATTGCCAAGTGGTAGCAATGGAGAGCAGAGCCTCCCATTCAGACTAAAATACCTGGCTCCTGGCTGTGAGCTGAGACTGACTATTTAAAGCTTTCCTAGTGTCTTGCCGCATTTATAGACTGGCTTCATAAAAGCTTTGCATGTTGCCAGGTTCCAAACAGGCAGCCATGTTAGTCTAGTTCAGTAAAACAAACAAGGAATCCTGTAAAAGCTCATGCAATAAATAAATTTGTTAGTTTTTAAATGCCATAGGACTCCTTTTTTGTTTTTTGGTAAAAGCTGTGCCCCTTTCAGGAGCTGCAGCTTCTCTCCAGACAGCTGGTTTGTTGTTCCCGGTTGCTCTTGCTGGCTTGAGGCTTGTTGGCTGCAGAACCCCAAACCCACTAAGTTACTAGAGCTTCTGCCCCGAACCATCTGTGGCCACCCTGAGAGGGGATGTCATTGATTGTAACTTCGGTCATTTAGTTGCAGCTAGACTGACTTATTTCCTGATCTCCAGGTGGGTGACTTCTTTTTAAATGATTTTTCCATGTATTGCTTTCATTTGCACAATGGTTTGAGCTGTCATCTTAACTTACATCATTACCTTGTATAAGAGCTCATAAAATGGCTTACTACAATGTGGCAAATACTCTGTGGGGATCTTAGAAGTGTGTGGAGTGGAATGGGAAAAGCATTGGGCCTTGTTCTGTGAGCAGGTAGGTGTGGGGGCTTTGTATGAACATCATCAAGGAAGGTTTTAACCAATTCAGACCTGAAAAAACAAAATTAATCCCTTGCCCCCAAATAGCACAACAGACCCTAAACCTACCTCTTCACTCAAGTGCTTCACTGTCATTTTGTTAAAGTGCTTTTTCTGTTTGTGGGAAATATGCATGTCAATCCCACCACTGACATCCCCTGCAGCTCTGAGCCCCCAGCAACCAAAATAAAAGAGTAAATTATTAAAATCTCTTTTAAAAACAAAATCCCTCCCCCCTGCCGAGTTATTACCTGAAAAGGTAAAAGAAGAGAGACTCCATGGAGTCTGCCAGGGGCTTGACTATTGCTATTTACTTTACAGGTGTTTGGATGCTTGGTTGATGGGTGGCAGCTTAAAACCCTAAGATGGATAGCTGTTTAATTTGGACACTGATGCATCTGGGAAAAAGCCATTAAAGACATCACTGGGGGAATGAAAAAAGTTTTCTGTCGTTTCTCCTCCGTTATCCTACTGTGGGACTGGAGGGAGGCAAAATGCACTAAATCCTCAAACTCTGCGTTTATAATCTATCTTAAACTTGACTTTGCTCCAGCCTGCATCAGTTTCTGGTGTGCTCATTTCATCTTCTCTTCCTCCTCTTCCCAACCAACAAAACACATCCTGAACATGGTTGTTCCCACGTTAAGTACCTTTCTCCATCTCATCTGCATGCCACACTCACCTTCCATCTGTCTCCTTTAGCTTGTGGCTTTTGGAGGGTTGGTGTGGTTTTCTTTTAGCTGCTTTTTAAAATTGGATCACTTTGTTGTGAGAAGAATTCTGGCTGACCATAAAGGATCCTCCCAGAGCACGGTCTGGTGTAATCAGCACGACTATGTAGCACATCTCTCCAAAGGGTGAAGCACTGGAAGAGCCTTCATGACTGGTTCTAAGTGACTGAGCCAAGGCCAAAAAGCAAATTGGTGGCAGAGCTAGGAAGAGCACCCAGGTCTCCAAGCTCCCTGTCCGTTTGCTGCTCCATGCCTCTGCCCAAGGCCCAGGGTTTCTCTGCAGTGCGCATGCAGCTCGTCTCTCTTGCCTTCCTTAATTTAAGGGGCTGGTTAGTTGTTTGACCCTTTGCTTGGGCAGGAGGGATCTGAGACTTGGGGTTGTATATATGTGTGTCAGTGGGCGTTTCCTCCACCAGTCTTTGGCTTTGAATCTCTGCAGTGTCAATGGGTGTATGTGCATAGACAAGGCCACAGGCACTTCTGATGCCTTGAACAAATATCCCAAACCTGCCTGTAACATGCTGAGGACACATCAAGTTCCAAAGGGGCAGCCATGTTAGTATAGTAAAGCAAAAAAAGCAAGGAGTCGTGTGGCACTTAAAGACTAACAAATCTATTTATTGAATGGTCTTTCATGGGAGAATATCCCACTTCGTCAGACGCTTTGAAGAGGGAGAACTTACAGAAATGGATAAAAATAAATGCAGGGGAGTGTAAAACATGGGGTTGGGTCATACTGCAACAGCAAATCAGAGCATTTGTAAGGATTCAAATTCTAGGAAACAGCACATGGAGGGAGGTTGAAGTCAAATTACCTGTTATAACGTAAAAAGAATCCATAGTCAAAATTCAGCCCTGCTTTCACACAATTTAATTTACTTATTATTAGTTTGATTTCGGCTGTTTCTCTTTGAAGTCTCGATGTCCCATTGATTTTCTTGAGGACACATCAGTGGCTTTCTTGCTATTTGCACTCACCCTGAATATTCCATTCATTCACTTAGGTTCATATAATGCTTGTGTGGTCTCCCTGCTCTTCCTGCCAAATCCTTGGGTTTGAACAATAACCCCAGGCAGGTGCATGGAAAAGAGGGATTTTTTTCCCTCCCCCCACTAGTAGATCACATTAGTTGTATCCTAGCTTTTATGGGTGTTATGGGTATAAGTTGTCCACTCTTCTAAGACTCATCTTCTCTGTATCTCTCTCCATCTCCGCTGAGCCCTTAATCCTTTTTCCTCTGCAGAGCATTTTAAGATCCCCTCCTGTGACAATCTTCCCCTGGGGAGGGGGAGAAGCCATTAGCACCTTTAACTGTTTATTTGCTTTGCCCTTATTTAAAGTGATTGTCCAGATGCACTTGATTTGCAGTAACTAGATTAAATGGGTTTATGTTTGCAATGTGTATTTGTTTTTTCTGTCTTGTGATGTCTAAAATAATTAGAGGGAAGAAGTGAAGAACTAAAGGTCACAGAAATGAGACAGAATTGCCTGGGGCTGCTCTTAGACCTTTCCATCAGCAGTAACTCTTGTCCCAGACTAATATGATTTTTTTGGACAGACCTGTTCCCAGTAAAATGGGTGCCTGCCAATTAGGAGGACTATCAACAATCTGCTCTTTTGACAGATTAAATTAAGATGGGGCTTGGGAGCACTTAGATTCTGAAGCATCAAAAGTCACCTTTTGCCTGTTCAATGTCTGGAGTTTTGAGAAGATTTTCATTTAATAGATTGAAAGTGAGTCGTTCTTTCTGACTGCCATGTTTTCCCAATTAGATTGTAGGCTCTTCAGGGTAGAGCTTAAGATGTTAAGGAAATTAAACTAATGGGAACACACCTCTTTGGTTTGCTTTGTGCTCTGTGTAGTGATGGTGTGTCCCACACTGAGCTGTATTTCGAGGACAGCAGTTCTTGAAGTGTGACTGGGTTGGTCTGGAGGCACGGGAGACCTGACTTCTTTGTAGACAATAGAAACTGCCTTATGTTTGGGCCATGCTTTCTGTGATTCTTGCCCTAACGTCCATGATTTCATCTTTCTTCAAGGCACCCTCTGTTCTGTATGCCCTCATAGACAGCTCTGCAGTAAACATGTCTGACAACCACGTGGACCATATGATGAACAACTCCATGGCACCTACTTCTGAGCATCATCATCCGACCACGGAACATCATCACCTTACGACAACACCAGGTCACAGCCATGGAGACGGGATGATGATGATGATGATGGTAAGTAAAGTTCTGAAAAATATGTATCCACTGGAGCTGAACTTAGTTCCAAAAGTCCAAAAGAAGTAAGGTGGTTCTTCATAGCAGGGAGTGAGAACCAGTTTTCTAAAGCGCTTGTTTGTTAGATGATCTTTATATTAACTTCATTCCATCTTGTCCACTGCTCTGTATGTATTCCCTGTGCTTTCTCACCTTTCTCCACCACGTGATGCAACAGTTATAGGTTAGATTTCAGGCAAGTGGTGGGTTTTGATTTGATCTGTTTTTAGTCTTGATTGAAAAATAATACAAAACCATGTTTTTTAGAACAAATGACCTTAAAACCAGTGCACTAAAATGGAGAAAAGTAATTGAGTTGTCAGACTTCTTGTATGAGGCATTTTAAGCACCATGAATGCATTTGTTTGCAAAAGGTCAGCTGGCGAGTGTAGCTGTACAGTGGCGATCGGTTTTAGCAGCCTGTTGCCTAGCTCCACTGCAGAAATGTAATGGCAAAGCACCCTCTGCAGACCAAAAGAAAAATTGCTGGAGCCTAACTGTGAACCAATTTTGTCCACCACCATACTGCAAGTATTCTTCAAATCCTCTAATATTGTTGCTTGCTACATGTGCTGCCTGCTGTTCTGTCTTCAGTGACAGGTGCTAACAGAAATTAAAATAGGGCCTGCCTTAATTTGTGTGTCTCAGCTGGGAGAGGCGACAGCATCAGTTTCCCTAGAAGCCATGCTGCAATATGAAATGTTCACAGGATTTGGGCTTGTTTCATTGCAAATGATGCTTCCTTTGCAGAAAGCCAGGTAGCCTGGCTAGACATGTGTGGAAAAACAAACAAACAAGGAGTCGTGTGGCACTTAAAGACTAACAGATTTATTTTTCGCATGAGCTTTCAAGGGAGAAATTCCCACTTCGTCAGACGCTTCGAAGACAGGTGAACTTACAGAATGGAATGAAAATAAATGTAATGGGGTGTAAAACATAGGATCGGGTCATACAGTAACAGCAAATCAGAGCAGTTGTTAGGTTCAAACCCTGGGAAGCCTGAAGTCAAATTACCTTTTGTAATGGGAAAAAGAACCCATAGTCTCGATTCAATCCTGCTTTCACAGAATTTACTTTGCATATTAATTCGAGTTCAGCTGTTTCTCTTTGAAGTCTTGATGTCCCAGTCACATCTCTGATGACGGTCATTAACAAATCATTTATCGAGTGATTAGAAAGATTGAAGTGCTCAGCAACTGTTTTTTTGTTTTGTGATTTCTGATATCAGCTCTGTGTTCATTTATTCTTTTGTGCAGGGATCATCCTATTTGTCCAATGTATAAGGTGTTGGGGCATTTCTGGCACATGATGGCATAGATCACATTAGTAGATGAGCAGGTAAATGACTCTTTGATGGAGTAGCAGGCTTGATTAGGACCTATGATGGTATCTGTTGTGCAGATATGTGGGCAGACTTGGCAGCGTGGTTTGTTGCAGGGGTGTGTGCCTGCTTCAGTGTTTCTGTTGTTAGATCTGTAGTTGCTGGTGAGTATCTGTTTAAGATTGGGTGGCTGTCTGTAGGCAAGGAGAGGTCTGTCCTCCCAAGGCTTGAGAGAGTGAGGCATCATCTTTTAGAACAGGCTGTAAGTCTTTAATAATCTGTTGTAGAGGTCTGACTTGAGGATTGTATGTAGTGACTAGTGGTGTTCTGTTGTTAGACATGTGTGAAAGCCTGAATGTCTCTGGAAGGGCCTCTCTAGCTACATGCTGGCTCACTGCTCAGTGTTCATTGGCCTTCCCTTCCTGGGATTTCCCTGCCCACAAAAGAAAATGAATAGAACCCTTGCTCTGGTCTCTTGGCCAGATGGTTATCCAGCTCTGTCAGAAATGCTTGTTGTAATGAATGAGAGAAGGATTTAAGTTGTGATTAACTCAGAGCAACCAACTCCAGCCCCCTTCTTTAACTCACCCAGTGCCCCGAGTTCAAGACAGTGTGATGCTGAATGTGCAGTAGTCAGTCTTCGTGTGAGTCACTGTGTTGTTTCCTCCCATATGCTTCTCTGCTGACGGGGTTGGCGTTCTCTTGCCAGCAGGAGACAGAAACTTACTTTCTGATCCCTCTGGCTGCCTGTCTTGGTTGTTTTCCTTTCGCTGCAGGCAGAAATTCCTTTGTGCATTGCTCCATTGGCTTTCTGGTTTTGTATGGCTTTTTGCCTGTACAGATCCCCCTGACTGTGAGTTGCGTCTCTGTGGCCATTTTCACATTCCGTTTTAGGTTACAGCCCCTGCAGATGCTACTCCTGTAATGGCACCTGCATGCTATGGCCCATCAGAAAGGGGAGCTGTTCCTGCATCCTTTCCACTCACTTGGCATTTGCTGTTGTCTGGCTTGCCTGTGAAATGAGCTGGGGGACGTCTCTCCCTGCTAACACAGCTTCCAGAATCTCCCTGCTCCCAGCCCAGATGCCCCATCCTGCATTTCTGATGTACTGGCTGAGTCAGAGACTCTTCTGTGAAGTTTTGTACTTGTGGATTGCTTGTAGGTTCTCACAATATGTTTGATTTGGGGTAATCTTTGAATGCGAGCTCTTCAAGGAGAGTTACATGTCAGTTTTGCTTAGCATCTGTTTCCATTTGCTAACTAGGTGAAGTTACACACATTGGAGAATGTGGGGTGGAGGGATCAAACTAGGGCTTGTCTACACTTCAAACACTACACTGCTCTGCTACAGCTGCTGTGTGCTTCATTGTAGGTGTCATATGGTAGGGATTCTCCCATTGCCTGAGGTAATCCACTTCCCCAAGGGGTGCTAGCTAGGAATTCTGTCAACCTAGCACTGCCTGCAACAGGGGTCTCAAACACGCAGCCCGTGGGCCACATGCAGCCCCTAAAGCTATTTCCTGAAGCCTGCAATGACATGATCATTACCAATATTTGCAATATCATTGTATGGAAAGGATTCAGTGGTGCGGCCCTCAGGCCACCGTACTAATCCTCATGCAGCCCTCTACTAGTCCTCGTGCAGCCCTCATGGTGATTTGAGTTTGAAACCCCTGGCCTACAGAGATTTTATTTGACTTTACGCTGCTCAGGATGTAGCTCTCTCTCACACACACACACACACACCCCAATATAGCTTTACCAACCTAATTTTCTAGTGTAGACCAAGCCTAAATTCTTTACAGATTCCGTACAAAATAGCAAACATCTCCTTAGTTTTCAGTCTTTTCAGCTGTGTGTGTCTGAGAGCTGAATGAAGAACCTGTCTGGATCATGTGCAAATAGCAGGGCCCTAGCTGGGCTCTTCAGATTTAGAGACTTGAAACCATTAGGTCAGTGTTTGTTAGCTTGGCTCAGTAGGAAACTTTTCAGTTAAAATATTTTCCTATTGAAAATACTAGGCAGTGTGCCAGTAGAGAAAATAACAGCAAAAGCAGGGCCTGAAATCTCCCAGTCATGGTGCAGTTAGCTTTCCAGGTGATTAACAGCCACCTTTGTTTCAGACTTTCTGAAGCTTTTTCCTTCCTCCCCAGTCAAACCAACTGATTATGGAGCTGCCAGGTAGCTTTGGGCTACTCAGTAACAGTTCAGAGTGAAGACCTAGGTTATGATAATGTAATAACTAGTACTTGTACTTGGAAAAAATGGAGGAAAGCTGTTGTCAGGTTATTGATTATAAAAACTTAAACAACTTTCTGCAACCTACACAGTGGAGAAGAAATATCAGCGTGCTGGCTTGGTCTGGGCAGGTTACTCAGAACTTTGACCTAAGACAAATAAAGTCATTAAATGCCTGGTGTCCCCCTAGTGTCCATGCTGTGTTTCCCCCAATGACCTCTTGCTGAGGTCTGAAATGATCTTTCTGTCTTGGCCAGGACATGACTTTCCACTTCAGCTACACGAATGTGCCACTGCTGTTTTCTGGCCTGACGATCAACACACCTGGAGGTCAGTAAAGCTGTGTTCTTCCACCCCAGTGCATAGGCTTGCTACTGAGCTGTCTTGTCTGATGTTTCTAAAGCATCCAGGACGAGAGGGATCGCTGTTAGAAATTCCAGAGGAGTAGCCATGTTAGTCTAGTCCAGCAAAACAAACAAAGGAGTCTGATGGCACTTTTAAAGACTAACACATTTATTTATTGTATGAGGTCTCATGGGAGAGAATGACTTACTGAATTACTTACTTACTCAAGATCACCATCTTCAAGTATCTGTTGAAGTGGGATTCTCTCCTACAAAACCTCATGTGATAAATACGTTTGTTAGTCATTAGAAGTGCCACCAGACTTTACCTTGTTTGTTAAGATAGAAACTGGGGCACCGGACTGAAGGATATAGGGAGACTTTTGTGTCACTGTTCCATTTTTGCATGGGCTTTAACGAATGTGGCTGAGTGTTTCACTTCATGGGATTAGATGTCCCACACTCTCATTAGCCTGTGCAGTCAGTGCTGTTTGCTGGATTATTAGGTGCTTTTCTCTGTATGCTTGAACAAATGGCTCATTCTGTGCAGATTTACTAACCTTGTTCTGTCCTTTCCTGTCTGTCAGAAATGGCTGGGGCTTTCGTGGCTGTCTTCTTCCTAGCCATGTTTTATGAAGGCCTCAAAATAGCCCGGGAAAGTCTGCTCCGTAAATCCCAGGTCAGCATTCGCTACAACTCCATGCCTGTCCCAGGACCAAATGGCACTACTTTGATGGAAACACACAAAACAGTCGGGTAAGAATTCACTTTCGTTCTAAGACAAATGCTGCTTATTTGAGTAAAACACCCGGGGAAGACTGGGATGTAGCAAATTCTAGGCAGATCATATAGTCCTCTGCAGTAAAACTAACTTCACGTTTGTAAATGCTTGATCCTAACGGTGCCTAAAGAACAATCTTTAAATACAGGGATCCTGCAGCTCCTTTTTTGGGTGGAAGGGAGGGCAGCAGATGGTCTGCACCAGAACAGCAGGGAAACAAAGAATAACATCAGGGGATGCTCCAAGGGAGGTGGGTGCTGTTTCCAGATTTGAGATTGGCCCAGTCAGTCAACTGTGTGTATTCTTGCAGAACAATTCCTGTGCCCGTGAGCGTTTGAGGGCTCTGTCTGCAGGCAAGAGAAGCTGTCCTAGGTGGATGGCAGAGAGGCCTGATAGTAAAGTGAGCTGGAAGGGTTTTGAGCTTCAGATCTCATCAGTTCTGATCACCTGGTGAACACTGTTATTCCTTATCAAGGAGCAAAAGGTTTTTATTACAAAGCAGCCAGCTGCATAGATGAAGCTGCAGTCATCCACAAGAAATACATAGTACAGGTCTCTGTCCTTCACTGCCCATCTCTCTTGGTGTTTCATGGCCACCTGGCATTCTCTGCAGTGACCCTTCATTTCCCTTCCTGCAGCTCTTGTTCACTGACCATTCACACTTTTCTCATTCCTCAGCCAACAGATGGTGAGCTTCCCTCATCTCCTGCAGACAGTGCTGCACATCATCCAAGTGGTGGTCAGCTACTTCCTCATGCTCATCTTCATGACCTACAACGGGTACCTCTGCATAGCCGTGGCAGCGGGTGCAGGCACTGGCTACTTCTTCTTCAGCTGGAAAAAGGCCATTGTTGTGGATATCACAGAGCACTGCCATTAATGTTGGACACAGGGCAAGAGCCTTTCTCTGCCCCTTGGCTCGCTCACACTGCAATCAGCGAGAGGATGGGATCATTCTTAGGTTGATTTGAGAATGATGTACATCATCCCAATCAATGTGTGTTTTACCAACAGATTCCAGGCAGGACAGTGCCCAGGCAACTCACAGGGTTGCTGTGTTTGGGAAATAAAATTGCCCCTTTCTTGCCCCATAACCTGGCACCCACCCTAGATGGACCAGCTCTGGGAACCACACTGGAGCCAGCCTGGATCATGATTTAGGTGTTACTTTTAGATTGTACCCTGACTGAAATTAGCTAGCAAGTAGAGATTTACAGAATTATCTAAACAGCCTTTTAAAAGGATTTATTTGTAAAGAATGAATGCTCAGATCTGGGGATGGTCGGCAGAGGTGCCACTATGTGACAGTGACTTTTCATTTTCTAAAAATCCATACTTAATGGTAGGGGGAAGGCAGGAACGTCCTCGAGCTCTGGGCCAGCACCACTCCCTGTGGACATTTGTAGAAACTTCTGTCCACAAAATATGGGGTACTGCTGGTAGATTACTATAGGCCTAATGGGCTCAAGTCTGGTCAGAGCAGTATTCGCCTCTCTTTAACTCCAGTGGCTTCTTGTGACTGTGTCTGTCAGGGCCAGACGGGATCCATTTTCAAGCCTATGGCTGTGTTTAATGTTGCTGGTTTTCTGCTACATATCTCTGCTTTGCTGAGCTCTGAACAGCAGGAACATTTCAAACTAGCCACTTCGGCTTACTGATCATGGATATGTACATGCCAAATGCAAATCAACAATTACGATTTAAGTAGCAGAAAGAGACTTTAAATAAACCATTGAAGCCCCATTGATTTCATTGTGATTTGCAGCTATGTGCTGTTAGACTCAGATTTGTCGTTCAGGGAAAATTGTAGCATCTAGCTTTATTATTCTGACAGTTTAGAGTATTGTGATCCTCCTCTCCCTCCCCCCATCCCCTCGGGTAAACCAAGTGACACCAAGACAGTTACTAGAGATTGACATTTCTGGGAAGGTGATTTCTAGGCTGGATGAGCAAATAAAGAACCCAACTTCTGTAGGTGAGGGGATACAGTACCCTTAACATTTAGTCATCTTAGATGAGGGTTGGGGGAGATGAGACAAGGTCAGTAAAAGGACTTCCAGCCCTGAGGACTTTTCTTTCTCATATTCCCCAACCTGGAACTTCTCCACACAACTGTGCTGGAGCAGCAGGTGCCAATGTCAGAGCTGTGGACAGCTTCCCACCCTGTGCTGCGAGCCCATGAGCAAGGCAGGTTTAGTTCTTGATGGAAGACCCCCAAAATACCCAGGTGCTGTGGTGAGCAGTGTTGATTCAATAATTGGTGATCTTTCTTCCAAGTTGCAGCTGAATGGTGGTACCTGGGGAGGTGCCCTGTTAAGATGAGATGTAAAGTTGAGTTCCCAATCACTTGTTGAGATCCCGTGACTGTGTAAGAAGTGGGTGTTCGCTGAGCATGATTGATTCTGGTGGGAGTAATGTTTTTCTACCTCTTCAAATCCCCTTGCACCGTATCTGGTTTTTTTACCCTTCATCTCCTGTCCTAAGCTGTTGTGGAGGGTGAAATGACTCTGTGGGTTCTTGACATGATCTCTGTATGATGTTTGTTCTCAGACTGTGGCCCTGGATAATCATGGGCCCTTGGAACCCTTCCTGGTGGGGCTTGGGTGTAGGAAAGGTGAGTCTGGGACTCTTCCAAGGCATGTTGTGGAATGGGAAAGCTGGAGGACTGATATCCAGCATTAATCAGCTCATTTGTGAGGTGCTTTTGGATGAAAAAGGCTACAGAAAAGCCATTTGTTTTTCTGCCCCTGACAGTGATGTGATCAGCAGGGCTGTGTGGTCTCTAGTAGCCTCTCACACAAACTCAGCCATCCCCAAATGCTCAGAAATGAAAGAAAAATCACCAGAAGGTGAGCAATGGCTGAGGTAAAGAAGAAAAAGGCTAAGCTGGCCCATGAGATGCTTGGCCAGTGCAACTTTAGAACCAGTCCCTGTGCTGGCACACTCAGCTTCAGGGCAGTGTGGCTTACTGGAGACTCTTTTGGTCAGCATGTGATGTTCTCACTTCACCCCAAGAGTGGAGGTGAAAATCCCCTGTTAGACATGGGGCATCAGAAATGGACCAGCCTGGAAAGGACCGTGCTGTCAGTATGGTAAGATGAACTCCAGCACCTGTCTGGTAAGGTTGTGTCTGAATAGCTACTGACTTCACACAATGGTTTGTTCACTTCCTGCCTCCCATCCACCAGGGCTCCATGCCCTGAAGTTTGAGGAGCTTCAGTGCTTTTTGGAGAACCCTGAAACAGCTAATGACAGTGTCTGGTTTTTAATCCTTCTATCCACTGATCCTTAGCTAAGTAGCATCAAAACCTTCCATCACTCATCTCTCTGGAAACCAGTCGTCTTTGAATAGTCTAGTGACCCTTATTCTTGGAGGCCTCTTGTTCTCTTATGGGGCACAGTGACTAGGAGCTTTTCATGCTGACATTGGTTATTTCATGCACCCTTGGAAAAGCCCACACTTGGTTAGTCTTTCCTTCCCCATTACTCCTTCAAGCCTCACTTGTTGCTTTCACTTTTAGCTGAGCAAATTGACCCATCTTTGTGGTGTGGAATTGTCAGTCAAGCATCAGGACCCTTCCTATAGAATTCTGTCCTTCTAGCTTGTCTAACATGTTCTGAGTTGTAGCCCCTGTTCTTGCTGGATCTTGTCCTGAGAAGACCTATCTTATCTTTTTACATGGTCTTCATCTCTGCAGTATCTGAGTGCCTCACAACGTGCAATGGGACAGGGCACTGCTTTACAGCTGGGGAACTCAGGCCCGCAGCCACGCTGGTGTTCAGACTCCTTTAACTTCCGTTGGGATCTATTGGCATTAGAAGCATAGATATCTAGGTGAGTGTGGCTCTGAGAGACTTGATGGAGGTCACAGGAGGCTGATCCCAGTCTTCAGAATCCCAGGTGAGTGCCCTGACCACTGGCTCATCCTTTGTCTTGCTGTTTATGAAGAGTGGAACTCTTGGGAAGCCTGTTAGTGGGGTGCAAGTGACACAGGAACTGGTTCCCAGAGCTCCTGATCACTGGTAAGGGTCAGCTCCCAGGGATCTTGGTCCTGTTCTTGCTCCCTGGCTGGCTGGGAAGCAGCAGTTTGCATGTGGGAGCAGAGTTGGCACTGCCAATGGCTTGAGGGGTGGAGGAGGAGGATGCTCTGGAGCTACTCAGGCCCAGGCTGGGGATAGGAAGAGAGAGCAGCTTTTTCAATAAGTACACTTCAAATCTCTCCACAAAACAAAAACAAAAAAAAACCAGCATGCATTGTGGCTTTTTCCCCTGCCTGGCTGTAGCCTGCTTACCACGATCTCCATGAACAGCCTGAATCATGGCACTTCACAGGTTAGCTATCAGTGGCCAGGGCCATATCAGGGCCTTGATCTCCACTCAGTACAAAGATGCCCCCATTGTTTCTCTGGGCTTCTTATGACCTTCAGTGCATGGCCAGGTTTTACTGTGTGGATTAGTGTTAAATTGACAATCTGGTCAGTTGTTAATCTCCCCATGGTACATTGTCTTAACTCATTCCTGTCTTCCTGGCCCAGGCTGGTTGATTTGCCAGCCTCCCTGAGAGCACCTTTGAATAGCATGCTTTTACATGCAGGAATGTTTTGAGGCAGACTGGATGCTAGCACTAGGCTTCTGTTGGAGGTGACACCCCTCCAACAATGAATTGTTCTTAAATGATGCCTGTATTTGTGTTTTAAAGATGGCCTGTATGCAAGTGTTTTGTTTTCAGAATGTGTGGCCTGCTTGTGACTGTGGATGAACTGCATAAAGTGTTCCTTGTCTCCCAGGATCTGAATTCTGCTGCAAATAAACAGTTTTTTGTTGGTGCTGCTTTTTTTTTTTAAATCCAAGTACCTTTAGGAAATAATTTAGTGCCTTTTTAGTTGCAGCTGGAACCAGGGGTCGCTCACCATTGGATCTGTACGGTTGGTTACAGGGGACCATGACTTTGTTTTTAAACCCATTGTTCTGGAACCAACTTGTCTGAAATGTATACAAATATCTTCCTGTACAGAATTTAGTTAATAAAGTAGACTGCATTTTACTGGGGTGGGTGTGTGTCTTGGAAGCTGCCTCCATCATGGACAAGGTAAAGCTGTGTGCTGAGCCAGAGAACACACTGCCAGCTCCAAGAGTAACATGACCTAGGGAGGCAGCAGCTGCCCTTCTCCCCAGGATCTTAACCCCAGCCCCTTTCCAGCTGACCCACCTCCACACAACAGGCACACCACAGGGCTTTGAGAAACACTTGTGCTGTTTCAGGAGGGGGGAAGGGACAGCATCTTCTGGGGTACTTGAGCACCAACATCAGCCTCCAAAGCTCCTGGGACAGTAGTGGAGATCACTGGTAATGATCAGCTTAAAGGACCCGAAGGTTCCCAAACTAGCAAGGGGTGGGAAATGCCAGGTGGAAGAATGGTCCTTAGCAAAATCACCTCCAAAGCTGCTTCCTAGTTGTAGAGAAGCCATACCCCTACAACTCTCTCAAGTTTGGAAACAGCAAGGCTGGAGGGGAATTTGGTATGAAAGATGAACTTATTATTGGGAGTAGCAAGACTCTGAAATGAGTTACCTGGGGAGATGGTGGACTCTCCATCCTCAGGGCTTGATGAAGCCCTGGCTGGGATGATTTAGTTGGTGTTAGTCCTGTTTTGAGCAGGAGGCTGGGCTGTCAGCAGGTTTCAGCCACTGTGTTGTGACACTTTACTTTGTCACTGCATAGTGGTAAGTGGGTGTGGAGGGCTGGCAGCTGCCCACGTGAGGTGGAGCAAGCCAGTAGCTTCCCAGTGGGGGACTGCATTTGGCAGAGGTTGTGCACGTGTCCTGTAAGGCCACAAATACCACCAAGTTGGGCATGTCACAGGATGCACATCTGTGCACCCCAGGGGTTTAAGTAAGCCGGAACACCATTCTGGGGTCTGCTATTTTTAGGAGCTCAGCATTCCGGGGCCCCTAAAAATAGAAAATGGAGCTGGAATGCTGCGTTCCGGGGCACACCATTTAAAAATAGCAGGCCCCTGAACACAGCATTCCAGCTCCCTTTTCTATTTTTAGGGGCCCAGGAATGTTGAGCCCCTAAAAATAGACACTCGAATGGCATTCTGCCACATTCCAGGAAGCAAGGGAGCTGCTCTGGGCCAGGCTAAGGGTCCAGCCTGAGCCTGCTCTGACCGAGTGTTCTCAGAGCAGGCTCAGGCCAGAGCTTCAGCCTAGGCTGCACCACTCCGCAGTGCATGGTGGCCAGGTAAGGGGGCCCTGGGAGGCAGGGTTCACGGCAGTATTCTCCCCAGGACTTGACATTGGGAGGGTATAGGGGGAGGTTTAGGGGGGTTGTAGGGGATGCTCACTAACTATAATAATGTTAGTAGCTGACAACTCGGGGCTGTAAAAAATTTGGGGGGGGGTGTAGGGGGTGTTCACTAATTTAGTATAACACTGTTACTAGCTGACAAGGGGGGGAGCGTTGGGAAATGCGGGGGGGGGGGTGTTAGGGAAATCCCTGGTTCAGAGACAGGTGAGCCAGCCCAGCAGGGGAAGAGAGCGGGAGAGGTGTTGGCCCAGGGCAGCAGGGGAAGACTGCACAGCATAGCGGTGGGTTGGGGAAGGGTTGGAGGACCAGCGGCGAGATGGGGGCCAGGGACAGTAGTTGGGGTGGGGGGGTAGGTGTGTGTTGGGCAGTAGCTGGGGCGGTGAGTAGGCCTGTGGGTAGCAGTAGTTGGGGTGGGGGGTAGGCATTTGGGGGACAGTAGCTGTGGTGCAAGAGGGCAGCCCACCAAATTATACTGTAACTCCTGCTGCACCCTGGGTTATGATCTATATGATTTTTCTGTTCACTTATACACTGGGGCTGTATGTTTTTAGGCCAGTTATGCCATACAAGGTTTCTTTATGGATGCTCATAACCTATTCTACATAATTATATGTCCAGGGCCAATCCTACCATAGGGGCGACCTAAGTGGTCGCCTAGGGCATCCCAAGTAGCGATCGTCCCTGGCTCTGTGGTTCCTTGGGACCCACGCTGTCCTGCTGTAAGCAGGGCAGCATGGGGCCTGCACCACTGTCCCCTGTGCCCTCCCCACTGCTTTCAGCATGGAGCTGAAGGCAGAGGTGGGGGTAGGAGCATGGAGCTGGCCTCTGCTCTGGGCTGGCTCCCCCCACCCCCACCTGAGGATAAGGGAAGGTAAGTGGGGAGCCAACCATCCAGCCTGCATAGCCCAGGCCACCACTGGGGGGCGGAGGGGACACCAAAATCACAGGTGCCTAGGGCACCAAAAAACCTTGGGCTGGCCCCGATACATCTCGTAAAACTTCATGCATGTGCATGAGTGTATAGCATGGTTAACATAGCTCAGGAGGGTGGGAGACCAAGCTCTCCCCCAGCAGCACTGAGCAAGCTAGCACTTGGAGAAAGTAACAAAGATATGCTAATTGAGGTGGCACAGAGGAGACAAGGGGATCACCTCTGCCTGGAAGGAGAGGGGTGAGAGGAATGGGAAACAAAGACAGCCACCTGGAAGATATTTAGAGCTTTTTTGCCTGGGAATCCCCATTTTAAAACAACTTCAGGCAAGAGCTGGACCATGCCTAGGGTTACTAGATGTCCAGCTAAAGGAGGACATGTCCTTTTTACCTTCATGTCCTCCATTGGGCAGGCATTCTAAAAATAGGCGATTTTGTCCAGCTTTTTACATCTGATGAATAGAATGTTAAAAACCACCCAACAACGGCTCAAACCCGTTACCTTGAGGTTGAGTCCACCGTAGGCAGGGGGAAAAACAAAAATCAAGGCAGAGTGGAGCACACGGTTTCTCCTATTCCTAGAGGGTTTTACAGTAATTTCTCTGGCTTAGTAGGTAAACCACCAGGCTTTTAACGCCCAGTCATGGGTTTGAGCCCTGGGTTGGGCACTTTGATTTCCGCCCGGTCGCCCCCCACAACAGCCCAAAAGGGGGGGGGGGGGTATAGCAAACACCAATAAAAATTAAGGAAAATAAAGTATACCATGAATAAAATTACTAACAGGGACCAATTAAGTAAGGGGCGCATTTGAACTAGCAAGAAACAATTTAGGACAATTTTTTTAAAATTGTAAAATGGGCTACTGTGGAAAATGAAAAATGAGAGGCAAGTTAACTGCTTTTTTTTCTTTCACTTTTTTAGGTGCTTTTCAAGTTCATATTTGCAATTTTAGTTTTTTAATTTTTTTTAGTCTCATGAACATTAATGAAAGGGTCATGAAAAACTTTCATTTACTGAAAAAATCCAGTTCTCAGTAAAAGAAAACATTTTGGTAATTTTTATTTTAAAATGATTTTAAAAAGACATGACTTTGCACAGTTTTAATGCTGCATTCATTAATCACTACCCATTTTCCATGATGTAATATGGTAATGGCAGTTATATTAATACTACATTTTCTCTATGTGTCCTCCGATGTCCTCCTTTCTGTGTTTTGGTATCTGGTAACCCTAGCCCTGCCTGATTTCAGGCAGAGGCTAGCTATACAAACATCTGACAGCCGAACACCTTGAGCATAAATTTGGACTATTAGATCAGTTTAAGTAGAGGTATTATGTTAGTATGCATGTTTTTACCATTTATTTCCTTGGGTGGTCGCTCCTTACTCATTTATATTGTGATTCTGCCTTGCCTAGCCATATTCTCATTTCGAATTATAATCTGATCAATAAACTTGTTTTATCTAAAGCTGTGCGATCTTTAGAGGATGTGAGTGAAGAAGGATGGGCACAATCCATTTTTGTTAAATGGATGGACTTGGGTGTATTGTGGTTGGAAGTGGGCCCCAATCTCTGTAGACAGTGATTCCTGGTGTGATAAGTGGGGCCAGGAGTGGCTACTGGGGGACCATCCTTGAGTTGCCAGAGGGCATACATCCCCAGTTTGGGACCAGTTGCACATCAGAGGCCAGAGTGGATTGATTCAGGAGTGGGAATCAGAGGTCACAGTGGCATACCGGATTATAGCCAAGGAGCAGCCTGTCACAGGGTGTGACCCGCAAAAGGTTGAGAATCACTGGACTAGATCTCCTGAGGTCACAGCCAGTGTTCCCTCTAAGGCTCTGAAGAAGCTGAGCAACTGACAGTGCGCGCTGCATGGGCCTCTCCAGGCCCAATCCTGCCACCACACAGGCCTGATCTTCCCCCACTTCTCCCAGTAAGCCCCCCCAGCCAACCCAATCCCCTCCTCCCGGCGTAGCCCACTCCCCCAGTAACCCTCCAGCCAGCCTGACCTCTCCCCGCACTCTTACCCAGCCGCTGGAGCGATGTGGCTGAGCCAGGGCTCCTCTGACTGGAGAAGCACTGACAGAGCATGCTCAGACATTCTGAGCATGCTCCATCAGAGCTTCTCTGGGTGGGAGTTTTAAAAACTCCCAGTTCAGGAGGAGCTCTCAGCCGGCCAGAAGCCAGAGTCTTCAGGCCAGGCAGGGACTCTGGCTGTCGGCCGTGTGCAACTGGCACAGTCCCCTGCGCAGGGCAGCGGCGGGGGGCTGCGCAGCCATGCAACTTACAGGGAACATTCATCACAGCCATCCCTAAGCTATGATTCTATGACAAAACAAAGATGGGGAAAACTGTCACTATGGTACTAGTTTTCCTAAGAAAATGTAGAGTGACTCTCAGAAAAAAGAGGCCTGTGGCATCTTAAAGACTAATAAATTTCTTCAGGTTTCAGCTTTTGTGGGGTCCAACCTACTTCATCAGATCTGTGGGTTGGAGCCCATGAAAGCTTATGCCCAAAGAAATCTGTTAGTCTTTAAGGTGCTACAGGACTTCCGTTGTTTTTGCTGTACACAGACTAACATGACTACCCCTCTGGAGTTGGAACAAGCAGCCAATGTGTCAAAAAAATGGTAGGAAAAACCCTAGGACAGAGTGACAAAGTCTTTCCAGCTCCAGTTCCAAAGGGGCAGCCGTGTTAGTCTAGTTCAGCAAAAGAAGCAAGGA